>CM063603.1:33449729-33685864 GCA_032356905.1 Salix exigua
AGGAGGAGTTTGTGCCAAGTGATGAGGCTTCCTACACCATCATCATCCAAAAGGGCAAGAAAATGAGCTCAAATGAAGAGCCAACTCGCAACACTTTCAGGAACAATGAGCCTGGAAAAGTTGTTCTGACCATTCAGAATTCGTCAAGCAAGAAGAAGAGGGCCCTGTACCGATACAAGACCAAGAAGAATGCTTCCTACTGAGAGAAAGACTCCTTTATCAGTCTTTTTTATTTCCCACGACAATTATTTTTCTAGATAGAAAACATTGATTCTTTTCAGGATTGATATAATCGTGTGATTTGATTTGTTATTTTTGGGGTTCTTGTTTCAGTTTCTTTGCTAAACATTCCGTGAGAAAGATTATTTTGTGAAAAATACAATAAATTAAGATTGATCACCATTTCTGTATCTTGATCCAGTTACCTTTTCTCCCAGTATGCATGTCTATATGTTGACAGAAACTAAAGCCTCTTTCTTTTTCTTATTATAGGAGGCTTGGTTTTCTTAGGTTGATCATGTCATATGCTTATTAACTATAAATTACTCTTTACTTTGATGATACCGTCTTTCTATAAACAAGTTATATCTTACTCAGAAATATATATAAAATCATTCAAGATAAATGATCTTGAACACATGCATGAGCTCGCATACACAAATAAAGGGAAATTTACACAAATAAAGGGAAATTTATTGGAAATAATGGGTGCCAGCAGGAGCCTTGTTAAGGAAACTCTTGCACAAAAGGAAATCAGCTCATGATTTGCCACAATCAAACACGATCGGCAGAGGCTACTCCTTCAGCTGTCTTTCCTGTTCCATTTGATTAGAATTAATTTTGTCATTAAAGCCTGATTACATATCATTCAAAACCTATTATATTACCTTATTAGTTTCTGTTAGAAATAATGTTCAAGACTTCTGAGATGAAATTTTATTCTTTATTTTATTTTTGATTTAGTCAATTCTGTTGTTATTCCTGCTATTTCGCAGCTTCTATTTTTCCATTATCATTGATCATGACTTGAATGTAGGACCATGATCATAGGAATTTGTTATGTATCAGCTCTATGCAGTCATGAATAAAGTACTCAAGCAATTCATTCATCAATTACTTCTTATCTTACAAGCATTATCTGTAAAATAGAAGAGATAATTGAAATGTAATGCGTAATATATTGATCATTGAGTTGGGTATTTATACAGAAAATGTAACAAACTCTGCCTGACAATAGAATAATGTGAAACTGCCTAACAATGTAACAAACTCTGCCTAACAATAGAATAGTGTGAAATTGCCTAACAATAGAATAGTGCTATAAAATATACATTTTATCTTCAACACTCCCCCTCAAGTTCGAGAGTGGATATCTTGAACTCCCAACTTGCGAATCATGGGCACAAATAAATCTTTTCCCAGAGGCTTTGTCAAGATGCTCGCCGGTGATGTCTGAGAATTCACATTTCGTAATTATCGAACCATCTTGGATTTTGTCTCTAATGTAGTGACAATCCATTTCTATGTGTCTGGTTCGCTCATGAAAAAATGGATTGGCTGCAATGTGTAGAAGCGACCTGGTTATCCTGATATAACAAAGCAGACCCTTCGTGGGAGAAACCCAAGTCCTTCAACAAATATCGAAGCCATGTCAATTCACAGCAGGCCCTCGTCATTGCTCGATACTCTACTTCGGCTGAAGAAAGTGAAACTGTTTTCTGCCGCTTTGACCTCCAAGATATCAATGAAGGTCCAAGAAAGATCGCGTAGCTTTGTCAGTAGATCTCTAGTAAGTGGGCAACACCTTGTCCCGAGTCACAATAGGCTCTTAACTTAGCATCACTGTTCGAGGAGAAAAATAATCCTTTACCAGGAGCCCCTTTCAAATATCTCACAACCCGAAGTGCTGCCTCCATATGCAGTTTTCGCGGTTGATGCATGAATCTACTCAAGACATGTACAACATACGTTATATCAGGCCTAGAAACAGTCAAGTAAATCAACCTGCCGATAAGTCTTCTGTACTGACTGGAATTTCTAAGCAAATCACCTTCATCTGATAATTTCAATCCTCGCTCCATAGGGGTATCAATTGGAGCTGCCCTAATAATACTGCATCATGATGATCTCCAATGCATATTTACATTGAGAAATGAAAATTCCACTCTTGGAAGTAGATACCTCAATGTCAAGGAAGTATTTCAATTTACCAAGCTATTTGATGCGGAAATTATTATGCAAAATTTTCTTAGTTGCATCAATACTAATGACATCATTTCCAGTAATCAAGATATCATCAACGTATATTAGAAGAGCAGTAAAAGACTTTCCTTGCTTCTTGGTGAATAATGAATAGTCAGCCCGTGATTGTTCATATCTTGCGGAGCAAATGGCTTAAAAAACCACTAGCGAGAAGCCTGTTTCAGTCCGTATAAGGACTTGTGTAGGCGACATACTAAATCATCCTCCCCCTATCGCTGAAGCCCTAGTGGCGGTGACATGTATATTTCCTCAGTCAAGTCACCATGCAGAAAAGCGTTGTTAACATCTAGCTGGTGAATGGACCAGTTATGAGAAGTGGCCAAGGCAATCAAACAGCGGACATAAATGATCTTTGCTGTGGGGGAAAGGTGTCCTGATAATCGACGCCCTCTAACTGAGTGAAGCCCTTAGCGACTAAACAAGCCTTGTAGCGCTCGATTGAACCGTCAGAAAGATGTTTGATTTTAAACAACCAACGACAACCAATGGGTGACTTTCCTGCGGGGAGAGGGACGAGGATCCATGTACCATTATCTTGGAGAGCTTTCAACTCGGAAGCCATGGCTGCTTGCCAATTAGGATTAGAGGCAGCCTCGGAATAAGAGGTGGGTTCAGTGGCCATGCCGAGTTATGCAACAAAAGAGTGAAGAACAGGTGTATATCGATGATAAGATAGAAAATTAGTCATGGGATACCTCGTACCTTTACTTGGATCGGGGAACAAGGAGGACGGTTGGTAGGAGGAAGCGATTGGAGCATACATAGTCGTGAAGCTTGGCTTGTGGTCTAGTGGAGTCGGGTGGAACGTCTAATGGGAGCTATGACAGGGGTGTTGGTAATATAGGGTGCAGAAGGTGGATCAGGTAAGGAAGGTAATAATGGTGATTACGTATGCGGTGGGGAAAAGGTGTATGTGGGATGGGGTGGATCGGAAAGGATGGAGATATGGGAAGGTGAGGAGAAGGATCTGGTTGTTGGGATGTAGTGGGCGTATGGTAAGGATCATAGTGGTCTAGGGCAGGAAGAGGTAATGGAGTGCATGCGGGTTTGTGGAGTCAGGATGAAGGTAGGGAAGCATAAGGAAATACCATCTCATGAAATTTGACATCACGACTTGTAAAATTTTTCTTTGTGATAAATCATATAATTTATAAGCCTTTTGACCAACAGGAGTAGCAGATAAAAATTGAGGGTATAGAGCGATGATCGAATTTATGAGAAGGATGAACATTAGTAGCGTAAGCCAAACAACTAAAAACATGTAAATGGGAAAAAGAAGGAGGTTTTAAAAAAAATAGTTCAAAAGGTGTTTTGAAGGAAATAATTGGTGAAGGAAGCCTATTGATAAAGTGCACAGTAGTGAGAGCACATTCTCCCCAAAAAAGGGTAGGAAGACTAGCCTGAAATTTTAAGGCTCGAGCTACCTGTAAGATGTGTCGATGTTTGTGTTCCACAACCCCATTTTGTTGAGGCGTGTAAAAACAAGAATGTTGAAAAATGACACCATGATCGATAAAAAAGAGCGGAGGGAAATAAATTCCCCACCATTGTCAACTGCGAAAATTTTTGATTTTAGACTCAAATTGGGTGTGAACATAATTAAAAAACTTTTTGAGCAGTGATTGTGTCTCACTTATGTGTTGCATTAAAAAAATCCATGTAAAACGTGTATAATCATCAACAATAGTGAGAAAATAATAAGCACTAGAAATTGAAGGGTGGCGATAGCGCCCCCAAATATCGCAATGAATTATCTCACAAGGTTTCTACGAGAGGAAATGACGCTAGGACGAAAAGGTAAGCGACTCTGTTTGGCCAAAGGACAAACAGGACAAATTGTACTTGACTGAATTGAAAATTTTAAATAATTCTTTGCAATAAAACTTAAACGAGATGGTGATGCATGACCTAATCGGTGATGCCAGAGATCGAGTGGTCGAAATGGTGAGGTTGCAAGTGGGTGAGATATCTGCGTTGGTTCGTTTTGTTGCTAGTGCCACCAAGTAATAGAGCCCATCATCTTTGTTTCCCTAAACCAATCATCCTCCTCGTAGCGAGATCACGCAAAATACACCAATAAGGAAAGAAAGTTATTGAGCAATTCAATCCTCTTGTTAGGCAGCTAAGCTGACATCAAATCCACTTTGAATGTGGGAACACATATCACATTCTTCAAATAATAAACCGAATTAAGAGGTAATGATCCTCTCGCAACAATTTTGCTTTCTCTCCATTGGGTAATGACACGAGGAGGTAATGAGCAATTTTGTCCATGTGGAGAAATAATTTTGACAATGAGGAAATGTGATCCAGTCGCCCGCTATCAATAATCCGGTTCGCGGGAGATTATTTTGGACAAACCTGGCTTGGTAGGTGCTTGAGAAGTCGATGCCTCATTTTTATTGTCAAGCAAGGACAATAGTTGTTTTATCTGGGCCTCAGAAATGCCAAGGCTGGGGTCGTTAGGCGACCCATCGGATACACTATTCATAGCTGGCTGTCTTGTTGAATGGTGAGCCACTTGGATGAAGCTGCTTGGGTAGCCCTTGAGGAGCATAACATGTTTGGGCCCAATGGCCCATCGCCTACGATGGGTGCACTATGGGCGTCCCTTGCTCGGCCTAAGCGGAGGCAGCCCAAACCCATACCTGCCTCCTTTATCTCCCCTTCAGACGAAGGGCCTCCAAGCATTGCCTCTCTTCTTCTCTGTCTCCTCTCTCTTCCCCCAAATCGTACCAGAGTGAAATTTTACGGAGAGAGTGAGTTTGGGTTGAAATTGTGTGACCCATTGTTGTACTTCCTCGCACCAAGCCGGAGAGAAAATTTTTGAGCCACCGTTGCTTGAGCTGTCATGGCGGCGCACTGCCATTCTCTGCAACATGGAGTCGAACTCGAGGTGGCGTTGCTTCTCTTCTTGGGAAGCAGGATGAATATGCTAGCGAATGGAAGGATTTGATGATGTGTTGTCTTGGGCCATTTTGCTGGATTGAAGGAGTAGAACAGGACAATAGATTTGATTTGAGTAGGGATTTGATTTGAGAAAAAAAAGGTGAACACTGGACAGTAGTTTGAGTGATTTGTTTTGAGAAAAAAAATCGAACACTACACTGCAGTTTGAGTGAAGAGGAATAGGTTAGTTTTTTTTATTAACCTAGCTCTGATACCATGTAAAATAGAAGAGATGATTGAAATGTTATGTGTAATATATTGATCATTAAGTTGGCTATTTATGCAGAAAATGTAACAAACTCTGTCTAACAATAGAATAGTGTGAAACTGCCTAACAATGTAACAAACTCTGTCTAACAATAGAATAGTGTGAAACTGCCTAACAATAGAATAGTGCTATAAAATATACATTTTATCTTACAACATCATCCTTTGTTATTTTCTTTATTCAAAATCACAGAAACAACAACAATTGGCATCAGAGCTCTTGATTTAAAGGGACCTGTGTCAAGATCAATGGAAACAAAAATTAGCTTCTCTTGAATTGCTCCACCAATGTTCAATGGAGTTAATTACCAATGTTGGGTAGTGAGGATGGAGACATACCTAGAGGCTCTCGATCTATGAGAAGCAATGGAAGAGGATTACGAAGTTCCTGAGCTGCCAAACAATCCCATCATGGCATAAGTCAAAACTCATAAGGAGAAGAAGACAAGAAAATCAAAAGCAAAGGCACGCTTGTTTCTTTGCAATTTCATCCACCATCTTCACCGAATTATGTCTCACGAAAACAACAAAAGAGATATGGGTTTATCTCAAGAATGAGTATGAAGGGGATGAAAGGATTCAAGGAATGCAAGTGCTTGAACTTGATCGCGAAACTTTGAATTGTAGAAGATGAAGAAAAATGAATCCATTTGTCGCACCCCAAAAATGGTGAGGCGGCGTCGTGGCAACTAGTCCCGTGAGCGAGGATTAAATGTCGAGGATTATTTTTTTGTAACAAAGGGAGTCGCCACCTAGTATTACGAGTTACTAGGAAACCTAGGACTGGTCTTTCATAGATTCTAGGGTAAGGGATTAGGTTGCGTAAAGGGAAGGTTTTAACACCCCTAGTGCACTACTACCTAAGGTAAAGTTGCTTGGTGTTTTTGTTTGTTTTATGATTGCTAAGATATTGAAAAATATATTTACATGTTGATGATATATCATCCATGCTAGAATATTTTGGATATCAACCCTTTAGGATTTATCTATCCAAACACCGATAGTGAATAACAGCATATTATTCCCTTCGAATATTTTGGATAGCATTTATTTATCCAAACACCGAACTAAGAATAATAACATATTATTCCCGTCGAATATTTTGGATAGAAACCCTTTATGATTTATCCACCCAAACACCGATAGTGAATAATAGCATATTATTCCCGCCGAATATTTTGGATAGAATTTATTTATCCAAACACCGAACCATGAATAATAGCATATTATTTCACCCGAATATTTTGAATAGAATTTATTTATCCAAACTCCGAACCATGAATAATATGAATCACCGAAAAGTTTTTTTATATTTTTTTGAATATTGGCCAATACCCTTTGGATTTTACAAACATGTTTAAAATCTCAAAAATGCAAGAAATACTTTTTTCCTTTGCAAAATCCATGCTAAAACTCATTTTTCTCTTCCAAAACCAAGATAATATATACATTTTCAAAAGAATAACAACTTTTTAAAATATGCTAGTGTATTGGCCTTATGCAAAAAATAACACATTTTTTTAGATTTTTTTGTATAAAAAACAAAAATATTTTTTTATTATTTTTTATATATTTTTTTTATTTTTTATTATTTATATTATTATTTTATTATATTATTATTATATTATTATTTTCGGGTGGGCTTGCCAATCAGGTTGCCGACCAGCCTTTATTAGCTGATGCAGGCCAGGCCAAGGCGGTATCGGGTCGAGCCGTGGCCCGAGGCAGTATCGGGTCGGGCAGAGGCCCAGGCAGTCCGCAGTGCTGGCCGGACCTAGAGCCGAGCCGATTAGCTCACGATAGCAGAGATTTTCGCGAGCCAGAAGATCAGCGATAAAGCGAGGATTTTTCAAGTACAAAGAATGGGAATTACGTTAATACCTTAGTGTAGAGGGCGTCGAGGAGTTCTTCCGATCGTGGCGGTATCGGAAATGATCACTGTGGTGGCCGGGAAAAGGGATGGAAGTCGTCGGGCTGCTGCTTTGCCAGCGGAGTTCTTTGTTCTTTGTTAGCCACTGCTCGTCTGCTGAGGGCGTCTAGGGTGGGCTGGAGGTTCTTGGCGATGGTTTGAGGTGAGGTTGGAAGGTGGTCGCGTGGTTGTCCGAGCAGGCAAGACAAGCGAGGGTGGTTTTAGGAGAGAGAGGGGTGATGGTGGGTGTTTTCGTGAAGGAGAAGCGAGAGAGAGTGATGGTGGTTACGAGGTGATGTTGCGAGCGGAGACGAAGAGTGCAGGTGGTGTTTGTGTGGTGGCCGAAGCGAGAGAGAGGCTCAGTGCTGTGATTTTGTGAGGCGAGAGAGAGGGGCGTCGGAGTGCGCTCAGATTAAGGAGAAGCGAGGTCGAGAGAGAGAGAGTGATGGTGGTTACGAGCTCTTCTTACAGAGAGGAAAACCAAAGCGAAACCAGGTGTCTGGTTTTAGATATAGAAGAGTAGACAACCAGGGTGCACGAGGCGGAAGATCAAGGAAAAAAAAAAAAAAAAGCAGAAGTGGCTTTCAACCCAGACGGATGAAATTCGAAATTTTAGTGCAATCTATCTTGGCTTCCTCAGTTTCGTTTTTTTCTTTCCCCTCTCTTTCTTCTCAGATCTTCCTTTATATAGTCACAGGAGGTTACAAAATGGGGTTTTCGGGTGGCTCAATGCTATTTTTGAAAAATGGGGGTTTCGGGTGGCTCGATGTTACGCATGCTATGTCTGCGAAAAATGGGGGTTTCGAGTTGGCTCAAGTTTTGTTTTTTTTGCGTATAAAATTCAGTTTGGTCCCTCCATTTGTTACTCCTCTAATTGCACCCTTAAATGAACTTAAATTTATGATCTTGTGCAATTATGTCCTTGTGAAAAATTCAAAGTTAACTTTAAATTTTGCGCACCTATTTACTTTGGTCCTTATTTTTATCTGTGCAATATAGATCCCCACTCAAACATAAAACTCTTAATTTGTTCAATTAGGTCCCGATTTCGCCTAATTAGCTTGAAAAAAATTCAAATTGATCACGAAAATTCAAATATCATCAATTGAGCCGAATTAATTTTAAGAACTTGATTTACGTCTTGACTAAGCCTTTAATAGAAACTAATTTGATCAATTCAAAGTATAATTAAGTCGTCAAACTTAATTAAAACTCTCCGATTGGACCTAAATTAATTCTGAATATAATTACACTTCATATCAAACCAACGACTATATCAAATTGGTCCATAAAAATATAATTATATTTTAATGACTTAGTTTATGCGTGGATTTATCTTATAATAAATTACTTTAGCTTTGGATCTGCGTTTTTTATTTATGGGCACCAAAAGAGTACAATCGAACTTTCAAAGGCGTCCAACATTTAACTTGATTTTCTTACAGACACCCCCATTTATTTATTTATTATATATATATATATATATTCTTTTTTTCTTTTTTAGCTTTGGGGCATGACCCAAAATTGGAGTTACAACGAGTTGCCCCCTTCTTTACAATGCTTACGACTAAAATCTTTATAAAAGACTTTAGCTTAGTAAGTGTTGTAAAAACAAAAAAATGAGTTTGTCTCATTCACGACGGGTGACCTACCCTTGTTAGGAGAATCTCGATTGTGACGGATGACTTACTCGGGTCTGATTATGACGGGTGACCTGCCCGAGTTAGTAAAGTCTCGATAGTGACGGATGACTTACCCGGGTCTCATTGTGACGGGTGACCTGTCCGAGTTAGTAAAGTCTCGATAGTGACGGATGACTTACCCGGGTATGATTCTGACAAGTGACCTGCTCGAGTTAGTAAAATCTCGATAGTGACGGATGACTTACCGAGTGCGATTATGAAGGGTGACTGCCAGAGTTAGTAAAGTCTCGATAATGACGGATGACTTACAGGTACGATTATGACGGGTGACTGCCTGAGTTAGTAAAGTCGATAGTGACGGATGACTTACCGGGCCTCATTGTGACGGGTGACTGCCAGTTGAAAGAGTCCGATAGTAGCGGATGATTTACGAGTACGATTATGAGGGTGACTGCCGAGATGAAAGAGTCTCGATAGTGACGGGTGACTTACCGGTGCGATTATGACGGGTGACTGCCGAGTGGAAAGAGTCTCGATAGTGACGGATGACTTACGGATACGATTATGACGGGTGACTGCCGAGTTCAAGAGTCTCGATAGTGACGGATGACTTACCGAGTCGATTATGACGGGTGACTGCCGAGTTCAAGAGTCTCGATAGTGATGGATGACTTACAGGTCCGATTATGGCGGGTGACTGCAGGAGTTCAAGAGTCTCGATAGTGACGGATGACTTACGGGTCTAATTATGACGGGTGACTTGCCAGAGTTCAAGAGTCTCGATAGTGACGGATGACTTACGAGTGCGATTATGACGGGTGACTTGCGGGATGGAAGATGGAAAGATCTCATCTTACGGGTGGCTGACCGGTTCAAGAGCGAAACAACACCGATTCTCAATCCATTGTCAGTGGTTTTGTCGACCTAAGATTCAATTTCTCCATATCTTTCATGACTTGCAATTATATCGACTTTACGCACACATTTCTGTCGGAGTTAGTGTTATGACAATAATATGCATGTTATGTTACCTCTTTAGAAACATAGGTCCCCCTTCTTCGTGGTGGTCTTCCTTCATAGGATGTGTTCCCCATGCCATCTCTTTACGGCTTAGCGATGAGACTTTTGTTCCACATAGGACCCTTTCTAAGCTCCATTGTAGTTTTTATTTTTACTCATGTCTAAAAACTCAAAACGATCTATACTTGAAAGAATTTCAAAACATGGTTTTATTTGCAAATTGACACTTTTAAAGCAAATCGCTATTTTATAATTTTGCCCCCAGCGTGGTGCACAAAAAATATCTAAAATAAATTATATAACGTAAATAAATCTTATAAGATCATGTGCTTTGGAAAAGATTTCTTGCAAGAATTCTGGCGAATTTTATCTATTGAGGAAGGTTACAACATATTAGGCATAATATTTCTTTCTGAGTCGAGAATTCACGAGGCCTAGCTAGATCTTCTCCATCCATTCTAGATAATAGCAAAGCTCCTCACGAGAATGACTTCTTCACCACATAAGGGCCTTCATAGTTAGGGACCCATTTACTCCGATCTTGCCCTGGTACAAACAATATCTTCTTCAATACCAAATCGCCTTCTTGGAATTTTAGAGTCGAACTTTCTTATCATATGCTTTGGCCATCCTTTTTGGTATAATTGATGATGACGATTACGGCTAACCTCTTTTCATGATCAAATTCAATTGCTCGTATCGACCTTTGCCCATTACTGCTTCATCTAGTTCGAGTCTATCAATACTCTTAGTGATGGGATTTCTACCTCTAAAGGCATTACAGCCTCCATCCCATACACCAACATGTGCGGAGTGGCTCTGTTGAGTGCGAGCTACGATGCGGTATGCATGAAGAGCAAATGGCAACATTTCATGCCAATCCTTATAGGTGACTACCATCTTACGAACAATCTTCTTGGCGTTCTTGTTAGCGACTTCTACAACACCATTCATCTTGGGCCTATAAGGAGAGGAATTTGAATGTTTGATCTTCCATTTAGCATAGAGTTACATTATCAACTTCCCATTGAAGTTTTGTGCATTATCGGTTATAATCTTTTACGGTGGCCGTGCAGAGCATATCAAATCTCTCTCAATGAACTTCTTTACCACCTTTTGTGTTACATGAGCAAATGTCGACCTCTACCCATTTTGTGAAGTAGTCAATTGCCCACGAGAATGAACACTGTGACCATTCTTGGCTTTTGGGTTGATAGGTCCAATCACATCGATCCCCACATCGTAAAGGCCATGGAGATAACAAATTAAATAGAGGGATCGGAGGGGCACTCATTTTGTCCCAGTAGATCGACACTTGTGACATTTGCGGACATAGTCAATGCAATCCTTCTCTAATGTCATCCAAAAGTAACCAACCTTTTGTATTTTCCTCGCCATCATATGTCCACTAGCATGGGTCGGCGAGATCCCTTCATGAACTTCTGCAATGCGTTTCTAGCTTCAACCCCATCTAGGCATCTCGGCAAAGTCCCATCGGATGACCTCTTATACAAAACTTCTCCATCAAGGTAAAAATCCAATGCCCGACCTTCTCGAGGTCTTCTTTTCGATGTTGGATGCCCCGTGAGATAAGTCGATTTTGGATGAAGTTCTTGATATCGTAGTACCATGGGTTTCCATCTATTTCTCCTTCAGTGAGCAACAATGAGGCGGGTTATTTCTAATGTCGATGTGTATCGGTTGTAAGTTTTACCGAAGTCTATTCTAGCCATAGAAGCTAGTGTAGCCAAGGCATCTGCATAGCGATTTCCTTCCCTTCCTAGATGTGTGAACTCTATTTCCTCAAACTCTTTAGCTTGACTTAGATAGGTACTCTTGGTAGGGTATTAGCTTTTCTTCTTTGGTTTGCCATTCCCCTTTTACACGACAAATAATTAGCATCGAATCTCCATATACATCTATCTTCTTTACGTTCAACTCAATGCAATCTCTAAACCAAGAATACAAGCCTCATACTCGGTTGTGTTATTAGTGCACCGAATTGCAATTTCGTTGAAGCTGGGTATTGTTTCTTGTCGGGAGATATTATCACTGCCGAGCTCCATTACCACATATGTTCACGGCACCATCAAAGTACATAGTCCACCATCAGGGTTTTCCTTCCTCTCACGAAAACACATCCTCATCGGGAAAATCAAAGTCTAACGGCTCATAATCCTCCATAGCATGAGTGCGCGGTGATCGGCAATAACACTCCCTTTTACGCTTTCCTTGTCATGTACACTATATCATACTCGGATAGCGAGAACTTGCCACCTAGCGATTCAATTTGGATAAGTAGGGCTTTTCACGAGATGTACTTCAGCGGGTCTAATTTAGAAATTAGCCATGTGGTATGATACAACATATCTTTATCGCAACCTTTTTGCAGCCCATGCTAGCGCACTAACACAACTTCTCAATCATAGTATACCTAGACTCACACTCCATGAATTTTTGCTTAAATAATAAATGGCCTTTTCCTTCCTTCAGAGCTCATCCTGCTTGTCCAAGCACACATCCCATCATTTGTTTAGGTCCTTTGTTAAGTATAAAATTTGTGGCCTTTTTGAGTGCAGGGGAACCAATAGAGGTGGTTTTAGCGGTGCAGCTTGATTTTCTCAAAAGCTTCTTCATATTCTGCGTTCCAAATGCCGAGATTCTTCTTTCTTAACAAACAAAAAATGGGAGTCGCGAGTTGTGGTTAGTTGGGATATGAATCGAGCAATGTAATTTAACCTTCCCAAAAATCCACTTACTTCCTTCTCGGTCTTGGAGCGGGCATATCTGAATAGCCTTTACTTTTTCAGGATCCACTTTTATTCCTTTGTCACTCACCACAAATCCTAACAACTTCCTAGATTTCACCCCAAATGAACACTTTGCAGGGTTAAGCCTCAACTTATATTTCCTTAACCTTTCAAATAATTTCTTCAATATTTGGACATGATTCTCTCCTTCTCCAGATTTAGCGATCATGTCATCCATGTATACTTCATTCTCCTTGTGCATCATATCATGAAATAAAGTCACCATAACCCTTTGGTAAGTGGCACCAACATTCTTTAACCCAAATGGCATGACTTTATAACAGAAAGTCCCCATGGTGTAACAAATGTCGTCTTCTTCTTATCTCTTGCTCCATTTTTATCTGATTATAACCTGAGAAACCATCTATAAAGGAATATATGGAGCTATGAGCTGCATTATCCACTAACATGTCTATATGTGGTAGAGGAAAATTATCTTTAGGGCTAGCTTGATTTAAATCCTAAAGTCCACGAGACTCGAATCTTGCCTTCCTTTTTGGGTACCACTACTATGTTGGACACCCATTGTGGATATTTGACCACCTCTAAGAAACCAGCGTTCCATTGTTTTCAATCTCGCCTTTACTTTGATCAAAACTTCTGGGTGCGTTCTTCTTAGCTTTTACTTAATCGGTCTGCATCCCTCCTCCAATGGTAACCTATGGACTACGATATTTATATCTAGACCGGGCATATCCTCATAAGACCAAGCAAAAACATCTGTATAATCTCGAAGTAGTGCAATCAAGTCTTCTCTTTCCTCTTGCGTGATCAAAGTTCCTACCTTGAGTTCTCTTTGGCTTTCTTCAGTGCCCACATTTATGGTTTCAAGTTCCTCTTTAGCGGGTTTCCAAACTTGCTCGTGTTGTTCTAACAATTTTGCGAACTCTTTAATGCTATTTTCATCCCGTCTTCCTTTTCTACTGACTATTATGTGTTCTTTATAATTCGGCCATTCATTCTCGAGTGTAAAGTGCAAGTGGTGTCAGTGGAAGTTCAGCTTTCGGGGTTCTGAGCGGAAAATGAGTGTAAATGCACCAAATAAAATAAGAAGAGATGAACAAAAATGCATGATCTTCATAAAAATTCGAGTTCACAACAAACCAAGATAAAATTCGATTGTCTGTTAGGCCTTAAAACAAAACAAACAAAAACAAATGTAGAAAACATTGTTCATTACATTACGAAAACCAATGGAGCTTCTTGGGTTTTCCAGTGCAGAACTTCTAGCCCTTGGCTAACTTCAGAATACATGCATGGGCGGTGGCTTCCTCTCGACATAGATGGTCAAGCTGTGGTAGCTCTTCATCCCTTTTCCACTGGTGAGTCTTCTTGACAATTCCCTAGACGTCCTCCTTTTCCACAATATTTATGCTAATAGATGACATCTTATGAAGAAAGCTCTCGTGTCCTGGATCGGGTTGTATGACATATGCTGCCTTTGGGAATGAGACTCTGATCGGAGGAATGACTAGATCTTCTTCTTCAGGCTTCCTTCCTTCCATCCTCGCCAATCTTTTCTCTCTTCTTGCCATGGCAGCCCACTGGTAATCCTCTTTTTTAGGTTTATATCCCAGCCCAGACCTTTGTTACTGCGGCCTTGACTTTGTTACTCCAATCCATTGAATTTCTTTTTGTCGCTCCAAATCGGGCGAGGAACCTTGTGCTTTAAGAGGCTTTTAGCGGCCATTTTAGTGGCCCTTGAGATCCTGGGTTTCCTTCTTACGGTGTTCTCAGAGCACCCACTCGGTATTCACGACTTCAAATGCATGCGAGTTTTCATTCGTACAATCTTGACTTCAATAAATGGGACCGCTACATTTTCTTCATGGATATAGCTTCTTCGGCTTTGTGATGATGAGGACACCATTGGCAATGTACTTCAAGCGTTGATGCAATGAAGAAATAGCTGACTCGGCGGCGTGTATCCATGGTCTTCCTAACAACATGCTATAGGAAGGGTGAATGTCCATCACTGAAGGGTTACCAAGAAGGTTTGGGGACCTATGGCTAGTTCAACCCGATTGCCCCGACACACGCCTCGGCGCACCATCATATGCTCTAGCCATAATCCCACTTGGCTACATGTGAGAAGGATCTCTGGCATCTCTTCCGGCATGTGTCATGGCAACACATTTAGAGGCGGAGCTATTATCGATGAGAACTTTACCGATGAGACAATCCTTGCATCATTGTGATATACAAAGGCTTATTATGGCGAGTTCATTCGGCACAGAGTTCATCTTCGAGTGAAATACAAATAGTTCGATCGTGGATCCTCCCTACCAGGTGCTCCATAGATCGTTTGCTCAATATTACGAGGCACATAGGCCTCGTTCAATACCTTTTGCAAGGCATTTCGATGAGGCTCGAACTTAGTATTAATGACATGATGGAGATTTTGGCGGGGTTTTCTTCAGCTGATCCACCACACAATACTCACTATGCTTCATCAATTTCGGGAACTCATTACGTCTCTTCCTCTCATCACTAGGTTTATTTACTTCCAACTCATTTTCAAGACCCACTACCTCTTTACCCTTGATTTTCCTTTGTTTTCCGGCTCCTCGGGCGTGAAACAACGACAGCTCGGAGTCAAACCACCTATCTCGGTTTGGACAAAGAAATTCGGCGTTTGGGGTAGTAGCATAATTTCTGGCATTGCTTTATAGTCCACCTCCTTTGCACATGAAGGCTTATATAGCACCAATCTCGAGAGTCCATTAGGTGTTGATTGAATCCTACACTTCTTTATCCTGCTATCTCCTCATGGTTTTCTCTATCCTCAATCCTTAACTCCCTAGAGTCAACATCACGGTGACCTTTTGTGAAACTTCGATACATTCGTCAATGTGATGCCCTTTTGGACATGGAATGGGCAAAAGTAATTTTGCCCTGTCACGGTTAGTTGATTCCTTCAAATGTCAGATTGCACCAACATGTCGTATAATCTAGTCATAGTCACCTTGAGAACCCTTACTTTGCTATCGGTTTCTATTGCATTCACCCACTACTTCACGTGACATGTTTGGGCAAAGGATTGATTCACATTGGGTGGATCCTCAATAGTGATCCATCCGATTTTGATCAATTGTAACACCTTTCTCTTAAAAGCTACGCAGATCTCGATGTTGTGACCTGCATTACCAGCATGGTATTCGCAAGTTAAATTGGGATTATGCCAAACAGGGAAAGGTGGTCGTCTTTGGTGAATGCTTGGTAGGGAGCAATATGTCCAATGTTTAGTAATTGGGCATATAATTCTTTTAGGGTCATGGGCAAAGGTGGTAGTTGTTCTTCAGCTTGTGGATAGTCTCTTCTTTGGTAGTTATTTTGATTATGTGTGGGGAATTTTGGGTAAAAAGGTTGGTTTAGAGTGGTGGGTTTGGAAAAGTTGATGTTGGTGGTTTGGGGGGTAGGTGTTTGGTAGCTCTTGTAATTCTTCCCCTTGTACCTTTCTTCCACATTATTCACCTTAACTTTTTTTCTCTTCTCGATGAAACCTCTCTTCTCTACGGGTTCCGCAATTCTTCCACTCCGGATTCCCTGCTCAATCCTTTCAACAATCCGTACCGCATCAAAAAAATGTTGGGCGGAGCTTCCTATCAGGTGCTCATAGTACGGAGCCTTGAATGTGTTCGCAAACAGGGTCACCATTTCAGACTCTATCAATGGAGGTTGCACATTGACGACTTGGTCCCTCCATCTTTGAGCATAAGTCCTTACGGACTCTTGAGCTCCTTTCTCCATTGCCATCAAGTTGGTCATATCGAGGAGCAATCTCGAGGTTAAACTTATCTTGCTTCAAAAAGCGTCGCCAAATCAGCCCACTTTCGAATCCGATATTATCCAACTTCATGTACCGGCTAAGTCGCAGAACCAGTCAAGCTATCCTGGAAGAAATATATTAGCAATTTGTCATCATGTATGACCTCTGCCATCTTGTTATAGTAAGACGAAGATGAGTTTTGGGCATTCTATTCGAGTATACTTTATAAACTCGGGGACCACTGAACTTAGTGGTATCACAATGTTTGGTACCAAGAACGCTTATTTGCCACGATTGGGTCGGATAAATCGTTCCCTTCAATTGCTCTTAATCTTTCCTCTAATGCGGACCACTTGTCATATCTGCATGGTTGAACAATCTAGAATCTTGTGGTTCCTCATCAGTTAAATCCAATGTAATAGGGATTGGAATGGGTAGAGTGGAGTTCGGATTGTTTCTTTGGTGATCTCGACCACTGGAATATGAGGTGCCTCGGGGCATTGAGCTGCCAGGTGGTGCTTCCTCCGTCACATGTGTCGTTCCCTCTCCATCTCTTGTTTTCAATACCCTTTCAAGCATCTTTGGTTAAGCGTGCCACATCATTTCGGACGACTCGAGGTCCTTACAGTGCGGAGATTACGGCTCGATCCTTCCTTCATTTTCCATTCTTTTTCTTAAGCGGGTGTTGTGGACCTTCGCGAGGGGACCTATGTTTAAGTGGTTGGTTATTACATGAATGCATAAGAGAATGTAAAGTGTATGTGGTATGATGAATATGCTCATGTGAAATATATTCACAGACATACACCCTAACGATAGGCTCTAGTTCTTTTATGTGAGACATGGGGGTAGGCTTACTATTTGGGCTCTAAAGAGGGTCTCTCGTTGTCCAGTGATCACCTTACGTAAAGGAAATATGGGGTCTTAGCGAGATAATGGGATGAGTACGTATACTAATCACTATAATCTAAGCTCTCGGCAAAGAGTTGGGGTTTACACAAACTTCAACCTTGACTCGAAGTCATAGGTAAGTTTGCTAGTCCAACGAGATGAAAAAAACAAAGAAGCGAGGCGGCTATCAACCCCAGCGAGATGAAATTCGAAATTTTAGTGCAATCTATCTTGACTTCCTCGATTTTCGTTTTTTTCTTTCCCCTCTCTTTCTTCTCAGATCTTCCTTTATATAGCCACGGGAGGTGTACAAAACGGGGGTTTCGGGTGGTTCAATGCTATTTTTGAAAAATGGGGGTTTCGGGTGGCTCAATGCTATGTGTGCATGCTATGTCTGAAAAATAGGGGTTTCGGGTGGCTCAAGTTTTGTTGTTTTTGGGTATAAAATACAGTTTGGTCCCTCCATTTGTTACTCCTCTAATTGCACCCTTAATTGAACTTAAATTTATGATCTTGTGCAATTATGTCCTTATGAAAAAATCAAAGTTAACTTTAAATTTTGCACACCTTTTACTTTGTCCTTGATTTTTATACATGCAATATAGTTCCCCACTCAACCATAAAACTCTTAATTTGTTCAATTAGGTCCCGATTTACGCCTAATTAGCTTGAAAAAATTCAAATTGATCACGAAAATTCAAATATCATCAATTGAGCCGAATTAACTTTAAGAACTTGATTTACGTCTTGACTAAGCCTTTAATAGAAACTAATTTGATCAATTCAAAGTATAATTAAGTCGTCAAACTTAATTAAAACTCTCCAATTGGACCTAAATTAATTCCTGAATATAATTACAGCTTCATATCAAACCAACGACTATATCAAATAGGTCCATAAAAAATATAATTATATTTTAATGACTTAGTTTATGTGCGGATTTATCTTATAATAAATTACTTTAGCTTTGGATTCGCGTTTTTTTTTATTTTTGGGCACAAAAAGAGTACAATCGAACTTTCAAAGACGTCCAACATTTTAACTCGATTTTCTTACAGACACCCCCATTTATTTATTTATTATATATATATATATATATATATATATATATATATATATATTTTTTTTTTATCTTTGTGGCAAGACCCAAAATTGGGTTACAACACCATTAAAGAGTATTCTGATAGGCTGCTTGATATTGCAAGCCGAATCAGTTTACTGGGTTCATCCTTGCCAGAATCAAGAATTGTACAGAAAATTCTTGTAACAATTCCTGAGTTATATGAGGCTACGATTGCATCCTTAGAAAACACTAAGGACATGTCAAAGATCACCTTGACATAAATGCTTAATGCATTACAAGCCCAGGAGCAAAGAAGAGCCATGCGACTAGAAGATGAAGTTGAAGGAGCCCTATTTGTCAAACATGGAAAGAACTACAAAACATGGAAGAAAAGTAGTCATCAAGGGACTACTGGAGACTCAAAACATTTTGGCAAAAACAATACTGGAAACAAGAAGGGGCCCTATCCTCCTTGTCAGTATTGCAAAAGGAGATCTCATACTCATGATAAGTGCTGGAGAAGACCTGAAGCCAAATGCAACAAATGCAATCAAATGGGGCATGAGGCTGTGATTTGCAGAAGCAAAGATCAATAGAACATAGAAGAAGCTCAAATTGCTGATCAAGAAGAAGAAGATCAATTGTTTGTGGCCACTTGCATTTCCAAAAATGACTCAAGTGAAAGCTGGCTCATTGATAGTGGTTGCACCAACCACATGACACATGACAGAAGCTTATTCAAGGAGCTGAAACAAACAACTTCAAAGGTGCGAATTGGAAATGGAGAATACCTTGTTGTTGAAGGAAAGGGGACAATTGCCATCTTGACCTGCTCAAGTACAAAATTCATTTCTAAAGTATTATATGTTCCTGCCATTGATCAAAACTTGTTAAGTGTTGGTCAATTAATCGAAAAGGGGTATAAAATGTTGTTTGCATACAACTACTGTTTGATTAAAGATGCTAAGGGAAATGATATTTTCAAAGTGATTATTAAAGGGAAAAGTTTTGCTCTAAATCCTTTGGAGGAGCATATTGCCTTTCAAATCAAAGAAAATATCATTGATGTGTGGCACAAAAGGCTAGGTCATTATCATTACAAGGGATTATTGCTGATTAATTCCAAGATGATGGCAGAGGATTTTCCAGTCCTTAATGATCAAATGTCCAGTTGCAACACATGCTGTTCTAGAAAACAGAGAAGAAAACCATTCTCGAAGGCCACATGGAGAGCAACAAGGAAACTGCAATTAATTCATAAGATATTGTAGGTCCACAAATAACACCTTCTCTTAATGGCAATCTCTATTATGTTGTGTTCTTTGATGATTACAATCGAATGTGTTGGATCTTCTTCCTGAAGTACAACTTAGAGGTAGCTCAAGCATTCTAGAGTTTCAAAGCAAGAGTTGAGAATGAAAGTGGCTACAAAACTCAAGCACTTAGGTCAGAAAATGGTAAGAAATATACTTTCAACATCTTCAACAATTTTTGCGAGGAGGCAGACATACATCATCAACTAACAACTCCATACACCCCTCAGCAAAATGGGGTGAGTGAGAGACGAAACAAATTTATCTTGGAGATGACAAGATGCATGTTGCATGAGAAGAATCTACCAAAGAAATTCTGGGCAGAGGCAGCAAACACATCAATGTTCTTGCAAAATAGGCTCCCAACAAGAGCCTTGAAGGATCAAACACCTTTTGAGACATGGTATGGTTATAAACCATCTCTGAATTTTGTCAAGATATTTGGATGTCTTTGTTTCACTCTTGTTCCACAGAATAAAAGAGATAAACTTGACAAGAGAGCATTGCCGACATCTTCATTGGCTCTGATTCAGTTGCATGAGGCTTATAAGATTTTCCGACCACAAGCTGGGAAAATTATTATAAGCAAGGATATTGAGTTCATGGAAGATCAAGAGTGGAGTGCGGAATGATGCAAAGGAAGGCAATCAAAACTCAATAGAACCACAGATTAATCCTCTGGTTTCGATAATGAAGGATAAGGAAATGATGACTATCAAAGCGACTCGAGAAGACACTCCAATCGGAGGCACAAGATCACATCTTGATGTTTATCAAAGATGCAACATAGCCAGTATGTGAACTGCGAGTTTTGAAGAAGCCAAAATGAATCAACATTGGAATGTTGCAATGGAGGAAAAGTTGTGTATGATTGAAAAAAGCGAGAACATGGGAGTTGGTTGATCGTCCTCAAAGCGAAAGGTGATTGATGTTAAATGGGTGTATCGTACAAAGCACAATCTTGATGATTCGATCCAACAAGCATAAGGCAAAGCTGGTGGTGAAGGGTTATGCACAAATATTTGGAGTATATTACTCAAATACTTTTGCACGAGTAGCAAGGCTTGATACTATAAAGTTGCTACTTGCCATTCTTTGCTAAAAAGGTTGGAAAGTTTACCAACTAGATGTCAAGTTAAGCGTTCTTAGGAGATTTATACTGAGCAACTAGAAGGCTATGCAAAGGAAGGAGAAGAAGACAAAGTTTGTCTTCTTAAGAAGGCTTTATATGGATTGAAGCAAACACCAAGAGCTTGGTACAACAAAATCGATGAACATTTGCAACACCTGGGATTTGCTAAAAGTCTATCCGAATCAACTCTGTATGTCAAGCAAACTGGAGACAACATTCTAATCATCTCATTATATGTTGATGACTTGCTTGTGATAGGAAATAATACCTGTAATGTGGAGAAATTCAAGCAAGAAATGATGGATGTCTTTGAAATGATTGATCTCGGGTTGATGACCTTCTTTCTAGGCATGAAGGTTGTGCAGGCAGAACATGAAATCTTCATATGTTAGAAGAAGTATGTCAAGGAAATCCTTAAGAAGTTCAAGCTTGAAGAGTGTAAAGCTGTCAGTACTCCTATGAATCAAAATGAGAAACTATGCAAGGAAGATGGAGCTGAGAAGATTGATCAAACAAAATTCAGGAAGATTGTTGGATGCTTGATGTAACTCACGACAACTAGACCTGACATTTTGAATGTTGTGAGTATCTTGTCTAGATTTATGCATTGTGCAAGTAAATTTGATTTTTAGTCTGCTAAAAGGGTGATCAAGTATATCAAAGGGACATGCAATTTCGACATCAAATATACAAGTAGAGATTTCAAATTGTTTGGGTACTCAGACAGTGATTAGGGAGGTTCCATTGATGATTTAAAAAGCACATTAGGCTATTGTTTCTCCTTAGGTTCTGCTGTGTTTTCATGGAATTCAAAAAAACAAGAAACCAGAACTCAATCCCTCTCTGAAGTTGAGTTTGTTCTTTGCAGCAATTCTTCGTCAATTAAGCTTTATGGCTGAGGAAAATCCTACTTGATCTTAACCTGGAGCAGAAGGAAAGAACAAAAATTCTTGTTGACAATCAAGCTGCCATTTCCATTTCTAATAATCCTGTGTTCCACGGAAAAACCAAGCACTTCAACATCAAATTATTCTTTTTGAGGGAAGTCTAGAAAGATGGGAGTATCATTCTTATTTATTGCAAAACTGAAGAGCAAGCAGCTGATATTTTCACCAAACCACTGCCAGTCAACAAATTCGAATTTATGAGAGCAAAGTTGGGAGTTTGCAGCTCCTAAACAAGGAGGAGTGTTAGAAATAATGTTCAGGACTGCTGAGCTGGAATTTTATTTTCTTTATTTTTGATTTAGTCAATTATGTTCCTATTCTCTTGTTCTTGCTGCTATTTCGCAGCTCTGTTATTTCCATTATCAATTGATCATGGCTTGAATGTAGGACCATGATAGTAGGAGTTTGTTATGTATCAGCTCTATAAATTGAGCTGCAGTTATGAAAAGAGTATTCAAGTTTTTCATTCATTAATCACTTCTTATCTTACAACATCATCCTCTATTATTTTCTTTATTCAAAATCACAGAAACAACAACAAATTTCATTCAAACTGTATATAAATATGTAA
Source organism: Salix exigua (assembly GCA_032356905.1). Classification (NCBI taxonomy): domain Eukaryota; kingdom Viridiplantae; phylum Streptophyta; class Magnoliopsida; order Malpighiales; family Salicaceae; genus Salix; species Salix exigua. Next base: position 33,472,276 of record CM063603.1, read on the forward strand.
ATATACAACCAAAAATTTAAATCAATCAAAGAACAAATCTTCTAAATTTTATATGGTATCAGAGCACAAAAACTCTGACGAGCAATTTAATTTTCTATTCCTTCTCTTACCTGTGTTCTTCCATGGCCACTGAATCCTTCACCACCAACTTTTTGTTAGAGAGCAGCTCCACCACACCCACTTTAATTACCATCAACGTTGCAACTCAATTACCAATCAAACTCACACCCACCAGCTATTTGTCCTCGCATGCCCAATTCAATGCCCATCTTTATGGGTATGATCTCATGGGTTGTGTTGATAATTCCAATATCATCTGCCCATCAACTGCCCAAATAGTGTCTCACCTCCTTTGGATCCGACAAGATCAACTTCTTCTTTATGCATTTCTTGCCTTTGTCTCACCACAGGTCATCTCCCTCATTGCCTCTGCCAAAACATCCAAAGAGGCTTGGGACAAGCTTCTTCATCTCTTTGCCAGCAAAGCCCGTGCCCGTGTTCTTGGTTCAAAAGAACGCCTTACTCTTCTATGCCGTGAGCATAAATCAGTTTCTGAATATCTATAAGAAATTCGTGTTATCACAGATGAACTCACCTTCATTGATGTCCCCCTCTCCGATAATGATCTCCTACTCTACATTCTCAATGTTGTTGGATATGATTTTAAGGAAATTGTAGTAATGGTTTGTTTCCGTGACACCTCCATCTCCTTAGAAACAGGTTTGCTTCAATTACTATCGATTCCAGACAAGCCATGGGTTTCAGTTTTGATTTCAATGGATTTCATTGTGGGATTTATGAAAGTGGATGGCATGAATGCGATGCTGGTGGTGGTGGACAGGTTCTTTAAATATACATTATTTGTTGCTACTCCATCAGTGTGTATAACAAAGGTGGCAACAAAGATGTTTTATCGGAATATGGTGAAATACTTTGGGTTCTTGACAGACATTATTAGTGACCGTGATGCACGTTTCACTAACATGTTTTGGACAACTTTGTTTAATATGATGGGGATGCAATTAAAGTATTCCACGGTTAACCATCCTCAAACGACGGGCAAACATAGAGGATTAACACATTACTAGAGGAGTATTTATGGCACTACATGACAGCGACACAACAAAATTGACTAGAACTTTTGGACATTGCCTAATTTGGTTACAACCTCCACAAATCATCTACGATAAAGGTAAGTCCCTTTGAGCTGGTACTAGGGCCGCAACCCCAAACTCCTAAGGAGATTTTGGTGCAGATATCAAGGAAAAATTCCATAAGCATACCAATTTGCGATGGAAAGCGAGAATTGTTGGAACAAGCTCAAGGCAGGTTTGTGGAAGGCCAACAAATGAATGAAGAAGTATGCTAATTTGAAGAGAAAGCCACTGAAGTTTGATGTAGGTGACAAGGTGTTATTGAAATTAACACAAATCCGGATGAAGATTACAGGAAGATTAACTCAATGAGGGTTGATACCAAGGTATGACGGCCCTTTCGAAGTTAGGGAGGAAGTGGGGGTTGTTGCTTACATGCTAATGTTGCGGAGCATGAAACTTCACCCCACATTTCATATTAGCCAATTAAGTCCCTACTTTAAAGACAAGAAGGAACCAAACAAGAATAAGACACAACGTGCTCCACCAACGATTTAGAAGTAGTTTCACGATGACATTGTGAGGATAATGGATCATCGTAGACTTGGGCAACATAGAAAGAACTATAGGACTAAATTTCTAGTAAAATGGGCTAAAATTGAAGAGGCTTCGTGGGAGAAAGATACTAACGTGTGGCAGTATGAGGACAAGGTGAGAGATTACCTCACATTAATTTCGACTAGGGCATTAGACTCTTTAGGTGGGGGTGGTTTGTCATGGTCGTAGGTGCAAGGGCGTGCCAACGAGAACACTGTTGGGATATTGGCAGCATGCATAGGTAAAGGAAGATTAAACAGTAGTGCATAACAGGTGCGTGCAAACATCGACAACATGTTCAGCATAACTTCAGACTTGGATAGAGGGCTGTCCAAGACATGTAGAAGCAAAACTTGGTTGGCAGAGAGGGCTTCATTGACTGGCTTGTAGGTCTGTGAGGTGCCAAACCAAGGGAAGTTACAAAGGGGTAGTTGGAGGTAGTTTTTCAGCAGTTACTGTTTTGTCCAAAATAGCCACTCGTATAGATCTATCTAGGGGTGATGATTTTAGATGTAACTTCCATGTTCTCTTGAGATTAAAGGGAACTAATGGGGGTGTAGCATGCAAGTAAATTTATGCATGGCACACAATTAGTTTTGTATATCCTTTGTTTCAGAATTAATAAAGGTTGGGAGTGTTTTCATGTAAACTATGCTTGCATTTCTGATTTGTTTATTTGTGTTCTTATTGATTGTCTATTGTGTGAAAAAAATTGGGGAAAGTTCTATGGGTGTGTAAAACACCTTAGTGATAGGCTAAACACGAGTTGGATTTGTGAGGAAGGCTGAGTCTAGTGTGGGACTAGACTGCCGCGCTGGGATTAAAATCTTGTCAAAATTTTTATCCCCATGTTAGAACCTATATCGGAATCACATTTGAAGGTATTTGGGAAAGGATGAATCAATTAGAGATTGAGATAGCAAAATTGCAGTTCAATGCATATGGTGGAAGAATGAATGACGTAGTAGACTCTAACCTTCCATTTCCTCAAAGATTGGGGAATTTATATCAAATTGAATACTTGGTGATTTGGTCTGATGATGTTACGAAACTATCTCACCATGTTACAGATTATCTCACCTAAAAGTGAAGTCGTTAGGTGAGGTCCTAGAATATAATTTATATTATTCTCTAACAAATGAAAACAATCAAACATCCGAATGATACATAAGTTGGATAAGAAGGCTACACAATTACATGACTCCTTATGTTTCAAAACCCTCAAGAAGCATATGTGAATTATAGAGATCTTGACATTGGAATCAATAAACTTACAGGCAATACAAGAGTTTCAACAAGCAAGCATTTGGGGTAGGAAATATTTTAAGAACAACTTTGGTAGGTTGGTTCGCGTGAAGACTGCAGTCGATCCTGCTAATTTCTTTAGGCATGAACAAAGCATTGCTCCTCTCTTTCGTGGTGATATATCGAGAGAAAGTAATTAGAAACAGTATATTATGAACTATATATTGATTTAGTACTCCATTACCTATACATAGTAAGACTACGATTATGTATTCGAGTTCCCTATGAATTATTTTTCAATTTAATAATACAATGTCGAAGAAGATTATCTCTATTGAGTAACGTAATTAATTAAGGTCCATTTGGCCTCCGAAAGGAAATATAAAATAAAAAAATAAAAGCACCAAACGATGTTAGGACTAATTTAAAGAGGACCCGTAAGCTCATTTGCACATAGTCGCGAGATGAGGTTATGATCTTGACTCAAATAACTTCGATCCTATTTCTGGGTGATGGATGAAATAAGAAAAACCTAGAATATTTTATAACAACTCATTTAGTCAAATACCCCTGTTCGCTACAACTTTTTAATATATATGTTAGCATGTTGTTTGATTAACTTGGTTGTTTCATGCGTTGAAAGCCGCAATTTCCACAAGGGTGACATTCTCGTGCTAAAAACCTCATTGGTTGTCTTCATGACATTTTGTTTTTGTTGATTATTCTATCAACCTATCTATATATAAAGTTGTTTGCCGTAGACTTTGGGACATGATATATATTTCTATAATAAGGTAAGACCAAATTATACGACGTATTTATCTTTATACCTGAGATTATCCACTACGTCCAATCCTTTCAACGATAGTTGATAGACTAGCAATCGGGTGCAATCAAATTTGTCAGCTTGGTTTATCTTGTACGTTTTAAATTTGAAAATTACTTGAAGGAAATCTCATAGGTAGTTTATAGGATTGTTGTCGTGAGAAATTTCTCCTCTGAAAACTGCAACATTCAAAATTCCGTACAGTTTAGACAAATGGAAAGTTTGTTTCTCAAGAAAAACGTTTTGTTAATGGAGTGCCATGGCAACCTCAGCATGATCCTACCTTACATACTCAAAACTTTATCACAAATGGGATGTACTGGATTAGCTTGAGCGCACTCATAATTAATTCTAGGACCGACTCCACTCGAACATCCTACGCAAACCCAAGTTAATAAGTAAAGCACATCTGCGAGGATGATCAGAGCGTGTCTCGACGAGGACTTGAACCTGGGTAACTAGAAGGAACAAGCACTTTACTTACCGCTAGACCAAGACACCGTCATCATGGATATTGAAGCATAGAATCATTATCTGCAGGAGTAGTTGGTGAACTTAATTTACGTAATTAACAAGTTTTAGCTTATCGTACGTTGAATCAAGATACTGATAGATGTTAGGCATGCACAAGAAGCACATGATTAATGGAATGTACAAGCTATCAATCCTTTGAATAAATTAAAAATATTAAAATCCAACGTCTGGGTTGTCATTGCCCATGTAATCGAACAAGAAAATATGAACAAAGCTAACACCCCAAGAAATGCTACCATAAATTGTCAACTTCTTGTCTTGCCCAACAAGTTGGCTACGATCCTTGCTGGGAGATTTCCACCTTCCCATTTGTCGATGTTGCTCAGCTGTAATCTAGATCATGGTTGACTTTTCACCAACTTGTAGATTAATAGGGCAAACAATGTTCATAGATAATCACCATTCTGAATTACTATAAATAAGGGAGTCTCTTGCATCTTTCTATATACACAGAAACATTATCAGAACCATGAATTCACTGAGCTCGTCGATGTTCCCATTCCTGTTTCTCTTTCTGTTTTCATTCTCATGGCTAGCTTCAGCTGACCGTCATGAGGACTTTCTTCAATGCCTTCTTTCTCAAAACTTGAACTCCCTTTCTAAGGTAGTATACACCCCAATCAACTCCTCATATTCATATGTATTGCAGTTTTCATTACGAAATGGCAGGTTCAACACAGAAGCCACCCCAAAACCACTAGTTATTGTTACACCTCTAAATGTAGCTCACATTCAAGCTGCCATTACTTGCTCCCAGAAACACGGCCTGCAAGTTAGAGCTCGAAGTGGTGGCCATGACTATGAGGGCCTCTCTTATGTTGCTGTTGTACCTTTCGTGGTTATTGATCTTATAAATATGCGAACAGTTACAGTTGATGTAGGAAACAAAACTGCATGGGTTCAAGCTGGAGCTACACTAGGAGAAGTTTACTACAGAATTGCTGAGAAAAGTAGAACTCTTGCCTTCCCAGCGGGGGTTTGCCCAACTGTGGGATCCGGAGGGCACATTAGTGGAGGAGGACATGGGATGATGATGCGTAAATATGGCCTTGCTGCAGACCATATAATTGATGCCAAATTAATCGATGTTAAAGGTAGAGTCCTTGACCGAGCATCAATGGGAGAAGATTTGTTCTGGGCCATTCGAGGAGGTGGAGGCAACACCTTTGGAGTTGTGGTTGCATGGAAACTAGAATTGGTCACAGTTCCACCATCTGTGACAGTGTTCAATGTCAGCAGAACTTTGGAACAAAACGCAACAAAACTCGTTCATCAGTGGCAGTCTGCAATACGAAAGTTTGACGAAGAACTATTCTCCAGAATTTTCCTTTCGAGAGTTAACACTTCTCGGGAAGGAAAAACAACAATACTCGCCGTATACACCTCCTTGTTTCTAGGTGGAGTTGATAGACTCCTATCAATGATGCAGCGGACCTTTCCCCAGCTCGGTCTGGTTAAAGAAGACTGCATCGAGATGAGTTGGATCGAGTCTACTGTCTACTTTGCGCAATTTCCACGCAATTCATCTCTGGATGTTTTACTTGACAGGAGCCCAGGATCCACAATATCTTTCAAAGGAAAAACAGACTATGTGACAGAGCCTATACCTGAAATCGGTCTGGAAGGAATATGGGAAAGGCTTAACCAACTGGATGCCGAAGTAGCTCAATTGCAATTCACAGCCTATGGGGGCAAAATGGATGAAATCTCGGAGACCAGCACTCCATTTCCGCATAGAGCTGGAAATCTATTCCAAATTCATTACGCTGTCTTCTGGGGCGTGGGCGTTCAAGACACTAAGACAGCTCAAAAATATACAAGCTGGATCAGAAAACTTTACAGCTATATGACTCCTTATGTTACGAAAAATCCACGACAAGCATATATCAATTACAGAGATCTTGACCTGGGAATGAACAACCTAGGCAACACAAGCTACAAACAAGCAAGAGTTTGGGGTACCAAGTATTTCAAGAACAACTTTGACCGGTTGGTGCATGTGAAGACCAAAGTTGATCCAGCTAATTTCTTTAGAAATGAACAAAGCATCCCTCCTCTCACATCTTGGTGATAGATTAACAGAAATATTATATATTGACAGACGAAGTGATTTGAATAGAATTCCACTTAGTATATATTTTGAGTAGTAATAATAAATAAAGGTCTGCTCTATACTATCTAGAGCAAGAGATTTCAATCTTTATGGTGTTTGGCTTGAGGTTTGCTCTATACGATCTAGAGCACTGTGCTCTCATGATATTGTATCTCTTTATTCAAATAATTGCATTCTAAGAATCAGACTCTACAACCTAGTTTATGTTAAAAGCATATAGAAATCAATCAATACTTAATTGAAGAGTCTTTTAAATTACTAAAACCTTTATTATTACCTAAATAAATAAATCAATCAAGATTTGGGCACCAAAATCGAACCTTAGAATGCCAAATTATTGAAATTAGAGACTTAGTTGCATAAAATTCAAATTCTAGAAGGCAATTGAAGGTTGAAATGAACAAATTCAAAACCAAGGATAAATATGTAGAATACATGCAGCTTCGGGAACCGAAATCAATAATTTTAAGGACTTAATTGAAGAGAAAAGTTTAATTAAGTAATCATGGGTTAAAGTGGTCAAATCCAAAACCAATGAATGAAGTTGAAAAGACACTCATATCCAAAGTTAAAATAGGATTTTAGCGGGTTGAAATTATAAAATTAAAGATGTAATTGAAGAAATAGAATGCATAAGGGTGCAATCGAGGATTCCCAAACTAGACAGCTCTAATTTCAAAGATTAGCCAAAACGATGTCATTTCATTCGTATTGTACAACTGCTTTCCTGATTCGGGGTGATTGGGGAGACATTTCCAGGCAGTTTAGTATGACATTTTTGACCATCTTAAAAGATAAGATCACCATCATTTGACTCACAAACACCCCTCAACAACTCTATGATCTTGAAATCAAACGATATCTCATATTCTCTATTTTTTGCTTTAATATCTTGTCCTTGATCAACCTTCACTGTATATTCAAGAAAACTAATCTGCTGAGAACTTCAAACAATTAAATATGGAGTTTACAAGTGCTCAAATCAAGCAAGAAAGGGTTCAATAGAAAGACATACATCTACTTTATCAATCCTAAGTGGTCTTGTTACCCATTTTTACAAGACCACCTAACCGGTCACTGATGTTCAGACTTAAAATGATCTAGAAGGTTCTTATATAAAGTTATAAACCATCCCCTCAAGATCAAAAGGCCAAAACACATTCTTTTGCCCCCAAGGTTTCTACAAAATCATTTGAACCTAAAATCAGAAGTTTTGCTCAAAACCAGTAAGATGTTAGCTAGCTAAAACCCATAATGATCAGTAGGAGCAAAGAGAAAACAAAGAGGAAGCAAGGAAAAAAGGAAAAAATAATCTAAAATAATCCGAAGGAGGTGCGAAACAACCATGGCCTGCCTGGTTTCTTAAATTCATTAGTTGACTCTTAGTCTTGGCTTATCATGAGCTTGAGCTGGAATATTAAAATCAAGTCATAGTTACACACGTATTATGAAAGTGAGGATTAAATTGATAAAAATATATCTAATAAAGATAAAGAAAATTGGGATAAATTAAAGGTTAAAATTGTTTTTTTAATATACCATAGTCAATTGATCGGTCTTTTTTAATTAATACACCATTTGAACATTGTATATATACAATAACTAATACAGTAGAATAAGTTATCTTCTAGCTGAAAGGTCAACTATGAATGCAGCGTGAACTTATAAACTCTTGACATCCATGCAATAAGTCACAAAAACCATGCAAGTTGTAAAACTCTCGTTCTAGAAATCTCTTTGGCTGGCTCGACTTCTTGTTCATTATCTTATGAACCTAGCTATACATCAAGCTGCTTGCCATATATAGACTTTCATTTTAATATTGTGTTAACAATTATTTTAGTTTTTGTTTTTTAAATATTTTTATTTGATAAATATAAAAAATAATGTTTTTAATATTTTTAAATTTATTTTTAACACTATTACAGAATGTATAGCATTGTATAGATTTATTTACCTATTGTAGTCTCTACGATAACTATTGTCTTTGAGGTGTAATGGTTTACATATAAATCGAAAGGTTGGTTGCGACACAACCTAATATTCATTCTCACTTTACAATTTGGTATCAGAGCGTATTAAACAACTAACCTACTTTTCTCTCAGCCGCCAATCTCATCTCTTTTGCAATGGAACAACCGCCAACCTCATCTTCACCAATGACATCTTCTCCGCGAGTGCAGATTGCCTCCCCTGCAGTTGACCCAATGACCTCTTCTACCTCACAACCAAATATCTCCTCTACCATGGCTAATAACCCATCTCTCTTCACCTCTCAAAACACAAATCAACTCTCTCAACTCACGTCTGATGCATCTGCCATTACCTCCCTCTCTCACACTCATCAAGTTATCTCTCTCAAGTTAACAAATACCAATTACCTGTACTGGTGTATGCAGATGCTGCCATACCTCCTAGGTCAAGGAGTGTTCGGTTTTGTGGATGGTTCTACCATATGTCCACCTTCTCATGTGTTTGCTGAAGATGGTGTTTCTCTTCAGATTAATCAACTCTTTCTCCGCTGGAAACAACAAGACCAGCTTATTCTCAGTGCACTCCTTTCCTCTCTATCCATGGAGGTTCTGCACCTCATTGTTGGTTGTCAAAACTCATGTTCAGCTTGGCGCACACTTGAGCAAGCCCTTGCTTCCACTTCAAACTCTCGGATTATGCAGCTCCATGGGTCTCTTCAGGAGCTAAAACAAGGTGATGAATCTGTCACCCTTTTTATGCAAAAAACCAAAGTGTTATTTGATGAACTTGCTGCTGCCGGGAGACCAATTTCACTTGCAGACTTTAATTTGTATGTGTTTCGTGGCTTGAGGGGTGAATTCAAAGACTTAGTTACAAGTTTAATTACCAAGGCAGAACCCATAGCATATGCAGAGCTCCACAGCCACCTCCTCACGCATGAATTTCTCCACAAGTCTTCGGCTGCATTTCATGCTCCTTTGCTGCCCACTCCACCGTCTGTCATGGTTGCACAGCGCCAACACTTTGGGAATTCAGGCGTAGCGAGGGCCGTTTCAATGCTGGTTGGCGTCCCAACCAATCCAGCAACAATAGGGTGCGTTTTGGGCGGAATTATCACGACCCTCAAAGCTCTTGGCGAGGGCACTTGGCGTATGATAGAGGCGAGAATCCACGCTGCCAACTATGCCAAAATTTGGGCCACACAACCCCTCATTGTTCTCAATTCCAGCAGTGAAATTATGGCCAATCCACTGCCAATATGGTGCAGCGCAATCCCTCTCAAACTAGCTCTGTTGAGTGGTTTCCGGACACCGGCGCAAATCAGCACGTCACACCCGATCTTGCCACTTTAACCGCTGCCGAACCGTATCTGGGTAATGATAATTTGCATGTTGGTGATGGTAAGGGGCTACCTATATCTCATATTGTCCATACAAAAATACATACACCACATTGTTCTTTCAGTTTATCTAATGTACTTTATGTTCCATCAATTACGAAACCTTTGCTTTCTGTTCAGAAATTTTGTCGTGATAATAATGTGTATTTTGAATTTCACACTCATGTTTTTTATGTCAAGGATCTCAACACTCGTGAAGTACTTCTCTCCGGTCAAAGCAATGATGGTCTCTATGCCTTGACCGGTCTTTCGATCATGTCTTTTCCTCAAGCTTTTTGGTCTCTGTGCACTACGCCTCTGCGGATTTATGGCATCGTCGATTAGGTCACCCTACTTCACGTATTTTTCAATTGTTAGTTTCAAAAGTAAGATTATTTGCAACACCAAGCGTCTTAATTTTCAATGTCAAAGTTGTCCTTTAGGAAAATCATCGCGTCTGTCTTTAGGAACTACGGGTCACAAAACTTTTGCTCCGCTTGAATTAATTTTTAGCGATGTATGGGGTCCTGCTCCCCTATTTTCCTCTGATGGATATCGTTATTTTGTTATATTTGTTGATGCTTATACTAAATATGCATGGTATTACCCGCTTGTTGCCAAATCTGATGTTTATGCGGGTTTTCATCAATTTCAAACCCTTGTTGAACGCCAATTTTCTTTAAAAATAAAATCTGTTCAAACTGATTGGGGCGGTGAATACCGAAAATTGTCCACATTTTTCCAAACCATTGGTATCCAACATCGTCTGATTTGTCCACACACTCATGAACAAAATGGTACCGTTGAACGTCGTCATAGGCATACTGTAGAAACCGGTATCACTCTTTTAGGGCAATGTAAAACACCTTTTCGATTTTGGAATTATGCATTTGAGACCGCTGTTTATCTAATAAATCGAATGCCTACCCCTATTCTTGGTCTTCGCTCTCCATTTGATTGCATATTTCAAAGGTCTCCTGATTATAATTTTTTACGTACTTTTGGTTGTCTCTGTTTTCCCTTTCTGCGTCCATATAATAACCATAAATTAGACTTTTGTTCCTCTCCATGTGTCTTCTTTGGCTATAGTCCTTTGCATCTAGGTTATAGATGTTTTGACATTGAATCTCATCGCATTTATATTTCTCGTCATGTCCGCTTTCATGAACATGTGTTTCCTTTTAATAACTCTGAACAAATTGCATAGGTTTCTCCCATCACCCCCACACCCACTCAACCTACCACTATCACCCTTCCTTTTTTGCAAAATTTTACATCACTACCACATAACCCACCAACCACCTCCCACCCCATACCGTTGCAAACAACTACCTTACCACAGCCTCCACCCATTCCTTGGCCATCATCACCTGCTTGTTTATCTAACCCTTATGATGCAGGTTCCGTTCCTCCAGTGGTTTCATCTCCTCATGGTCCTATGGCACCTTCCAGTCCAGTTCCCAGCCCCTCCTCGGCTGCCAACTCTCCTCTTACAGCTGGTTCTTCATCATCCCCTTCAGCTGGCTTGCAGCTCATGGTGGATCTATCCTCCTATAAGTTGCCACAGGCACTTTCACTGCAGCTCTCACCTCCTGCATCTCCGTCAGTAGTTAGTAGACATCCTATGACTCTCCGACCACGGCGGTCGAAGACAGCCAATCTAGTGGCTTTACTGCCGCCACACCAGCCTCCACTCGGGTCTTATCTTCTCCTACTTCGGAGCCCTTTGTATTTTCTGATGCTGACAGGTATGCAGTTTGGCATAATGCTATGTGTGATGAGATTGCTGCTCTGCGTTCTAATTGCACTTGGTCTCTGGTTCCTTTTCATCCCTCAATGAATGTTGTTGGCAGTCGATGGGTATATCGGATCAAACGTCATTCTGATGGTAGTATTGAGCGCTATAAAGCGCGTCTTGTTGCTAGAGGTTTTAGCCAGCAGGAAGGTATTGACTATGCTGAAACTTTTAGCCCAGTTATTAAGCAAGCTACTGTGCACTTGGTTTTCTCTATTTGTTGACGCTTCTCTTCCATCTCATGTGGGCAAATTGCACAAATCCTTGTATGGCTTAAAACAGGCACCGAGAGCATGATACACTCGTCTCAGTAATTTTTTACTCTCCAATGGCTTCCGGGCATCAAAAGTTGACACCTCTCTGTTCATCTTGTCTAATGGTACTCATAACTTCTATCTCCTAATGTATGTCGATGATATTCTACTTACCGGTAGCGACTCTACTATGGTTCATCATCTAATACAGCTACTAAGCTCGGAATTCAAGCTTTGTGATCTAAGTGATGTTCAATTCTTTCTGGGTATTGAGGTTCAGTCTACCGCTTTTGGTTTAATGTTGCGTCAACATAAATATATACTTGACATCCTCACCCGAGCTAGTATGACTTCCTGTAAACCTTTTTATACAACAGTCTCCCCTTCAAAAGTCACCTTATTACTGAATCGATCATTCTCTGATCCTACACGATTTTGTCAAATCATAGGTGCACTTCAATATCTTACCTTCACCCGTCCAGATATTTGTTTCGTTGTTAACAAGGTTTATCAGTTTATGCATGCTCCTTCTGATTCCCATTGGGCCGCCGTTAAGCGTATTCTACGCTATCTGAAAGGTACTGCATCTTATGGTTTTCATATCACTCGGAGTTCCTCCTTCGCTCTACATGGCTTTACAGATGCTGATTGGGCTGGTAGTGTCACTGATCGCAAGTCTACAGGAGGCTATCTTGTCTTTTTTGGACAGACTCCGATTTCTTGGAAATCTGGAAAGCAACACACAGTCGCTCGCTCCTCTACTGAAGCTGATTATAAAGCCCTTGCCGATGGTACCGCTGAAGTCATTTGGCTTCAATACCTGTTAACTGATCTGCAGGTACCCTCTGTTTCTGCACCTACCATTTAGTGTGATAGTCTTGGTGCGACTTATCTCTCAGTGAATCCTATTTTTCATGCTCGTACTAAACATGTTGAAGTGGATTATCATTTTGTACGTGACCGAGTTGCCAAGAAAGAAATTCAAATTCGGTTTGTTCCTTCACGGGATCAACTTGCCGATGTCTTTACTAAACCGCTTCCTACTGCGTCTTTTAATGCTTTTAGGTTCAAGCTTCGGGTAGATTCCCCACGAGGGGCATATTATAGAATGTATAGCATTATATAGATTTATTTACCTATTGTAGTCTCTACAGTAACTATTGTGCTTGAGGTGTAATGGTTTACATATAAATGGAAAGGTTGGCTGCGACACAACCTAATATTCATTCTCACTTTACAATTAACACCAGCACATCAAAACAATTAAAAATAAAAATATTTAAGGTAAATCATTTTTCAATGATTCATGAGTTTAATAAGTTTCATTACAATAATTAAGGTAAATCTCAGGTAGGACTATATTATATGTGTCTTATACCTGAGATTATTCATTACGTTCACACTCCTTTCAACGATAATTCAGGAAATCTGATTGAATTAATAAATGGTACATTAATTAATTGGTTTCTAGGAAATTAATTTTTTTTTCATTAATTTATCTCAATTTAGTTTATCTTGTACGTTTAACCTTTGAAAATTATCAGTTGATTATTTGAAGGGAAATTATAATGAGAAATTTCTTTTGTTTTGGAAAAGTAACATTCAAAATCCAGTAAGATTATCGTCAAATTTTTCCTCTAAGAAAAAAACTTGTGTTAATTGAGTTCAATGACATCATGATCACCATGATCCTACCAAACACAAAATTTCATCAACATGGATATTGAAGCACAGGATCGTCCCTGTAATAGACCAAGAAGATGAGAACAAAGCTAACACGCCAAGAAACGCTACCATAAATTGTCAAATCTCGTGCATGTAAGGTGGCTACGTACGATCCTTGTTTGAAAATTTCCACGTTCCCATTTGCTGTTCTTCCTCATCTGCAATCTAGATAATGGTTGAAATGTCATCATCTTCTCGATTAATTGGGAAAAAAAACATTTTATCTAATTTTTATTTCCATAGACAAGCACCCTTCAGAACTCTATAAATAAGGGAGCCTCTTGCACCTATATGCACAAAACATTATACATTATCAGAGACATGAACTCTCTAAGATCTTTGATGTTCCCATTCCTGTTTCTCTTTCTGTTTTCTTTTTCATGGCTAGCTTCAGCTGACAGTCATGAGGATTTTCTTCGATGCCTTCATTCTCAAAACTCGGACTCCATTTCCAAGGTCATTTACACCCCAATCAACTCCTCATATTCATCTGTGTTGCAGTTTTCAATACGAAACGGCAGATTCAACACAAGTGCCACCCCAAAACCACTAGTTATTGTTACACCTCTAAATGTAGCCCACATTCAAGCTGCCATTACTTGCTCCCAGAAACATGGCCTGCAAATTAGAGTCCGAGGTGGTGGCCATGACTATGAGGGCCTCTCTTATGTCGCTGTTATACCTTTCGTGGTTATTGATCTAATCAATATGCGAACAGTTACTGTTGATGTAGCAAATAAAACTGCATGGGTTCAAGGTGGGGCTACTTTAGGCGAAGTTTACTATAGAATTGCCGAGAAAAGTAGAACTCTTGCCTTCCCGGCGGGTGTTTGCCCTACAGTGGGTGTTGGTGGCCACATTAGCGGAGGAGGAACTGGTATGATCATGCGTAAATATGGTCTCGCTGTAGATCATATAATCGATGCGCAATTAATCGATGTCAAGGGTAGAATCCTAGATAGAGCATCAATGGGAGAAGATCTATTTTGGGCTATTCGAGGCGGTGGAGGAAATACCTTCGGAGTAGTTGTTGCATGGAAACTAGAATTGGTCCCGATTCCAGCTTCTGTAACTGTCTTTAATGTCACAAGAATATTAATGAAAGAAGATGCAACAAAACTCATTCATCAATGGCAATACGCAATAGAAAAGTTCGACGAAGATTTATTCTCAAGAATTTTCATTTGGAGATCAGCTAACTCTACTCAAGACGGAAAGCCAATGATACAAGCTGCATTCACCTCTCTGTTTCTTGGCGGGGTAGATAGAATTGTTTCTTATATGCAAGAGAGCTTTCCCGAGCTTGGTTTGATGAAAGAGGATTGCATTGAAATGAGTTGGATCGAGTCTACCGTGTACTTTGCTCAATTTCCTCGCAATACATCCTTGGAAGTGTTGCTTAATAGGAGTCCTCGATCCACAATCTTTTTCAAAGGAAAAACTGACTTTGTCAAGGAACCTATACCTAAAACTGCATTGGAAGGAATATGGGAAAGGCTTGAACTTGTCGAAGCCGAATCCGCCGAATTGCAATTCACTGCCTATGGAGGAAAGATGAACGAAATTGCAGAGTCCAGCACTCCATTTCCTCACAGAGCCGGTACTCTATACCAAATTCATTATGGGATCGTTTGGGATGAAGAAGGCATTGAGGCATATGCAAAATATATAAGTTGGATCAGAAGGCTTTACAGCTACATGGCTCCTTATGTTTCGAAAAATCCTAGACAAGCGTATGTCAACTATAGAGATCTTGACCTAGGAGTGAACAACCTAGGCAACACAAGTTACAGACAAGCAAGCATATGGGGCACCAAGTATTTCATGAACAACTTCGACAGGTTGGTGCGTGTCAAGACAGCAGTTGATCCCACCAATTTCTTTAGAAATGAACAAAGCATTCCTCCTTTATCATCTTGGTGATAGCAGGTTACTGAATATAGTTATATAGAAAATATTATTGGCAATAAATTTAATAATTGGTTTTCTTATTTATAAAACTTTATGTTGTATTGAGTTGTGCCAAGTGACATGCTTGTTGATTAGGGGGACGGATACTATATCCAATCTTCCGTTCGGGATCTATCCCTTATTGTACAATGAACTCATTTAATCTACTATTCCTCGTTTAATTTATAAGGGCTTTCACCCCTCTTTACCAAAAAAAAGTGAAATGCTTGTCTTGAAAGATTACGCCTACTATTTGAACCTTAAGTTATTAAATCAAATATTTATGGACTGATACGAAATTTACAAGAGATTATTATTATTTTTTAATTAATACTCGTAGTAATAATAACTTTAATAACGATAATCATTATTAGCTACACGGGGTGGGCGGCCATATCATTTTTCTAATGTACAAAAATGGATGTTTGTAAAGAAGCAATACAAACCTAATGCTTGAGTTATTATTATTTTTAGATTTAATAAGATTTAGTAATGTAAATTTTATTTAAACCATAGATAATGAAGCAACGATGAATCAAAATAAATGACCACTTATACTACACCTAGAAGAAGAACAAGAAGAAAAATCAATGCAAAACCACCACCACCCAATTATCAACATCTCACATCACAAAAGAAACCTTATCAAGATAGTTCAAACTTGACATCAAAATTATGGATGATGACATAAGAAGTTGAAAGAATTATTAGAACAACGTCCTAAAAAGGAAATCCATCAAAACCAAGTGGACTAAACATTCATCCATATATATTAAGTAAACAAATTCTATTTAATTAAAGAGTAAATTTTATCTTAAGAAAATAACAAATAATGTAGCCCACATTCAAGTTTTCATTACTTGCTCCCAGATATATGACCAACAAATTAGAGTTCAAAGTGTGGCCATGACCATGACCATGAGGGCCTCTTTTATGTTTCTGTTATATCTGTTGTGGTTATTGATCCGATCATAGAAAATACCTTCACTTATTGTTCATTTGATATAATAGAGAATTTTCTTAGCTGCACTCAAGTGCGTCTGATCTGGTATCTCCATATATTTGCTAATAAGTCCTACTCCATAGAGTATATCCGATCTTGTACATATCTTGTACCTCAAGCTTCCCACTAAGCTTTTAAATTAAGGAGGATCAACATTTTCTACTTTACGTTTCCTTAATTCCACTCCACTTTCAACTTGAGCTGATATTGGATTGCAACTTTCCATTTTGAAATTTTAAGAATATCTTTGGCATAACTGCTTTGGGACACAATAATCCACAATAATCCATTCTTCTTTCTAAGTCACTTCAAAGCAAGAAAATATGCCATCAAACCAATATCTCTCATCTCAAACTTTTGTACCATGTTCTTCTTGAAGTATGCAAATATGGTAGGATTGTTTTAGTGAACATTAGGTCATCAATATATAAGCAAGCAAATAGTGTGCTTCCATCGACTTCTTTCTTCACATATATGACGTGTTTAAATGGATATTGTTTTATTCTATTTTCTTGAAAATACTTATCAATTCTGGTATTCCAAGCATGTGGAGCTTGTTTCAAACCATAAATAACTTTATTCAACCGGTATACTTTGCCTTCATTATTTGCTTTAATTATTTCTTAAATTTTTTCTTCCACCACATTAAAATTCACTGGGAATTGGTCTTAAAAAAAGGGACCAATCATGGATGACACAAATACCTCTATTATCCCCATAAATAAGATATCAATCTCGATGAAACTCCAAATGTAAAGACCTTACCTTTTGGATTTAAATTGAATGAAAAAACTTCAAAATCACGTCATGGATGATTGAATTTTATGTCTGGTTGATTAAACAAGCTCAACTACTTGATCTGTGCAAAATGCTAGAGTGGAAGAAGGAACTTCTAGTTATTCAAAGTGGTGTACTAAAGACACAAGTAGTGCGAGGATGATTGTTGAAAACAATGGAGCCTCATCTTATTGGTTTATTTATAGACTTGTCATCAGCCAAGGAAATACAGGATACTCGTCACTCAAACCTTTTCAAACCTTTTATGATGGGGATGACGAGTCATAATTTTATGAGCTACGCTTGCAAGGCCACGAGACCAAAACAAAATGGATGTCCAGTTAACCCAGTATTACACATAAGAAGAAATTCAAAAGGACAAGATCTATGACTTTCTCACGAGATTAGATGAAGTATTTGACTCAATACATAGTGACCTCCTTTCAAAAAAAAATATTCCAAGTATTGAAGAGTGCTTCAAAACAGTTCGATGAGAGACTCAACGTCAAGTCACCATGCCTGGAACAAAGAACACCGGTGAAGGATCATCAATTGTAATGATTTCTAAAACCACCACCTCGTCCAACTCGTGCACTCTCCGAGCTATTAAGGAAGTAGAAAAAGATAAGTTGCGCTGCAACCATTGTAATGGAAATCACTATACAATAGATAGTTGTTTTGAGAATCATGGCTACCCAAAATTATTCCTAGAAAAAGAAAGCAAAGCAAAGTAAGAAGCAATAAATGTCTAGTCCAAGCAAAATTAAACAGTGAGAATAAAAATTCCTTCCAGCTTTGTCTGCCATGCACCTTGGTAGGTCACCTATCCTTTTAAGTGTCCTCTTTAGACCTCAATTCTTAGGTAGTGCATTTTTAGCCCTATCTTATCATTCCTTTCTGAGTGCGCTTTATAGCCCACATTCTCATTTTTGGATGGATTGACCATTTCTTGGTCCGATAAATTCACATTTCTTTTTCTTTACAACGCTTACTATCTAAAGTCTTGTACAAAACTTTAGTCATAAGCATTGTAAAGAGGGCAACTAGTCAGTAATCTAATTTTGGGTTACTCCCAAAATAAAATAAAAGAATACAAAATGGGTAGAAATTTTATTTTATTTTGGAGAGTAACCCAAAAATTGGATTACTGACAACAATCATCCAAAAAGACCATACTATACCAGGTGAATTACTCTCTTTATCCAAAATAGTCGACCCATTTTCAACCATAGGTGTTACAATGACAATTGTTTCGCACTTCACCCCCACCATCCCTTGATTGGAGGGACAACAACACGTAGTGAAAATGAGGGTGTTATATAGTCATAAAATTTATTACTATAATTATCGGAGTCGCCACCTACTATTAAAGTCACTAGGAACCTATTAATTTGCGAGAGTCTAGATAAGGGGACTTGTTATGCAAGGAAAGACGCATCACCTCCAATGCACCCTACCTAAGGTAGGTTGCATTATTGTTTGTTTTTTCTAAGTTAAAAAATATTTTTACTGCATTTTAAAAAAAAAATTGTCTGAGGGCGTACTTTACAACGTAATTTTACACATGCAGTTAAAAACTTTTTCTTATCTACGAATGTATTTTATTGTGTAATTTTACTCCATAGTTAAAAATATATTTTTTTATCTACAGATGTATTATACAATGTAATTTTACACCGTAGTAAAAAAGTTTTTTATCTGCGGGTGTACTTTACAATGTAGTTTTATGTCCTGATAGTTAAAACAAAATAAGTATTAATTGTTTTTTAATATTTTGGCCAAATTCCAACGGATAATCATAAACTGGTTACAGTATCCAAATTTTAGTTTTAAAATATGAGAAAGATGCATAAAATATATTTACAAAAAATATGATGGGGAAAACTTTTGAATCCGTCCGTATACATGAAAATAATATATTTTTATTTTATTTTTAAATGCAACTTTGTTTTGTTTTTTCAAAATAAAAATAAAAATTAAAAAAATATCGGGTCCGGTCTAACCCAGCTAAATGGATCGGCCAGCCAAATACCTCTGTTCATTTGCACATAGTCGCGAGATGAGGTTAGGATCTTGGCTCAAATAACTTTGATTTTTATGTGATTACGTTTTCTCCTATTTCTGGGTGATGGATGAAATAAGAAAAACCCTAGAATATTTTATAACAACTTATTTAGTCAAATACCCCTGTTCGCTACAACTTTTTAATATATATTTTAGCATGTTGTTTGATTAACTTGATCGTTTCATGCGTTGAAAGACGCAATTTCCACAAGGGTGACATTCTCGTGCTAGAAACCTCATTGGCTGTCAACATGACATTTTGTTTTTGTTGATTATTCTATCAACCTATCTATATATAAAGTTGTTTGCAGTAGACTTTGAGACATGATATATATTTCTATAATACCGTAAGACCAAATTATACGTATCTATCTATATACCTGAGATTATCCACTACGTCCAATCCTTTCAACGATAGTTAATAGACTAGCAATCGGGTGCAATGAAATTTGTCAGCTTGGTTTATCTTGCACGTTTTAAATTTTAAAATTACTTGAAGGAAATCTCATAGGTAGTTAATTTATAGGATTGTTGTCGTGAGAAATTTCTCCTCTGAAAACTGCAACATTCAAAATTCCGTACAGTTTTGACAAATGGAAAGTTTTTTCTTAAGAAAAACGTTTTGTTAATGGACTGCCATGCCATGACAACCTCAGCATGATCCTACCTTCCATACTCAAAACTCATCAGCATGAATATATATATATATATATATATATATATATATATATATATATAACCAACTCGGATGTCCGGATCAGTTTGAACGCATCATAATTAATCTCTAGGATCCACTTAACATCCTACAAGTTCGGTGAATAAGTAAAGCATTGCAGGGATGACGGACATGCCTAGCAAAACTTGAACCCGAGTGACTTAAAAGAACAAACGCTTCACTTACCGCTAGACAAAGACACCATAAGCATAGAATCATTATCTGTAGGAATAGTTTGTGAACTTAATTTACGTAATTAACAAGTTTTAGCTTATCGTACGTTGAATCAAGATACTTAATTTACGTAATTAACAAGATTTAGCTTATCGTACTTTGAATCAAGATACTGATAGATGTTAGGCATGCACAAGAAGCACATGATTAATAGAATGTACTATCAATCCTTTGATGTCAATATTTTTCAATCACCTGAATAAATTAAAAATATTAAAATCCAACGCCTGGTTGTCATTGCCCATGTAATCGAACAAGAAAATATGAACAAAGCTCCGAAATGCTACCATAAATTGTGAACTTCTTGTCGAGTCTCTTACATCTTTCTATATACACAAAAACATTATCATAACCATGAATTCTCTAAGCTCGTCGATGTTCCCATTCCTGTTTCTCTTCTGTTTTCATTCTCATGGCTAGCTTCAACTGACCGTCATGAGGATTTTCTTCAATGCCTTCATTCTCAAAACTTGAACTCCCATTCTAAGGTTGTATACACCCCAATCAACTCCTCATATTCATATGTATTGCAGTTTTGAAGAAATTATATAATTTCGAGTGTAAACAAGATGAAACAATGAACTGGTATTGCTGGAAAGACAACAGATTAGATGTGTAATTCATGATCTGGTTGATTTGTACATTTATCAATTTATACATCAGTAGATTATGGGCAAAGTATGGGACTAATAGTATGCTAATGGTATTGTTACCGATTAGCATCATTTACTGAGACTTAGAATATTAAATTGAGGACTTATAGTTATGGGCACTTGCACTTAGAGTATGGGCGGATATTATGATATTATCTCGTTATATCTTCAATACTCCCCTCAAGCTGGATCAAGGGGTTGATGGATCCAATCTTGCAAAGAAGTCGATTAAACCGGGAAGAAGACACGACTTTGGTAAACACATCGGCTAGTTGGTCGTTGGTCCGTACATAATGAGTAGTAATATTGTTGGATTGAACTTGCTGACTGAATAAAATGACAATCAACTTCGATGTGTGTCGCACCCCATAAATGGTAGGAGAGCGGCGTCGCGGCAACTTGTCCCCATGAGCGAGGAAATTAAAATGTCGAGGGGATTATCTATTTTTGTAAAAAGGGAGTCGCCACCTAGTATTATGGTTACTAGGAAACCTAAGACTGGTCTTTCAAAGATTCTAGAGGTAAGGGACTGATTGCGTAAAGGGAAGGTTTTAGCACCCCTAGTACGCCCTACCTAAGATAAGCTGCTTGACGTTTTGGATGACTTATGATTTGTTATGGGCTTGAACTTTCAAAACATGTAAAGGGAATGTTTTTTTTTATATATATATTAAACCCCTTGAGGTTTAGTTATTGACAGTAAGTAATATATCATTCCCGCCGAATATTTTGGATATCAACCCCTTATTTATCCAAATATCGACAGTGAATAATAGCTTATTATTCCCGCCGGATATTTTGGATAATAACCCTTAGGTTTTATCTATCCAAATACCAACAATGAATAAGAGCACATTATTCCCACGAATATTTTGGACTTTTACCTCTTTGGGATTTATTTATCCAAATACCGACGGTGAATAATAAAATCCCAAAAAAAACAAAATAAGATTTTAAAATTTTTTGAAATATTGGCCAATACCCTTTGGATTTTACAAACCTGTTGTAAAATCTCAAAATGCAAGAAATGATTTTTTTCCTTTGCAAAATCCATGCTAAAATCAATTTTTTCTTCAAAAACCCAAAATAATATATATTTTTTTTTAAAAAAAGTAAACAATTTTTTAAAATATGCTAGTGTATTGGCCTTATGCAAAAAAAAACAACACATTTTTTAGGGTTTTTTTATATAAATATATATATATATATATATTTTATTTTTTTATGATTATTTTATTTATTATTTTTAATATTATATATTATTTTTTATTTTTTATTTTATTCTTATTTTATTTATTATTTTTAATATTATTATTTATTTATGGAGTGGTGGGCTCAGCCACTCATGGATCTAGTCGACTCGCCAGGCCGCTCTTCCAGGTGGGTCGGCTTGGCAGTCGCCCTCGAGTCTGGGCCATTGGCCCAGCCCTTCTAGGTCGTGGGCCTTCGGCCCAGTAATACACAGATCTGGGCCGGGTACAAACCCGGCCCGTGACAGCCCGACCCGGTTACCCTTAGCGGTAACCGGGTATTTTTTTCAGAGATAAAAAACGAAGATGAACAGTGGTATGTTGATTTTCAAGTACAGAGAATGGCGTTTTTGTTAATACCTTTGTGTAGAGGACGTTGAGGTGGTTCTTCCAGTCGTGGTGGTATCGGAAATGGTCGCCTGTGCTCGCCGGAAAACGAGTTGGAAGTGGCGGGCTGTTGTTGCAGGCGTCGGGGTTGTCACCTTTTCTTCAATGGGGACAATGGTTGAGCTTCTGGGGATTGTGTGAAGTCGATGGTGATGGAAAGGGTGGTTCTTGGTGGCTGGGATGACGGCTGTTGGAGTTACCGAACCGAAGAGGAGAGAGAGAGGCGTCGAGGGCTGCTGTTCCGACGATGAGCGTTGCTTCTGCCGTCGTCCGAGAAGGTGGATGAGCTGGCGAGGTTGAGGATGGTTTAATGGTGATGATGAAGGGCAGTCGACGGTGATATTTCTTCACCGAGAGGGAGAGGCCAGTGCACCGGTTTCAGTTGAGAGAGAAGAGAAAAACGTTCGGAGGAAGAAGAAGAAGAAGACCCCGGGGAAAGGAGAGACGAATGCTCTTTTAATGAACACCACAGAACCAAAATTTAAAATTTTCTAACGTGAAATCTTCACAGGCCCCTCAGTTTTCTTTTTGCTCCTTTTTTCCTCTTTTTCCCGACCTCATTATCATTCTTTCGGTTCTTTCGGTTCATGGGCCTCTGCAGTTACCGTTGGTGGCCTACAGCATGCCCCATTTCCTGGCAGGCAACATTCCCTAATTCATGGCAGTGGCGGGTGGCTCAATAATGTGGGTGGCTTCGTGGGTGGTGCAAGTTAATTTTTTTTTTTTTTTTGTATAAAATACAATTTGGTCCCTCCATTTATTATTCCCTAATTGCACCCTCAATTAGGTCCTTGTAAAAATCCAAAGTTAACTTTAAATTTCACGCACCTTTTACTGTGGTCCTTGATTTTTATCTGTGCAATATGGTTCCCCACTCGACCGTAAAACTCTTATTTTGTTCAATTAGGTCCCCGATTTCTTTTAATTGGCTTGAAAAAAATCCAAATTGATCAACAAAAATTCAAATATAATCAATTGAGCCCGAATTAAATTTAAGCACTTGATTTCTTATTGACTAAGCCTTTAATAAAATTAATTTGATCCATTTAAAGTATAATTAAGTCGTCAAGCTTAATTAAAACTCTCCAATTTGACCTAAATTAATTTATGAATATAATTACGCTTCTATATCAAACCAACGACTATATCAAATTGATCCATAAAAATATAATTATATTCTAATGACTTAGTTTATATGCGGATTTATCTCATAATAAATTACTTTAGCCTTGGATCCGCGTTTTCATTTCTAGGCACAAAAAGGTACAATCGATTTTTCCAAAATATTCAAACTTTTAACTCGATTTTTCTACCGACACCATCCCCATTTTATTTTATTTTTTGTTATTTTTCGATAGTTTTGGGGCATGACCCCAAAATTGGGTTACAACGAGTTGCCTCTTCTTTACAATGCTTACGACTAAAGACTTTAGCTTAGTAAGTGTTGTAAAGAAAAAATAGAGCTTGTCTCATTGTGACGCATGGCTTACCAGTTAGGAGAGTCTCGATAGTGACGGATGACTTACCCGGGTCTGATTATGACGGGTGACCTGCCCGAGTTAGTAAAGTCTCGATAGTGACGGATGACTTACCCGGGTCTGATTATGACGGGTGACCTGCCCGGGTTAGTAAAGTCTCGATAGTGACGGATGACATACCCGGGTCTGATTGTGACGGGTGACTCCGCTGCGTTAGTAAAGTCTCGATAGTGACGGATGACTTACCCGGTCCGATTATGATGGGTGACTCGCCTGCGTTAGTAAAGTCTCGATAGTGACGGATGACTTACCCGGTCCGATTATGACGGGTGACTCGCCGTGTTAGTAAAGTCTCGATAGTGACGGATGACTTACCCGGTCCGATTATGAAGGGTGACTCGCCCGAGTTAGAAGAGTCTCGATAGTGACGGATGACTTACCCGGTCTGATTGTGAAAGGTGACTCGCCTGAGTTAGAAGAGTCTCGATAGTGACGGATGACTTACCCGGTCCGATTATGACGGTGACTCGCCTGAGTTAGAAGAGTCTCGATAGTGACGGATGACTTACCCGGGTCTGATTATGACGGGTGACCTGCCCGAGTTAGAAGAGTCTCGATAGTGACGGATGACTTACCCGGGTCTGATTATGACGGGTGACCTGCCCTAGTTAGAAGATGGAAGGGTCTCATTTTACGGGTGACCGATCCGGTTCAAAGAACGAAACAACACCGATTCTCAATCCATTGTCCGCGGTTTTGTCGACCTAAGATTCGATTTCTCCCTATCTTTCATGACTTGCAATTATATCAGCTTTCGCCACACATTTCCTGTCAGGTTAGTGTTATGACAATAATATGCATGTTTTGTTACCTCTTTAGAAACATAGGTCCCCCCCTTCTTCGTGGTAGTCTTCCTTCATAGGATGTGTTTCCCATGCCATATCTTTATGCTTGGCGGCGAGACTCTTTTGTTCCATACAGGACCCTTTCTAGCTCCATTGTTATTATTTTTTATTACTCATGTTTAAAAACTCAAAACGATATATAATTAAAAGAATTTCAAAACATGGTTTTATTTGTAAATGGACACTTTTAAAGCAAATCACTATTTAAATAATTTTGCCCCCAGCGTGGTGCACAAAATAAATCAAAAATAAATGATAGAATGTAATTATAAGATCATGTGCTTTGGAAAAGATTTCTTGCAAGAATTCCTGGCCGAATTTTATCTCTTGAGGAAGGTTACAACATTAGGCATAATATTTCTTTACAGAGTCAGAATTCACAGGCCTAGCTAGATCTTCTCCATCCATGCTAGATAATAGCAAAGCTCCTCCTGAGAATGACTTCTTCACCACATATGGGCCTTCATAGTTTGGGGCCCATTTACTCTGATCTTGCCCTGGTACAAACAATATCTTCTTTAACACCAAGTCGCCTTCTTGGAATTTTCGAGGTCGGACTTTCTTATCATATGCTTTGGCCATCCTTCCTTGGTATAATTGATGATGACAGATTGCGGCTAACCTCTTTTCACTGATCAAATTCAATTGCTCATATCTGACCTTTGCCCATTCTGCTTCATCTAGTTCGGAGTCTATCAAGACTCTTAGTGATGGGATTTCCACCTCTAAAGGCATTACCGCCTCCATCCCATATACCAACATGTATGGAGTGGCTCCTGTTGAGGTCCGAATCGCAGATGACGGTATGCATGAAGAGCAAATGGCAACATTTCATGTCAATCCTTATAGGTGACTACCATCTTCCGAACAATCTTCTTGACGTTCTTGTTAGCGACTTCTACTGAGCACCATTCATCTTGGGCCTGTAAGGAGAGGAATTTGAATGTTTGATCTTCCATTTAGCACAGAGTTCGTTATCAACTTCCCATTGAAGTTTTGTGCATTATCGATTATAATCTTTCTCGGTGGCCCATACCGACATATCAAATCTCGCTCAATGAACTTCTTTACCACTTTTTGTGTTACATGAGCAAATGACCCAACCTCTACCCATTTTGTGAAGTAGTCAATTGCCACGAGAATGAACCTGTGACCATTGCTGGCTTTTGGGTTGATAGGTCCAATCACATCGATCCCCCACATCGCAAAAGGCCATGGAGATAACAAATTAAATAGAGGGATCGGAGGGGCACTCATTTTGTCCCCGTAGATCTGACACTTATGACATTTGCGGACATAGTCAATGCAATCCTTCTCTAATGTCATCCAAAAGTAGCCGACTCTTTGTATTTTCCTCGCCATCATATGTCCACTAGCATGGGTCGAGCAGATCCCTTCATGCACTTCTCGCAACGCATTTCTAGCTTTAACCTCGTCTAGGCATCTCAGCAAAGTCCCATCAGATGACCTCTTATACAAAACTTCTCCATCAAGGTAAAAATCCATTGCCAGCCTTCTCAAGGTCTTCTTTTCGATGTTGGATGCCCCGAGGATAAGTCTGCTTTTGGATGAAGTTCTTGATATCATAGTACCAAGGGTTTCCATCTATTTCTTCTTCAACTGAGCAACAATGCGACGGGTTATTTCGATGTCGATATGTATCGGCTGTAAGCTTTGCCCAAAGTCTATTTTAGCCATAGAAGCTAGTGTAGCCAAGGCATTTGCAAACTGATTTCCTTCCCTTCCTAGATGTGGGAATTCTATTTCCTCAAACTCTTCAGCCAGTTTAGATAGGTACTCTTGGTAGGGTATTAGCTTTTCTTCTTTGGTTTGTCATTCCCTTTTTACCTGACAAATAATTAGCATCGAATCTCCATATACATCTATCTTCTTTACGTTCAACTCCAATGCAGTCTCTAAACCAAGAATACAGGCCTCATACTCGGCTGTGTTATTAGTGCACCCGAATTGCAATTTAGTTGAAACTGGGTATTGTTTCTTGTCAGGAGATATTATCACCGCCCTGGCTCTGTTACCACATATGTTCACAGTACCATCAAAGTACATAGTCCACCATCCGGGTTTTCCTTCCTCTACTGAAAACACATCCTCATCAGGAAAATCAAAGTTTAACGGCTCATAATCCTCCATAGCATGGTCTGCCAGGTGATCAGCAATAACACTCCCTTTTATCGCTTTCCTTGTCATGTACACTATATCATACTCGGATAGTAGAACTTGCCACCTAGTGATTCGGCTGGATAAGTAGGGTTTTTCACATATGTACTTCAATGGGTCCAATTTGGAAATTAACCACGTGGTATGATACAACATATACTGTCGTAACCTTTTTGCAGCCCATGCTAATGCACAACATAACTTCTCAATCATAGTATACCTAGACTCACACTCCATGAATTTCTTGCTTAAATAATAAATGGCCTTTTCCTTCCTTCCCGATTCATCCTGTTGCCCAAGCACACATCCCATCGCTGTTTCAGTCACTGTTAAGTATAAAATCAATGGCCTTTTTGGTACAGGGGGAACCAATAGAGGTGGTTTCAATAAATACTGCTTGATTTTCTCAAAAGCTTCTTCACATTCTGCGTTCCAAATGCCAGGATTCTTCTTTCTTAACAAACGAAAAATAGGATCGCAGGTTGTGGTTAATTGGGATATGAATCGAGCAATGTAATTTAACCTTCCCAAAAATCCCCTTACTTCCTTCTCAGTCTTCGGAGCGGGCATATCCTGAATAGCCTTTACTTTTTCAGGATCTACTTCTATTCAATTGTAACTCACCTCAAAACCTAGCAACTTCCTGCACTTCACTCCAAATGAACACTTTGCGAGGTTAAGCCTCAATTTATATTTCCTTACCCTTTCAAATACTTTCTTCAATATTTGGACATGATTCTCTCCTTTTCCTGATTTAGCGATCATGTCATCCACGTATACTTCAATCTCCTTGTGCATCATGTCGTGAAATAAAGTCACCATAGCCCTTTGATAAGTGGCATCAGCATTCTTTAACCCAAATGGCATGACTTTATAGCGAAAAGTCCCCATGGTGTAACAAATGTCGTCTTCTCCTTATCTTCCTGTGCCATTTTTATTTGATTATAGCACTGAGAAACCATCCATAAAGGAATACACGGAGCTACGAGCTGCATTATCAACTAACATGTCTATATGTGGTAAAGGAAAATTATCTTTAGGGCTAGCCCGATTTAAATCTCTAAAGTCCACACAGACTCGAATCTTGCCCTCCTTTTTGGGTACCACTACTATGTTGGACACCCATTGTGGATATTTGACCACCTCTAAGAAACCAGCATTCCATTGCTTTTCAATTTCCGCCTTTACTTTGATCAAAACTTCTGGGTGAGTTCTTCTTAGCTTTTGCTTAATCGGTCTGCATCCCTCCTCCAATGGTAACCTATGGACTACAATATTTGTATCTAGACCGGGCATATCCTCATAAGACCAAGCAAAAACATCTGTATAATCTTGAAGCAGTGCAATCAAGTCTTCTCTTTCCTTTTGCGTGATCAAAGTTCCTACCTTGATTTCTCTTTGGCTTTCTTCCGTACCCACATTTATGGTTTCAAGTTCCTCTTTAGCGGGTTTCCAAACTTGTTCGTGTTGCTCTAATAATTTTGCGAACTCTTTAATGCTATTTTCATCACCGTCTTCCTCTTCTACAGCTATTATGTGCTCTTTATAATTCGGCCATTCATTCTCAGTGCAAAGTGCAAGTGGTGTTGTGGAAGTTCCGCTTTCAGGGTTCCTGAAAGCGGAAAATGAGTGTAAATGCACCAAATAAAAATAAGAAGAGAGATGAACAAACATGCATGATTTCCATAAAAATTCAGTTCACAACAACAAAGATAAAACCCGATTGGCCTGTTAGGCCTTAAAACAAACAAAACAAAAACAAATGTAGAAAACATTGTATATTACATTCTGAAAACCAATGGAGCTTCTTGGGTTTCCCAATTCTGGAACTTCTCTCCCTTGGCCAATTTCCGAATGCATGCACGGGCAGTGACTTCCTCTACAACATAGATGGTCAACTGTGGTAGCTCTTCATCCATTTTCCCTGACTGAGTCTTCTTGACAATTCTTTGGACGTCCTCCTTTTCCACCATATTTATGCTCATAGATGACATCTTCTGAAGCAAGCTCTCGTGCCCTGGATCAGGCTGTACGACATATGCTGCCTTTGGGAATGAGACTTTGATAGGAGGAATGACTAAATCTTCTTCTTCAAGCTTCCTTCCTTCAATCCTCGCCATTCTTTTCTCTCTTCTTGCTATGGCAGCCCGCTCGTAATCCTCTTTTTTAGGTTTATATCCCAAACCAAACCTTTGTTCTGCAGCCTTCAGCCTTGTTACCCCAACCCAATCTAGTTTCTTTTTCGTTGCTCCAAATCGAGCAGGAACCTTGTTCTTTAAGAGGCTTTTAGCGGCCATTTTAGTGGCCCCTGAGATCCTGGGTTTCCTTTTTATGGTATTCTCCGGCACCCACTCGGTATTCACAACTTCAAATGCATGCAGGTTTCCATCCGTACAATTTTCAGCTTCAATAAATGGGACCGCTACATTTTTCATCACGGATATAGCTTCTTCGGCCTTGACAGTAACGAGGACACCATTGGCAATGTACTTCAAACGTTGATGCAATGAAGAAGTAACAGCTCCGGCAGCGTGTATCCATGGTCTTCCTAACAACATGCTATAGGAAGGGTGGATGTCCATCACCTGAAGGGTTACCAAGAAGGTTTGGGGACCTATGGCTAGTTCAACTTCGATTGCCCCCAACACCTGCCTCGGCGCACCATCGTATGCTCTCGCCGTAATCCCACTTGGATGCATGTGAGAAGGATCTACTGGCATCTCTTCCAGCATGTGTCTTGGCAACACATTTAGGGCAGAGCCATTATCAATGAGAACTTTACCGATGAGACAATCCTTGCATCTGACTGTGATATATAAAGGCTTATTATGCCCAGTTCCTTCGGCACCGAGTTCATCTTCAGTGAAATACAAATAGTTCGATGCGTGGATCCTCCCTACCAGGTGCTCCATGGTCGTTTGCTCAATATTCTGAGGCACATAGGCCTCGTTCAATACCTTTTGCAAGGCATTTCGATGAGGCTCAGAACTTAGTATTAATGACATGATGGAGATTTTGGCAGGGGTTTTCTTCAACTGATCCACCACACAGTACTCACTATGCTTCATCAATTTCAGGAACTCATTTGTCTCTTCCTCTGTCACCAATTTATTTACCTCTAACTCATTTTCAAGACCCACTACCTCCTTACCCTTGATTTTCCTTTGTTTTTCCAGCTCCTCGGGCATGAAATAACGATCGCTCCGGGTCAAACCACCTATCTCGGTTTGGACAAAAGGAAATTCGACGTTTGGGGTAGCAGCATAATTTCCTGGCATTGCTTTATAGTCCACCTCCTTTGCACATGAAGGCTTATATAGCACCAATCTCGAGAGTCCATTAGGTGTTGATTGGATCCTACACTTCTCTATCCCTGCTATCTCCTCATGGTTTTCTCTATCCTCAATCCTTAACTCTCCTAGAGTCACCATCCTGGTGACCTTTTGACGAAACTCAATACATTCGTCAATGTGATGCCCTCTTTGTTCATGGAATGGGCAAAAGTCATTTTTGTCAATGTCATGCTTAGTTGATCCCATCAAATGTCCAGAATGCACCAACATGTCGTATAATCTGGCCATAGTCACCTTGAGAGCCCTTACTTTGTTATTAGTTTCTATTGCATTCATTCCACTACTTCCCGCAGCATGTTTGGGCAAAGGATTCAGATTCACATTGGGTGGATCCTCAATGGTGATCCATCCGACTTTGATCAATTGTAACACCTTTCTCTTAAAAGCTACGCAGGTCTCGATGTTGTGACCTGCATTACCAGCATGGTATTCGCAGGTCAAATTGGGATTATGCCAAGCAGGGAAAGGTGGTCGTGCTGGTGGTACTGGTAAGGGAGCAATATGTCCAATGTTTAGTAATTGGGCATATAATTCTTTTAGGGTCATGGGCAAAGGTGGTAGCTGTTCTTCAGCTTGTGGATAGTCTCTTCTTTGGTAGTTATTTTGATTATGTACGGGGAATTTTGGGTAAAAAGGTTGGTTTGGAGTGGTGGGTTTGGAAAAGTTGATGTTGGTGGTTTGGGGGGTAGGTGTTTGGTAGCTCTTATAATTCTTCTCTTTCCCCTTGTACCTTTCTTCCACATTATTCACCTCAACTTCTTTTCTCTTCCCGATGAAACCTCTTTTCTCTACGGGTTCCACAATTCTTCCACTCCGGATTCCCTGCTCAATCCTTTCAAAGAACTGCACTGCATCAAAAAGTGTTGAGCTGAGCTTCCCATTAAGTGCTCATAGTACTGAGCCTCGAACGTGTTGGCAAACAGAGCCACCATTTCGGACTCTATCAATGGAGGTTGCACATTGACAGCTTCGTCCCTCCATCTTTGAGCATAAGTCCTTACTGCACTCTTGAGCTCCTTTCTCCATTGTCATCAAGTCGGTCCTATCGAGAGCAATCTCGAGGTTAAACTTATATCGCTTTAAAAAGCGCTCGCCAAATCAGCCCACTTTCGAATCCCGATATTATCCAACTTCATGTACCAACTAAGCGCAGTAACCCGCCAAGCTATCCTCGGAAGAAATATATTAGCAATTTGTCATCATGTATAACCTCCGCCATCTTGTTATAATAAGAACGAAGATGAGTTTTTGGGCATTCTATTCCAATGATACTTAATAAACTCGGGGACCCCGAACTTCCGTGGTATCACAATGTTTGGTACCAAACACGCTTCATCTGCCTCGATTGGGTCGGATAGATCGTTCCTTCCACTGCTCTTATCCTTTCTTCTAGTGCGGACCATTTATCATATCCAAGTGTGTTCCGAACTCTGGTATTGTGTGGGTCCTCGGCTGATAAATCTAATGTAATAGGAAGTGGGATGGGCCGTATGGATTCATGCTGCCTCTTTGGCGAATTAGTTTCGCAATAAGAGGTACCCCAGTGCTTTGGACTGCTGGTGGTGCTTCCTCGGTTTGGGCGGATGTGCCCTCTCCATCTCTTGCAAACTAGTCAAACGTGCTACGTCATTTCGCATAGCTTCAAGATCCCTTTGGTACTTGGATTCTAGTTCACGCCTCGTCGTTGTTTTCCATTCTTCTTCTCGATCGGATGTTGTGGACTTTAACAGGGGGACCTATGTTTCGTGGTAGAGCTGTTACATGAATGCATAAGAGAATGTAAAATGTATGTGGTATGATGAGTATGAATGTATATGTAATGCAACGGATTTCTCTTGTGAACAATTAATGGCCAAACACTTCTTAGAATAGGGGTTTCTTGTCACATTGCTGTTAGAGTATCAAGCGCTCGGTCATTTGCTTAAGTCATATTCACCAAAAGACAGAATTTGCATAAGAAACGCCCTTTTTATTGATTGGATAAGTTTGCTACATTTTTGAAAAACTCGAAAAGGAAAAGCAAATTAAAATCTTTCTTCCGTCGCGTCTTCCCTCAAAGGCAGGAAAGCAAATCCCCGGTTCTCGATCGACTCCAAGAAAGCATCGGTTTCAGCTAAACTTCGACGGTAACGGATGATGTTTCCCCCCACATTTCTAGCATTGATCCTAATGACCCGAGCGTGTGCAGCAGCTTCATCCATTTGTTTGTCCATCCTGGACAATTTTTCAATAAGCACCAAGTTGGTTCTGTTTAATGAAGTATTATTAGCATCAATCTGGTCCTTATGTTTTTCTATCAATGCTAATTTTTCGCCCAAATGCTTTACCCTTTCTCTCTCTTTGTCGAGCTCCATCTTCAAAGTTCTTATCTCATCTTCTTTAATTACCAATTCTGCTTCACCAGCTTGATCTTTCACAGGCTCCGCCAAACGACTTTCCGACATTACATATTTCTTGTACAATTCCTTGTAATTTTCAATTCTATCCATCAGCTCGCACTGAACTTCTGCAAACTTTTCTTGATAATATTCTACGTTCTCCTGACATTCATTATGTTTAGTCTTCAATATGCCGAGTTCAGAGCAACTTTGCTTCCACATCTGATTCATCTCCGCTAATTCTTTCTCAATTCCTAATCTAGCATTTTTCTCCTCGACCATCTTCAACTCGAGCTTAGCTAGTCTCGCATCTCTAGACTGTAATTGTTCATCTAAAAATGCTCTCCTTTTATCACCCTCCAGCACCATTTCTTCCATCATCATCTTATCCCTTCGGGTCTTGTTTAATTCCATCTGAAGCTTTTCAATTTGTCTCCTTAAGTCTCCTTCACTGTCAACTCTTTTTCTTTTAACGAACTTTTCTTCAGTTTGTGGCGACTTCACTTCTCCATTGGCCGAGGTTGAGGCAACTGAATCTCTCCATTTTGTATACCCTTCGCTTCCCCAAACTTTTTATTTCTAACAAAACAAGATGCTTCCAGTCTTGTTTGATGGCTAGCATGACTTCTTGTGCAATGGGATCCTTAAACAAACCAAAAAAATGAGCAATCCCTTTGGTCCTTGGAATGAATTGCATGCCCCCATGTTGTCTTACCACGAGGGCTGGAGCATAACTCACATAACCGGTAATCCCTACCAGCGAAACCCAGCACCTTTGCCCGCAACTCATTAGGACATCCACTGCTTTGGCCCAAGGGGCCTTCCACTTCAAACCACCACTAGGTGCAGCTTTTAGCTTTTCTACCCATCCTTGGTTGTCTAAATCCCCCCATTCTTCTTCCTCCACTATCCTCAATGGTCTTCGGTTGAACCACCAAAAATTATTGAAGACAGGTTTTTTCATTTCAATGTGACTAACCATCCAAATATATAACAGCTGCGTGCAACATCTCACTGCCCCTTTCCCAGCTTTTTGACAGTGGTTGAGTGTCATGATGGTTTCAGCCAAAATAGCAGCCACCGGGTTGATTTGCGTAGTCTCATATCCTACATATGCAGCAGCAACTTCTAAGCTTATTATACCTGTTCGGCTTGGGAATAACACAAGCCCAAATATGCCCAATGCAATCAATCTTTCTTTCTCTGACCCGGACTTTTGTTCTAGTTCCAACTCCAGCAACTTCCATCTTAGACCAGCAGCCTTCTTTTCTAAAAACCTTTCAACGTTGGAGATCCTAAGCGACTTCGACAGTTCGAGAATGACCTTATCGGATCTCGAAGGGAAATAAATCCTATATAGGTCATTTGGGAACTCGATCAACATTCCGTATTCTTCCACAAGTAGGACATAGATCTATGTTCCCAAAAGAAAAACAACGGTAGTCGTGGTCCCGTAAATGAATTAGACTTCATGACCGCCGGGCTTAAGACGCCCACTTTTGCAATCTCCATCATGCGTCTCAGATTTCCTAAAAATGTGTCTTTGTCCACATCCTGAAAGTGAATCTTCAACTTGTTCACCTCATTTATGATGCAATCTATATTCCTGATTGGTGGTAGTCTCAGAGCATCACCTTTAAGGCAGTCTCCTTCAGTCAATTGTGACAATTCAGAATTTCTCCCATATTCCATGATGGAAAGTTTAGTGGTTGTGGCCATTTCGTTCACAAGACCTGTAAAGCAAAAATGCTTCTTTAGGTTTATTTAATGTGAAAGACATTACAGAGCATACATCCTAACGATAGGCTCTAGTTCCTTTACGTGAGACATAGGGTAGGTTTAATACTTGGGCTCTAAAAAGGGTCTCTCGCTGTCCCAGTGATCACCCTCGTAAAGGCAATATGGGGTCTTAGCAGATAATGAGATGGCTCGTATACCAATCACTATCATCTAAGCTCTCAGCAAAGAGTTAGGGTTTACACAAACTTCAACCTTGACTCAAGTCATAGGTAAGCTGCTACTCCCCCACTTAACTTAAAGTTTCGTGTGTGCTCTCAAAAATGATAAAAAGTGATGCATGATGAGGCATATTATGATGATATAATGAAAAAAATACATGCTAAAGCTTTTAAACAAATAAACAATTCACAGCAACATGAGAATAAATGAATAAACACAAATAATTAACATATCATAAACAAACAAAATTATCAAGCTTAGTCCAAGTCCCTAGTGGAGTCGCCATTCTGTCGCACCTCAAAAATGGTAGGAGAGCGGCGTCGTGGCAACTTGTCCCCATGAGCGGGGAAATTAAAAATGTCGGGGGATTATCTATTTTTGTAAAAAGGGAGTCGCCACCTAGTATTATGGTTACTAGGAAACCTAAGACTGGTCTTTCAGAGATTCTAGAGGTAAGGGACTGGTTGCGTAAAGGGAAGGTTTTAGCACCCCTAGTACGCCCTACCTAAGGTAAGCTGCTTGACGTTTTGGATGACTTATGATTTGTTATGGGCTTGAACTTTCAAAACATGAAAAGGAAATTTTTTTTTTTATATATATATATATATTAAATCCCTTGAGATTTAGTTATTGACAGTTTGTAATAATATATCATTCCCACCGAATATTTTGGATATCAACCCCTTATTTATCCAAATATATATAGTGAATAATAACTTATTATTCCCGCCGGATATTTTGGATAATAACCCTTAGGTTTTATCTATCCAAATACCAACAATGAATAAGAGCACATTATTCCCACGAATATTTTGGACTTTTACCTCTTTGGGATTTATTTATCCAAATACCGACGGTGAATAATAAAATCCCAAAAAAAACAAAATAAGATTTTAAAATTTTTTGAAATATTGGCCAATACCCTTTGGATTTTACAAACCTGTTGTAAAATCTCAAAATGCAAGAAATGATTTTTTTCCTTTGCAAAATCCATGCTAAAATCAATTTTTTCTTCAAAAACCCAAAATAATATATATTTTTTTTTAAAAAAAGTAAACAATTTTTTAAAATATGCTAGTGTATTGGCCTTATGCAAAAAAAAAAACAACACATTTTTTAGGGTTTTTTTTTATATATAAAAAAATATATATATTATTTTTATTTTTTATTTTATTATTATTTTATTATTATTTTTAATATTATATATTATTTTTTATTTTTTATTTTATTATTATTTTATTTATTATTTTTAATATTATTATTTATTTATGGTGAGTCGGGCTCAGCTACTCATGGATCAGTCGACTCGCCAGGTCGCTCTTCCAGGTGGGTCGGCTAGCGAGTCGCCTCGAGTCTGGCCGTTGGCCCAGCCTTCTAGGTCGTGGGCCTTCGACCCGAATACATAGATCCGGGTCGGGTACAAACCCGACCGTGATACTCGACCGGTTACCACTTAGCGGTAACCGGTATTTTTTTCGAGGATAAAACGAAGATGAACAAGTGGTATGTTGATTTTTCAAGTACAGAGAATGGCGTTTTGTTAATACCTTTGTGTAGAGGACGTTGAGATGGTTCTTCCGATCGTGGTGGTATCGAAAATGGTCGCCTGTGCTCGCTAAAACGAGTTGGAAGTGGCGGGCTGTTGTTGCAGGCGTCGGGGTTGTCACCTTTTCTTCAACGGGGACAATGGTTGAGCTTCTGGGGATTGTGTGAAGTCGATGGTGATGGAAAGGGTGGTTCTTGGTGGCTGGGATGACGGCTGTTGGAGTTACCGAACCGAAGAGGAGAGAGAGAGCGCCGAGGGTCAGCTGTTCGACGATGAGCGTTGCTTCTGCCGTCGTCCGAGAAGGTGGATGAGCTGGCGAGGTTGAGGATGGTTTAATGGTGATGATGAAGGGCAGTCGACGGTGATATTTCTTCACCGAGAGGGAGAGGCCAGTGCACCGGTTTCAGTTGAGAGAGAAGAGAAAAACGTTCGGAGGAAGAAGAAGAAGAAGACCCCGGGGAAAGGAGAGACGAATGCTCTTTTAATGAACCCCCACAGGAACCAAAATTTAAAATTTTCTAACGTGAAATCTTCACAAGCCCCTCAGTTTTCATTTTGCTCCTTTTTTCTCTTTTTTCCGACCTCATTATCATTCTTTCGGTTCTTTCGGTTCATGGGCCTCTGCAGTTACCGTTGGTGGCCTACAGCATGCCCCATTTCCTGGCAGGCAACATTCCCTAATTCATGGCAGTGGCGGGTGGCTCAATAATGTGGGTGGCTTCGTGGGTGGTGCAAGTTAATTTTTTTTTTTTTTTGTATAAAATACAATTTGGTCCCTCCATTTATTATTCCCCTAATTGCACCCTCAATTAGGTCCTTGTAAAAATCCAAAGTTAACTTTAAATTTCACGCACCTTTTACTCGTGGTCCTTGATTTTTATTTGTGCAAGTATAGTTCCCCACTTGACCGTAAAACTCTTATTTTGTTCAATTAGGTCCCCGATTTCGCTTAATTGGCTTGAAAAAATCCAAATTGATCAACAAAAAATCAAATATAATCAATTGAGCCTGAATTAAATTTAAGCACTTGATTTCTTATTGACTAAGCCTTTAATACAATTAATTTGATCCATTTAAAGTATAATTAAGTCGCTAAGCTTAATTAAAACTCTCCAATTGGACCTAAATTAATTTATGAATATAATTACGCTTCTATATCAAACAAACGACCATATCAAATTGGTCCATAAAAATATAATTATATTTTAATGACTTAGTTTATACGCTGATTTATCTCATAATAAATTACTTTAGCCTTGGATCCGCGTTTTCATTTCAGGCACAAAAGGGTACAATCGATTTTTCCAAAATATTCAAACTTTTAACTCGATTTTTCTACCGACACCATCCCCATTTTATTTTATTTTTTGTTATTTTCCGATAGTTTTGGGGCATGACCCCAAAATTGGGTTACAACAATGTGTTTGGTTCTTTCATGAAACATAGGGTTCTTGGCAATATGCATGGCAACTTGATTGTCGCAAAATA
Source organism: Salix exigua (assembly GCA_032356905.1). Classification (NCBI taxonomy): domain Eukaryota; kingdom Viridiplantae; phylum Streptophyta; class Magnoliopsida; order Malpighiales; family Salicaceae; genus Salix; species Salix exigua. The sequence continues at coordinate 33,510,129 of CM063603.1, forward strand.
GGATCATTGGAGAGATAGGTGGGCAACTCATATCCGTAAGAAGACTCGAAGCCACACAAGTTCACAAGCCGCTGCAGCCATAACATGATATTCGGCCTGGCACTAGATCGAGCAACATGTTGTTTCTTGCTTTTCCAGGACACAAGATTACCTCCAACAAACATACAATATCCGAGTGGTCGAGCGCCGATCAATTTGATTTCCAGCTCAATCGAGTCGGTATAGCCCATGAGGTTGGTATGGGAGTTTCGGTCATGACAATTTCACGAATGATAGTGCCTTTCGGGTATCTCAAAATTCGCTTGACCATGCTAAAGTGATGCACAGCTTGGAGCATGCATGAATTGGTCGACCGAGTCGATCACGTAGGGAAATATATGGACGAGTAATCCTCGGATAAATGAGCTTTCCCACAAACCGTTGATAGTACTTAGGTGATGGAAGGGTCGTTCTCGCAAAGGATAATTTTAGTTTGCTATCAACGATGAGTAGGGAAGGTTTGGTTGAAAGCATACCGCATCTTGGAGAACATCAAGAGTGTATTTTCGTTGATTAAGAAAAATCCCTTCTTGGATGACGCCATTTCAATCCCAAGAAAGTATTTTAAAGCACCAAGATCTTTAATAGAAAATAATTGTTGAAGATTTTTCTTTAATTTAGAAATGGACTCAATATTATTTCGGATATAATTAAATCATCGACATAAATTAAAACCATCAATTTATCAAGCATTTTGGAACCGGACATAAAGAGAGGAATCAACAGAGCTTTTGCTAAATCCTAATGTACCAAGGCATCACTAGGCTTCGCATGCCATGCACGGGACTTTGTTTCAACCTATAGATAGATTTATGAAGTTTGCATACCAAATTAGGAGTAACACTTAACGAATGGCCCGGCGGAAGCTTCATAAACACTTCTTTTCCAAATCTCCATGTAAGAATGCATTTTTATGTCCATTTGATATAAAAACCATCCATTATTGATGAAATAGTATAAAAGAACTCTTACAATGGTCATTTTTGCAACTGGAGCAAATGTCTCCTTGTAATCAACATCGAATTCTTGAGTATAACCTTGAGCCACCAAAGCGAGCCTTGTGCTAATTAATGGACTCCATCGAGTTGAACTTGGTTTTGTATATCCATCGGCTACCGACGACATGTTTACCCTTTGGAAGAGGAACTAGACTCGTGTATTGTTGTCGACTAGAGCGATCAATTCCTCTTCCATGGCTTGTCGCCAAACTGGTTGAGATTGAGCTTCAACGAAATTTCTAGGTTCATGATCATAGGATATGGCTAACAAAAAGCAAAGTGCGAGGGTGAGAGTTGAGAGTAATCCAAATAGTTTGAGACTGGGTACCTGACCGTATAAGCCACATAGTCTTGAAATTTGGTAGGACACCGACATGATCGTGAAGGGTCATGCGTCTTGGAGTGTGTGCCTCTTCCGATATGGTTGGAGACACGGATGTAGTAGGCATGATCATGGAGGTAGACTCGTCACTAGAGATAATCTCATTTGGATTATTTGGCTTATTCACGTCAAGGCTGTCGATTTCTGCTCGAGGAAGAGGAACGAAACCCTCCAAGAACTCCCCCTGATTAGGAATAGTGAAATAAGGGTTGGTTTCGATAAATCAAACATCCCTGCTAACATAAAACTTCTAACACACGGAATCATAGCATTTGTATCCTTTTTTGGTCTGAGAATACCCTAAGAAAATACATTTGAAAGCACGAGGGTCAAGTTTGTCACGTTGATGGGGATGAATGTGAACAAGCATTGGCACCCAAAAATCTTCAAATGCGAAATATTGGGAGATTTACCCTGCAAAATTTCAAAAGGACACTGAAAATCCAGTACTTGACTGGGTAAGCGGTTAATAATATAGGTGGCAGTAAGAATTCCATAGGACCAAAATTTTTTTAGAACATTCATTTGAAGCATTATAGCTCTAGTCTTTTCTAATAAATCTCGATTTTTCCATTCAACAACTCCATTTTGTTGAGGAGTATTAACACAACTAGTTTGGTGACTTATGCTGTTAGAAATTAAATAATTTTCCATATCATGAGATGTAAATTCAGATCCATTGTCAGATCAGAAGATTTTAATGTGTGTGGAAAATTGAGTAGAAACTAGTTTGTGAAAGTCTTTAAAGCAATTAAAAATCTCATTTTTTGCTTTTAGCAAATATATCCAGGTGACTCTTGAAAAATCGTCAATAAAAGTGACAAAATATTTGAAACCATCAATTGACATTGAAAAGGGTCCCCATACATCTGAATGAATCAGTTCAAAAACTCGAGACACTTTGGACACAGATAATTTAAAAGGAAGTCTGCTTGATTTGAAAAAATAAATGACACGTATCACAATCATAATTTCTCTTGAACAGATTAGGTTTTATTTTTGAGATGACGTAGTCGGAAGTATGACCCAGACGAAAGTGCCACAATTGATGATCATTGATCAGAGAATAAATAGCTTGTAGTCCTTTCGGAACTTCAAAATCACAGAAAAAATAGAGACCATTTAAATGAAATCCTTCACCAATCTTTTGTTTGGTGTAATGGTCCTGAAAAAATACCTTAAACGGAGTAAATATAACATCACAATTAAGGGAAGTGGTTAACCGTTGAACGAATAATAACTGGAATGGAAATGACGGAACATATAAAATATCAGAATTAATAATTTTTCACACAATTTTAATTTTTCCCTTACCTTTCACTGCTGCAGTAGATCCATTAGCGATAGAAACAAACGATGATATCGAAAAGGGGATAAAGTCATGAATTTTATTTAATTTATTCGTCATGTGATCACTAGCACCCGAATCCACAATCCATACATTATGTAATTTACTTAATTCTAAAGCAGTCATAAGAGCTATGTATATACCTTGGAATTTTTCTGCATGGTCACGGGTCAACCCGGCTGACTCACAGATCCACCTAGCTGCTGCCTCACGGGTCAACCCGGTTGAGCCATTTTCTCGGGTCAACCCGAAATGGCTTAAGAAGGCGCTGGCTTAGAATGATTCTCAACCGAGCACCCTCCTTCTCCTCCATTTTTGCCATAACATTGTTCTTCTTGGAGAAAACTTGCAAACTCGGTTAATAAGTTCATAGGGCTAGAATGATTTTGTTCAATTGCAACAACATTAGCCCTAGGTTTTAGAAATTTGGTTCGGTTTTCTTTGGGAAATTGTTGTCGATTACCCAAATTTTTGGATTTCAATTCGGGTTAAGGATCCAACAACGATCCATTTGATGACCCACAAAATGACAATAGTTGCATTTTAAGTTCGATCGATTACCTTTTGTCGCGACGACGATTTTTATGCGCTGCTCGCTACCGCCATTCCCTTTTGGCGAATAGCGTGTTGGCGAACAATGTCACCATCTCTTTATCTAGAAGTGGAGGATGTACCGTGCAGTGAGATCTCTCCATCTATGAGCATATTCCCTTATGCTTTCTTTGTCTTTCTTCTCCAGATTGACAAACTTGTTCTGTCGGGAGCTATGTCCATGTTGTACTTATATTGTCTGGATGAAAGCATCTAACAGATTTTTCCAGCTACGGATCTTCGTGTTGTCTAATCTCAAGTACCAATTTAATGCTACCCCACTCAAACTATCTAGGAAAAAATGCATTAATAATTTCTATCATTTTATTACAATATGATTTTAGGTGAGTGACAAGACATTATGTCCTAGTGTATTTGATAAATTCAGGAACACAACCTCTTTGGTACTACAACGTTCGGACTAGACACATTTCTACAACTGCATCTGGGTCATATAAGTTTACCCCCTCAATGGCCCTTATCCTGGCTTCCAATGTCGCCATCTTATCTTGATCAACACCGTCAGATGACTGTGTTTTATGGGACCAATTTATAGATATTCCACCAATCGGTGTTGGTAGGAGTGCCAGTGCGGTTGCATGTCCAAAAGCGGGATTTTGTTGAGGATTCGAACCCTTTCTTTGAGTATTTCATCGAGATTGTTTACTGCTTGTGTTTGAGTAGTTGTCGGAGGTCTAGTTGAAGGACCCTCGCCAGAGGCATTTCTTAGTGTCTGCTCAAGTAGACTAGCGATGCGAGCTACACTGTCTTTTAAAGCATTCAACTCCTCTTGGAAGTGAGCATCTTGATGTGCACGTTCTTCGTCTTCCATATTTCTTTGACGAAGACGAGTGTTGTAAATCCTAGGAGGTGAATTTCTTCGGGGACCTATATTTCAACCTGATGATATGTTATGTATGTAGTGATGAATGTATGAGAATGCAAATGCATGTGCATACGTAACAAGTGAATTATCACGAATGGTGTACCCCAAAAGCAAGCTCTAAGCCACTACATGAGGGGAAAGCTTTATCTGGTCTCAAAGGGTCTATGAACTGCCCAGTGACCACCTCACGTGAAGGTGGTGTGGGGGTTTACAAGAAATGGTTGGGGCACAGTGTGACCGCCATTATCAAGTAAACACTCAGTTCATAATTGGATGTTTCACGAATCTGAACCTCGACTGAAAGTCATGGGGCAGACCGCTAATCCCCTCCTAACTTAAAATTGGGTTTACACTGGAAATTAAAATGCATGCTGACATTAATTTAAATTGAATGTTATGCACAAATTGAAAAATAAAATGCATGCTAAAGCAGTAAAAAAAATGCAAGTTAAAGCAATTAAAGAGAGTGCAAAAAGCAACTGAGAAATAAACAATCAAACAATCAAAGCTCAGTCCCTGATTCCCCAGTGGAGTCGCCATCTGTCGCGACGGCGATTTTTATAGTGCTGCTAGCGCTCGCCATTCCCTTTTCGGGAACAACTGCATGACGATGGAAATATGGGGTCGTTTTTATAGTCGTAAAAATTACAACTATAATTATCGGGAGTCGCCACCTAGTATTAAGGTCACTAGGAAACTATTGGTCTGCGAGAGTCTAGGGTAAGGGGACTTGTTGTGCAAGGGGAAGACGCATCACCCCCAGTGCACCCTACCTAAGGTAAGCTGCATTATTGTTTGATTGTTTTTTCTAAGTTGAAATTTTTCACCGCATTTTTCAAAGAAACAATTTTTATTTGTTATTATTTTTACAATGTAATTTTACACCGCATTTGACGATCTTTTTCTTACCTACGGATGTACTTTACAATGTAATTTTACACCGTAGTAAAAATGGGGTACTTTACAATGTAAATTTACACCACAAAATCTAAAACAAAATGATTATTAAATTATCCTTTTTCATCCGCAGGTGTACTTTAAAATGTAAATTTACACCGCCAAAACAAAATAATTATTAAATCATTTTTGACATTTTGGCCGCCTTCCAATGGACAATTGTAAACCGGTTACAATATCCAAATTTTATTTTAAAATATGAAAGGAGAAAAAAAAATATGCAACATATTTTTTATAAAAAATACAATGAGAAAAGCTTTGGAATCCGGCCTTATGCAAGAAAACAAAGTATTTTTATTAATATTATTATTTTTTTTTATTTTTTATATTATTTTTATTTATTTTTTATTTTTCTTTAATTTTTAATTTTTAATTTTTTAATTTTTTATTTTTTAAAAATTTCTTTTTATTTTTTATTTTTATTTTTTATTTTTTTTCTTTTTTATTTTTTATTTTGGTCAGTGTCGACTTAGTGAATGACAATCAGCTCGATTAATTGAGCTTCCGACCTGTCTGGTCGAAGCCCGGTGGATATTGGGTCGGTCTGTCGGTTTAGGGTCGATGACCCACCTCGAACTGGCTGGGTCGTGTCAACCCGACCGAAATAAAAAACAAAATGGATGAAGAAGAATAGTGCTTGTGCAATCGCTCATTCAAAATTTAAAACATCAACGAGAGGGTTACCCGAGGATACCTTCGTGTAGGGGATCGAGGTGATCCTTCCTGTCGTCGTGGGTTTGAAAATGGAGGTCTGTGGTGGCCGGAAAGTGCGTCGAGTCGCCGACTGTTCTTCGCTTCGTCGGGCCGCTCTACCTTCTTCGTCGAAGATGGTTGCCTTGGTCACTAGAGTGATAGGGGAGACTATGGTGGTGATTAAGAGAGGCCTGGACGTTCGAGGGTGAGATGGGGGTGGTGGCCGACAGTGATCGTGAGGTGCTGCACCGAGAGAGGAAGAGAGAGAACGGCGCTGGGTCTGTTATTTAGAGAGAGAGGCTGCCGAAGTTGCTTCTGCTGGCGTGAGAAGAGGATGAAGGCCTGGTCTGTTGATAGTGAGATAGGGGAGGTGATCGACGATGGCTTTTTTTTCAAGCCGAGAATGAGAGGGGGACGGTGATGGCTTTTTCAAGCCGAGAACGAGAGAGGGACGACGATGTGTGAAATTTTAAAGGGAGAGTGCTTTCTGCGTGATATCTTCTCCCCCTCTCCGTCTCGTTTTCTCCTCTCTATTTCTGCCCTCTGTCTCTCTTCTCCTTCTTCCCCTGCTCCTCTTCTTTCCGCCTGTCCCTTCTACTTCGTTTGCATGGCTATTTATAGCCATGCTGGTATGCCACAGTATTTATGCACCAAAACATAAAAAATTTGGATAATGTTTGCTTTTGGTAGTGGCTTGTTGAATTATTGTAGGTAAAAATATGTTTTAGTCCTTCAATTTGTGTGCATTTTTATTTTGGTCCCTGCTTTTTATTTTGTGCAATTTGACCCTCAATTAAACATTAAATTCTCAATTGTCTTCAATTTGGCCCCTAATTTTGCACAATTAACTTGGAAAAATTCAATTGGGTTCTAAAAATTCCAATCTTCTGAATTAAACCCAAATTAAATTCAAGAATTTGACCTTTTGTCAATTAAGCCCATAATAAAATTAATTTGATCAATTTAAAGCATAATTAAGCCCTTGCACTTAATTAAATTCTTTAATTGGACCTTAAATTAATTCTCAACCATAATAATATTTTGAATTAGCCCATGATTAAATCAACTTGGCTTATAAAAAATATAATTATGATTTTTGACTTAATGTTTAGCTTTAATTTGTATTTTTTCCTCATTTCTTTGGCGCAACAGGGATACGATTAAGCTCAGAAAATATTCAAATTTTTCACCACAATTTTTCTAACAACCCCGATCTCTTTTGTTTTATTTTTGTTATTTTTTGGTATATTTTGGGGAGTCACCCAAAAATTGGGTGATGACACCTTTGAAAGATGATTTCAGGCGAATGTGGAGGTGCCCTGCTTTGCATTTTTCCGGGCAATAAACACACGGGCTTCAACAATTTTTAATGGGTTTTCTCGGTCATCACCTTCCTCCTGATTTCTTCTCTTTGGATGGTTGCACGGACTCTCTTTAATGGGGAAGTTCGTCATTCATCGGGATATGGCTTCTAAGGTCTTCATAGTCCGATCCTAAGCTAGCCAATGAGTCGAAAGATTTGATCTTCTTCCTTGCGTCTGAGAAGAACACCTGGTCTCATCTGTATGAGGTCTCAGTAACGCCTAACTCATTCCACGGACCCTTGAATTTTCTTAATAAGTTGACAAATGGTTGCCCAGATTAGTGAATTTCTGCAATCTCTTGTTGAATTTGAAAAATTCAGGCTGAATTTTTTGGTTACCATACATGTCCTTCACGACTTCCCATAATTCCAGTGAAGATTGGTAGTGGCTGAAAATCTCTGCAAGGTGGCGATCCATGGAGTTCAACAGCTAAGACATCACCATTTGATCCTTGGCCAACCAATTGTCAAATTCCAAGGAGCTGTAATCGGAGCAATTTCTTTTCCATTGATAAATCCCAACCGAGACTCGCCTCAAGAGCAATGGTCACGACTCTTGACCAAGGTAAGTAGTTGAACTCATTGAGTAACACTGTGGTTACCTTTTGTGAAGAATTGAAATCACTCGTCAATGTGTGAAGGAGGTGAAATTACTTTTGAATTGCTCCTAGTTGCTTGACAGTCCATGACTCGTCAATACAGTTTAATTGGAGAGAAAGAAAAACAAACAGATAAGGAGCAAAAATCACAGCTCGATACCATAAAAAATTGTATAATTTCAACTGTAAACAAGATGAAACAATGAACTGGTATTGCTAGAGAGACAGCAGTTAGATGTGTAATTCATGAGTGGTTGATTTGTACATTTATCAATTTATACATCAGTAGATTATGGGCAAAGTATGGGACTAGTAGTATGCTAATGGTATTGTTACCGTTAGCATCATTTACAGGACTTAGAATATTATATTCAAGACTTATAGTTATGGGCACTTGCACTTAGAGTATTGACAGATATTATGATATTATCTGTTATATCTCATATTCATATGTATTGCAGTTTTCATTACGAAATGGCAGGTTCAACACAGAAACCACCCCAAAACCACTAGTTATTGTTACACCTCCAAATGTAGCTCACATTCAAGCTGCCATTACTTGCTCCCAGAAACACGGCCTGCAAGTTCGAGCTCGAAGTGGTGGCCATGACTATGAGGGCCTCTCTTATGTTGCTGTTGTACCTTTCGTGGTTATTGATCTTATAAATATGCGAACAGTTACAGTTGATGTAGGAAACAAAACTGCATGGGTTCAAGCTGGAGCTACACTAGGAGAAGTTTACTACAGAATCGCTGAGAAAAGTAGAACTCTTGCCTTCCCAGCGGGGGTTTGCCCAACTGTGGGATCCGGAGGGCACATTAGTGGAGGAGGACATGGGATGATGATGCGTAAATATGGCCTTGCTGCAGACCATATAATTGATGCCAAATTAATCGATGTTAAAGGTAGAGTCCTTGACCGAGCATCAATGGGAGAAGATTTGTTCTGGGCCATTCGAGGAGGTGGAGGCAACACCTTTGGAGTTGTGGTTGCATGGAAACTAGAGTTGGTCACAGTTCCACCATCTGTGACAGTGTTCAATGTCAGCAGAACTTTGGAACAAAACGCAACAAAACTGGTTCACCAGTGGCAGTCTGCAATACCAAAGTTTGACGAAGAACTATTCTCCAGAATTTTCCTTTCGAGAGTTAACACTTCTCGGGAAGGAAAAACAACAATACTCGCCGTATACACCTCCTTGTTTCTAGGTGGAGTTGATAGACTCCTATCAATGATGCAGCGGACCTTTCCCCAGCTCGGTCTGGTTAAAGAAGACTGCATCGAGATGAGTTGGATCGAGTCTACTGTCTACTTTGCGCAATTTCCACGCAATTCATCTCTGGATGTTTTACTTGACAGGAGCCCAGGATCCACAATATCTTTCAAAGGAAAAACAGACTATGTGACAGAGCCTATACCTGAAATCGGTCTGGAAGGAATATGGGAAAGGCTTAACCAACTGGATGCCGAAGTAGCTCAATTGCAATTCACAGCCTACGGGGCAAAATGGATGAAATCTCGGAGACCAGCACTCCATTTCCGCATAGAGCTGGAAATCTATTCCAAATTCATTACGCTGTCTTCTGGGGCGTGGGCGTTCAAGACACTAAGACAGCTCAAAAATATACAAGCTGGATCAGAAAACTTTACAGCTATATGACTCCTTATGTTACGAAAAATCCACGACAAGCATATATCAATTACAGAGATCTTGACCTGGGAATGAACAACCTAGGCAACACAAGCTACAAACAAGCAAGAGTTTGGGGTACCAAGTATTTCAAGAACAACTTTGACCGGTTGGTGCATGTGAAGACCAAAGTTGATCCAGCTAATTTCTTTAGAAATGAACAAAGCATCCCTCCTCTCACATCTTGGTGATAGATTAACATAAATATTATATATTGATAGACGAAGTGATTTGAACAGAATTCCACTTAGTATATATTTTGAGTGGTAATAATAAATAAAGGTTTGCTCTATACAATCTAGAGCAAGAGATTTCAATCTTTATTGTGTTTGGCTTGAGGTTTGCTCTATACGATCTAGAGCACTGTGCTCTCATGATATTGTATCTCTTTATTCAAATAGTTGCATTCTATGAATCAGACTCTACAACCTAGTTTATGTTAAAAGCATATAGAAATCAATCAATACTTAATTGAAGAGTCTTTTAAATTACTAAAACCTTTATTATTACCTAAATAAATAAATCAATCAAGATTTGGGCACCAAAATCGAACCTTAGAATGCCAAATTATTGAAATTAGAGACTTAGTTGCATAAAATTCAAATTCTAGAAGGCAATTGAAGGCTGAAATGAACAAATTCAAAACCAAGGATAAATATGTAGAATACATGCAGCTTCAGGAATGGCAAACAATAACTTTAAGGACTTAATTGAAGAGAAAAGTTTAATTAAGTAATCATGGGTTAAAGTGGTCAAATCCAAAACTAACGACTGAAGTTGAAAAGACGCTCAAATCCAAAGTCAAAATAGGATTTTGGCTAGGGTTGAAATTATAAAATTAAAGATGTAATTGAAGAAATTGAAAGCATAAGGGTGCAATTGAGGATTCCCAAACTAGACAACTCTAATTTCAAAGGTTAGCCAAAACGATGTCATTTTATGCGTATTGTACACCTGCTTTCTAGATTTAGGCTGATTAGGAGACATCTCCAGGTAGTTTAGTATGATATTTTTGACCATCTTAAAAGATAAGATCACCATCATTTGACTCACAAACACCCGTCAGATTTAGGCCAAAAACACATTCTTTTGTCCCCAAGGTTTCTACAAAATCATTTGATCCTAAAATCAGAAGTTTTGCTCAAAACCAGTAAGATGTTAGCTAGCTAAAACCCATAATGATCAGTAGGAGCAAAGAGAAAACAAAGAGGAATCAAGGAAAAAGGAAAAATAATCTAAAATAATCCGAAGGAGGTGCGTAACAACCATCACTACTAGAAAAAGAGGGCGTTTGCAACGGACGTGTCCATTGCAAACAAGAAAGGAATCCGCTGCAAATAAATATTTGCAACGGATTTTGCAACGGACGCGTTCCGTTTTCTGTTGTAAATTAATTTGCAACGGAAAATCCGTTGCAAAATTACCATGGCCTGCCTGGTTTCTTAAATTCATGGTTCAATACATTTTCTTAGTGTTAGTTGATTATACTATGCTATGTGTTTTAGCCTAAAACTGATAATGTGGATTGATGAAGCTGAAAAAGCTGGCTTAAAAGGCTTATTTAATTCTGCCATTATCATTCTGCTTTCTTTCTCACGGGCAACTTCAGCTGAACTTAATATAATTAAATAATTATTAGTTATTCTGAATATATTCATTATCCCAGAAACAATGTTGAGTACATGCATTTGTCAAAGGACTAAAACAAAACTACCCGGAATAAGAGGAGTCTTGGCTTATCATGAGCTTGAGCTGGACTGGAATATTAAAAATGAATTTTCTTTTCCATCTTACATAATCTTGAAAGGCTGCTAAAATCAAGTCATAGTCAATTGAGCATTAATTGATAAAAATATATCTAATAAAGATAAAGAAAATTGGGATAAATTAAAGGTTAAAATTGTTTTTTTAATATACCATAGTCAATTGATCGGTCTTTTTTAATTAATACACCATTTGAACATTGTATATATACAATAACTAATAAAGTAGAATAAGTTATCTTCTAGCTGAAAGGTCAACTATGAATGCAGCGTGAACTTATAAACTCTTGACATCCATGCAATAAGTCACAAAAACCATGCAAGTTGTAAAACTCTCGTTCTAGAAATCTCTTTGGCTGGCTCGACTTCTTGTTGATTATCTTATGAACCTAGCTATACATCAAGCTGCTTGCCATATATAGACTTTCATTTTAATATTGTGTTAACAATTATTTTAGTTTTTGTTTTTTTAAATATTTTTTATTTTATATATATATTAAAATAATGTTTTTAATATTTTTTAAATTTATTTTTAACACCAACACGTTAAAAAAATTAAAAAAATATTTTAAATAAAAAATATTTAAGGTAAATCAGTTTTCAATGAATCATGAGTTTAATAAGTTTCATTACAATAAGGTAAATCTCAGGTAGGACTATATTATATGGGTCTTATACCTGAGATTATTCATTACGTTCACACTCCTTTCAACGATAATTCAGGAAATCTGATTGAATTAATAAATGGTACATTAATTAATTGGTTTCTAGGAAATTAATTTTTTTTTCATTAATTTATCTCAATTTAGTTTATCTTGTACGTTTAACCTTTGAAATTTATCAGTTGATTATTTGAAGGGAAATTATCATGAGAAATTTCTTTTGTTTTGGAAAAGTAACATTCAAAATCCAGAAAAAATCATCGTCAAAATTTTCCTCTAAGAAAAACTTGTGTTCATTGAGTTCAATGACATCATGATCACCATGATCCTACCAAACACAAAATTTCATCAACATGGATATTGAACAAAGCTAACACGCCAAGAAACGCTACCATAAATTGTCAAATCTCGTGCATGTAAGGTGGCTACGTACGATCCTTGTTTGAAAATTTCCACGTTCCCATTTGCTGTTCTTCCTCATCTGCAATCTAGATAATGGTTGAAATGTCATCATCTTCTCGATTAATTGGGAAAAAAAACATTTTATCTAATTTTTATTTCCATAGACAAGCACCCTTCAGAACTCTATAAATAAGGGAGCCTCTTGCACCTATATGCACAAAACATTATACATTATCAGAGACATGAACTCTCTAAGATCTTTGATGTTCCCATTCCTGTTTCTCTTTCTGTTTTCTTTTTCATGGCTAGCTTCAGCTGACAGTCATGAGGATTTTCTTCGATGCCTTCATTCTCAAAACTCGGACTCCATTTCCAAGGTCATTTACACCCCAATCAACTCCTCATATTCATCTGTGTTGCAGTTTTCAATACGAAACGGCAGATTCAACATAAGTGCCACCCCAAAACCACTAGTTATTGTTACACCTCTAAATGTAGCCCACATTCAAGCTGCCATTACTTGCTCCCAGAAACATGGCCTGCAAATTAGAGTCCGAGGTGGTGGCCATGACTATGAGGGTCTCTCTTATGTTGCTGTTATACCTTTCGTGGTTATTGATCTAATCAACATGCGAACAGTTACTGTTGATGTAGCAAATAAAACTGCATGGGTTCAAGGTGGGGCTACTTTAGGCGAAGTTTACTATAGAATTGCCGAGAAAAGTAGAACTCTTGCCTTCCCGGCGGGTGTTTGCCCTACAGTGGGTGTTGGTGGCCACATTAGCGGAGGAGGAACTGGTATGATCATGCGTAAATATGGTCTCGCTGTAGATCATATAATCGATGCGCAATTAATCGATGTCAAGGGTAGAATCCTAGATAGAGCATCAATGGGAGAAGATCTATTTTGGGCTATTCGAGGCGGTGGAGGAAATACCTTCGGAGTAGTTGTTGCATGGAAACTAGAATTGGTCCCGATTCCAGCTTCTGTAACTGTCTTTAATGTCACAAGAATATTAATGAAAGAAGATGCAACAAAACTCATTCATCAATGGCAATACGCAATAGAAAAGTTCGACGAAGATTTATTCTCAAGAATTTTCATTTGGAGATCAGCTAACTCTACTCAAGACGGAAAGCCAATGATACAAGCTGCATTCACCTCTCTGTTTCTTGGCGGGGTAGATAGAATTGTTTCTTATATGCAAGAGAGCTTTCCCGAGCTTGGTTTGATGAAGGAGGATTGCATTGAAATGAGTTGGATCGAATCTACAGTCTACTTTGCTCAATTTCCTCGTAATACATCCTTGGAAGTGTTGCTTAATAGGAGTCCTCGATCCACAATCTTTTTCAAAGGAAAAACTGACTTTGTCAAGGAACCTATACCTAAAACTGCATTGGAAGGAATATGGGAAAGGCTTGAACTTGTCGAAGCCGAATCCGCCGAATTGCAATTCACTGCCTATGGAGGAAAGATGAACGAAATTGCAGAGTCCAGCACTCCATTTCCTCACAGAGCCGGTACTCTATACCAAATTCATTATGGGATCGTTTGGGATGAAGAAGGCATTGAGGCATATGCAAAATATATAAGTTGGATCAGAAGGCTTTACAGCTACATGGCTCCTTATGTTTCGAAAAATCCTAGACAAGCGTATGTCAACTATAGAGATCTTGACCTAGGAGTGAACAACCTAGGCAACACAAGTTACAGACAAGCAAGCATATGGGGCACCAAGTATTTCATGAACAACTTCGACAGGTTGGTGCGTGTCAAGACAGCAGTTGATCCCACCAATTTCTTTAGAAATGAACAAAGCATTCCTCCTTTATCATCTTGGTGATAGCAGGTTACTGAATATAGTTATATAGAAAAAGCATTCCTCCTTTATCATCTTGGTGATAGCAGGTTACTGAATATAGTTATATAGAAAATATGATTGGCAATAAATTTAATATTTGGTTTTCTTATTTATAAAACTTTATGTTGTATTTAGTTGTGCCAAGTGACATGCTTGTCTTGAAAGATTACGCATACTATTTGAACCTTAAGTTATTAAATCAAATATTTTTGGACTGATACGAAATTTAGAAGAGATTATTATTTTTTTTTAATTAATACTCGTAGTAATAATAACTTTAATAATGATAATCATTATTAGCTACGCGGGGTGGGCGGCCATATCATTTTTCTAATGTAAAAAAATGGATGTTTGTAAAGAAGCAATAAAAACCTAATGCTTGAGTTATTATTATTTTTAGATTTAATAAGATTTAGTAATGTAAATTTTATTTAAACAATAGATAATGAAGCAACGATAAATCAAAATAAATGACCACTTATAAGATAGTTCAAACTTGACTGCAAAATTTTGGATGATGACATAAGAAGTTGTATGAATTATTAGAACAACGTCCTAAAAAGGAAATCCAACAAAACCAAATGGACTAAACATTCATCCACATAATTTAAGTAAACAAATTCTATTTATTTCAAGAGTAAATTTTATCTTAAGAAAATAACAAATAATGTAGCCCACATTCAAGTTTCCATTACTTGCTCCCAGAAATATGACCAACAAATTAGAGTTCAGAGTGTGGCCATGACCTTGACCATGAGGGCCTCTTTTATGTTTCTGTTATACCCTTTGTGGTTATTGATCCGATCATAGAAATTACCTTAACCTATTGTTCATTTGATATAATGGAGAATTTTCTTAGCTACACTCAAGTGTGTCTGATCTAGTATCTCCATAGATTTGCTAATAAGTCCTACTCCACAAAGTATATCCGATCTTGTACATATCTTGTACCTCAAGCTTCCCTCTAAGCTTTTAAATTAAGGAGGATCAACATTTTCTACTTTACGTTTCCTTAATTCCACTCCACTTTCAGCTTGAGCTGATATTGGATTGAAACTTTCCATTTTGAATTTTTTAAGAATATCTTTGGGACACAATAATCCATTCTGCTTTTGTAACATGTTCTCCTTGAAGTATGTAAATATGGTAGGATTATTTTAGTGAACATCACGTCATCAATATATAAGCAAGCAAATAGTGTGCTTCCATCGACTTCTTTCTTCACATATATGACGTGTTTAAATGGATATTGTTTTATTCTATTTTCTTGAAAATACTTATCAATTCTGGTATTCCAAGCATGTGGAGCTTGTTTCAAACCATAAATAACTTTATTCAACCGGTATACTTTGCCTTCATTATTTGCTTTAATTATTTCTTAAATTTTTTCTTCCACCACATTAAAATTCACTGGGAATTGGTCTTAAAAAAAGGGACCAATCATGGATGACACAAATACCTCTATTATCCCCATAAACAAGATATCAATGTTTGATGAAACACCGAACCTAAACACCTTACCTTTTGGATTTAAATTGAATGAAACAAACTTCAAAATCATGTCATAGATGATTGAACTTTATGTTGCTGGATTAAACAAGCTCAACTACTTGGTTGTGTAGAATACTAGAGTGGAAGAAGGAAGTTCTAGTTATTTAAAGTAGTGTACTGAAGAAGCAGTGGTGCGAGGATGATTGTTGAAAACAATGGAGCCTCATTTTATTAGTTTATTTATAGACCTGTCATCAGCCAAGGAAATATGGGATAGTGTCACTCAAACCTTTTATGATGGGGATGACGAGTCATAATTTTATGAGCTACGCTGCAAGGCCACGAGAACAAAACAAAATGGATGTCCAATTAACCTGTATTACACATAAGACGAAATTCAAAAGGACAAGATCTATGACTTTCTCACAGGATTAGATGAAGTATTTAACTCAATATGTAGTGATCTCCTTTCAAAAAAAATATTCCAAGTATTGAAGAGTGCTTCAAAACAGTTCGATGAGAGACTCAACGTCAAGTCACCATGCTTGGAACAAAGAACACTGGTGAAGGATCATCAATTGCAATGATTTCTAAAACCACCACCCCGTCTAACTTGTGCACTCTCCGAGCTATTAAGGAAGTAGAAAAAGATAAGTTGCACTGCAACCATTGTAATGGAAATCAATATACAATAGACACTTGTTTTGAGATTCATGGCTACCCAAAATTGTTCCTAGAAAAAGAAAGCAAAGCAAAGTAAGAAGCAATAAACGTCTAGTCCAAGCAAAATTAAACATTACAATAAAAATTCCTTCCAGTTTTGCTGCCATGACAATCATCCAAAGAGACCATACTAAACCGAGTGAATTACTCTCTTTAGCCAAAACAGTTGACCCATCTTCAACCATAGGTGTTACGAAGACAATTTTTTCACGCTTCGTGCCCCACCATCCCCCTGATTGGGGGGGACAACACACAGTGAAAATGAGGGTGTTATATAGCCGTAAAATTTACGACTATAATTCTCAGGAGTCGCCATCTAGTATTAAGTTCACTAGGAACCTATTAATTTACCAGAGTCTGGATAAGGGGACTTGTTATGCAAGGGGAAGACGCATCACCTCCAGTGCACCCTACCTAAGAGAGACTGCATTGTTGTTTGTTTGTTTTTTCTAAGCTAAAAAAAATATTTTTACAATGCATTTTCAGAAAACATATTTTTTTTATCTGAGGACGTACTTTACAATGTAATTTTACACCGCAGTTAAAAACTTTTTTTTCTTATCTATGGATGTACTTTATAATGTAATTTTACATCATAGTTAAAAAAAAAATTATCTATAGATGTATTATACAATGTAATTTTACACCGTAGTAAAAATCTTTTTTATCTACGGGTGTACTTTACAATGTAGTTTGATGTCGTGATAGTTAAAACAAAATAAGTATTAATTGTTTTTTGATATTTTGGCCAAATTCCAACGGATAATCATAATCTGGTTACAATATCCAAATTTTTGTTTTAAAATATGAGAAAGATGCATAAAATATTTTTACAAAAAATATGATGGGAAAAACTTTGGAATTCGTCCGTATGCACGAAAATAACACATTTTTTTATTTTATTTTTTAAATGCATTTTTTTTGTTGTTTTGGAAATAAAATTAAAAAATAAAAAATTAAAAAAAAACATCGGGTCCTGCCTGACCCAGCTAAATGGGTCGGCCCAGCCAAATTGGCCCAAATGTCCAACTCTAATGGGTTGGGTTGGACCCGATTCAGCCAACTGGTCTGGGCCGAGAGTAGCCCAACCCAACAGTCAATTCACGTGAAGTGAATTAATTAACTTAGTTCACTCACGTGAACAATAACAGGTGGTCTCCCGACCACAACGAGAGGCTCACCTGCCACTTCCGCCGGGTATAGGAGGTCGAGGTGATTGTCCTTGTGGTGTTAAAAATAACGATCTATGGTGGTTGGAGGGGGCATTGTTGGGTCACGTTACTGGTTCAAGCTAGTGTGCAGTTGTTCGTCGCCGAAGAAGAAGGATGATCCTGCTAAGGAGCTGCTGGTGTGGGGGAGGAACCGCCAATGCCAAGAGAGCGGTCGCTGTGCTTGTCGGGAGCTGTTGCTAATGGAGAGAGAGGGTTGTGTCACGTGAACAATAATAGGTGGTCACCCGACCATAACGAGAGGCTCACCTTCCACTATTGCTGGGTATAGGAGGCCGAGGTGATTGTCCTTGTGGTGGTGGTGTCGAAAATAGCGGTCTGTGGTGGTTGGAGAGGGCGTTGTTTGGTGACGTTACTGGTTCAAGCTAGTGTGTTGTTGTTCGTCGCCGGAGAAGAATGATGATCCTACTAGGGAGCTGCTGGTGGGGGGGAGGAATCGCAAAAGATGAAGAAAAACTCATGACAACCAATTGGGAGTCTACCGTAGTCATATACAACCCCATGTGATTGGCTATGTAGCTTATGTCCACCTGTAGAAAACTCAGCACACAAAATTGGATCCATACGCAATGCGACGTATCTTATCCTTAAGCTTTGTTAATTTACGTTGATGACATCTTGATAAATGGGAATGATCAAAAGGCAATTGCATCCCTTAAGCAGTTTTTGCAGTCACGGTTTACAATAAAGGACCTCGGAGATCTCAAATATTTTTTAGGGATTGAAGTTTCCCGTTCCAAACATGGAATATGTATTTCCTTGACATACTCAAAGATAGTGGCACTCTAGGAGCCAAACCAGTAGCATTCCCTATGGAACAGGGCACCAAACTTTCCGATGCAATGATCTACTTAAGGATCCATCTTAGTTTAGAAGAATGGAAGGACGTCTGATATACCTCACCATCACACGACCCGACATCACATATGCAGTGCATGTGCTTAGCCGATTTATGCATGCACCCCGAATTCCACATATGGAAGCAACTCTTAGAATACTCAAGTAACTTAAGAATGCACCAGGACAAGGTAAAGATGAGGAAAAAGTCATGACAACCAATTGGGAGTCTACCGTAGTCATATACAACCCCATGTGATTGGTTGTGTAGCTTATGTCCACCGGTAGAAAACTCAACACACAAAACTTGATACATGCGCAAATCGACGTATCTTATGCTTAGGCTTTGTTAATTTACGTTGATGACATATTGATAACTGGGAATGATCAAAAGGCAATTGCATCCCTTAAGCAGTTTTTGCAGTCACGGTTTAAAATAAAAGACCTCGGAGATCTCAAATATTTTTTAGGGATTGAAGTTTCCCGTTTCAAACAGGGAATATGTATTTCCCAGAAGAAATACACTCTTGACATACTTAAAGACAGTAGCACTATATGAGCCAAACCGGTAACATTCCCTATGGAACAGGGCACCAAACTTTCTGATGCAATGATCTACTTAAGGATCCATATCAGTTTAGAAGAGTGGTAGGACGTCTGATATACCTCACCATCACACGACCCGACATCACATATGCAGTGCATGTGCTTAGCCTATTTATTCATGCACCCTGAATTCCACATATGGAAGCAACTCTTAGAATACTCAAGTATCTTAAGAATGCACCAGGACAGGGTATATTTTTTCCAGTCGAGAACGACTTGAAGTTGCGTGCTTATTGTGATTCTGATTGGGTAGGGTGTCCTATGACGAGAAGATCCATGACTGGTTATTATGTGTTCCTTGGGAGTTCATTAATTTCATGGAGAACCAAAAGACAAAAAATCATCTCATTATCTTCTACAGAGGCAGAATATAGAGCAATGTCAGGAACATGTTGCGAGCTCACTTGGCTACGAAGTGTGCTGAGTGATCTACATCTTATACATCCAGAAGCCTCAATTCTCCATTGTGACAACAAGGCAACACTACACATAGCTGCAAATCTAGTTTTTCATGACAAAACTAGTCACATAGAAATGGATTGTCATTTTATTAAGGATAAGATACAAGATGGTTCAATCTCTACACGGTTCATACCTTCTTCACATCAACTGGTAGATATGTTCACCAAACCATTGGGAAAAGACCCTTTCTTGTCTATGCTAAGTAAGTTGGGAGTTCTTGACATTCACTCTCCAACTTAAGGGAGGGTGTTGGAAAGCAAATCAAATACCAGATTCTACAGGAACCAAGATAGGAAAGTATTCCTTGTAATTAATTATTTCTTTCCTATAATTGTTGTGTAGATATTCTTTCCTAGTTAGAATATATGTTTCCCTAGTTAGCATTATACTCGTCCTGTATAAGAATGACGATTGATTAAAAAAAAAATCGGCCATAATATCTTTTACCAATTTTACATAATGAAATAATCCCTTTATCTCCACAATTCCAATTCACGCAACAACAACTATGTTAAAGAAGAATACATGCATAATGAAATAACCCCTTTATCTCCACAAATCCATGAGTAAATTTTTTAGGTATCCACTAGCATATTCTAGCAATATATCCACAATATTGACTCTTTTCATCTTGACTCTTTTCATAAAGGTCTCTTTCAAATAGTAATACGACACTCTCCTAGTAGAAGTAGGACATATATTTTAGTCCTTGAAACGTTGTGCTTGAAATCTTGATCTCCTATTGGACCTGAACTTTTATTAAATACCATCCTAAATAAGATCGCTCGAAATGTTGTTGTTGTTGCCCATAAAATGTTAGTTGATGAGTGTACTCTGTGTTTGCTAGGTTTATATATACGAGGAGAGAATCAATTGTATTATACCTGGTTAAAATCATAAAGTTAAGAGACCAACTTTGTGTATCATGCATGGTCTCGAGGGTTATAACATAATTGTTGTAAAGTTCTTATGTAATGGACCAAGGCTTGTTAGGAGACAAAAAAACCATTTATTTATCTAGAACTAATTTTACTTTTGCCACAAGACTGTCACACAAGCTTTTAAAGGTGTGAACATGGTGTTCCACGGTTCTGTCTTCATCCTTACAAAAATATGTACTTGTTAGCAAAGTGCGAATTTGAGTTCTTCTGAATATTTTGCATATGCATTTTTTATTTCTTCCCAAACAATCTTTGTTCTTTCTAGACCATTTTCTTCTTCTTTAGAGAGTGTTGCAATAATCCATCCACAAAGAAGTTGATTAGAATTTTGCTAGGCAATGAAAACTTCTGTTAATATAGGTTCTGAATTGTTTGCACTTGCGTTGTTATTTATCTGTTTGGCTTATGTTAATATAGGCTTCATTTCTGAGATGGCTGACTAATTCTTGGCTTTCTGCAAGAGCTAAGTCTTTTTCTTATGATAAGGGATAGTTTATTGGATCAAGTTTAAGGGTGATGAAGTTCTAAACTTTTAGAGTTATCGTGGATATAAAAATTGTGTTTTTTTTATTTCTCTTCATATATATATATATATATATATATATAAAATAAGCTCTTGTACATTTATTAAAGACTTATTTATTTTTTCTGCATTCATTGTCTTCAAATTGTTTAGTACTGGAACACCTTTCTCTCCTAACATCTCTCCAATAATTTATGTAGGGTTGCTGGCAGTGTTACCTTGCTTTTTCTATGATCTTGGATCACCTTATCTCTTCTTTACTCACACAATGGTTGTTATCATTTAGTTGTACATTGCTAATACTTTTTTTTAAATCCTATAATTTAGATAGGTTTTCTAAGAATTGTTTGAGAAATTGAATAAAGAAGTCATGGAGTTAAGCATAATTAATGCAGTCTAGTTACAATATCATAGTTTTTAATTCAAATGTTGGATTGCAAGTTCACCACCCATTCAAAACTACCTAAATTAGGCTCTAAAAATCCTATCTTACTCAATTCTGTTATTTTATTATTTTCAAGTTTAGTTTTGGATTTTCTATTATTTACCTTTATGTTTTACATTTAGTTTCCTAATTAAAAAAAGTTGATTTCACCTCTCGTTATGCTAATCAAGCCTTTCAAAAGTTTAATTGAACCCTTGGTTTCTTAAAGTTTGCCATTTTTCTCCCATATTCAACTTTCTTCTTAATTAAGTTTTTATTTGTCAAATTTTGACTATCAAACTTTGCAATCATGTCCATGCTGACCCTCAAACCTTTAATTTTTGAAATAATGACTAAATTATTTATTTGTTCAAGAAAGAACCCAAATTATCCATCCACCTGGTATTTTGAACAATCAGCATGATCGATCCAAATTATTATATTTTTCCTCTTTTTTTCTTATGAAAAAAGAATATTTTTTACATTAGAAATTTTGGAAGAAATACAAAATTAGGCTATGACATATATTATATATTTAATATCATCTTTGTTTTTTGGTATTAAAACTATCAAACCAATGTTTACATCCACAACAAAAATTGATGTTGATGTGTTATCCTTGAAAATAATTTGGAAGATTTAAAGGGCAACTAGCGTATTATGTAGACAACCAATGTATTACCATGTAGTGTTTTAGTATTTTTGTCTAACTAATAATTGTGGGATTAATTCGTAACCATGTAATAAAATAGAGGACAACCACGACTTTAGCTGTTTCTACAATTTCCGTCTTTCATTTTTTTCACAATATTTTATTAAACCTCGACATCACATGATCTGTTCCTCCTTGACAAGTCTTTTATATAGTAATGTATTCTACATTTACAGAGCTTGATAATCCAAGTCAAACAAGCTTATAGAGGAGGAGAATATAACTGAAAAATTAATTAATTGATGTTACGTACACATAAATGATAAGAGAATCATCTCACTTAAGAGTTTAAGTTATTAGTCGAGGTCTTAGAATATAATTTATATGTGAAAATTTTATAAATTTGAAACTTCTATATAGATAACTTTGACAATTTTATTACAGGAGTCGTATTCGTGGACAACTTCTTCATGTATAACAAATCTGTTGGGTAAGAGCAAATCAATATTTTATAAACGGATATGCAATTAATTTTAATAAAATATTTATAGGTTGGAGGAATTAATACAATTTTACGAATGTATTGTTATATTTTAATAATAACCTCTTGAAAATATGGAAAATTATAAATTGTGTTAGGATAAGAATTAATATTCTCCTTTTCTTAGTTGGCATTGTTTTTGCTGGCCCTTGCGTGTTGCCTTGATCTAGACGCCATATCAGAGCCATGTAGTTTTCTTCTTACAGAAAATTAAAATCTAATAAACGTTTATGGAAAAGAAATCAATCTTTGACCCGACTATATATATCAAGTTCAACATTTCAGTTACCTCGAACATTAATTGAATATTAAAATAATAATTTCATAAAAAAATTGCTGAGACCGAAGCATGATATCACTAATTTTCTTAATTCATATATAGTATACTACGAAGTAGTGTTTATTCATCACACAAGAATATGAACATTGCTACATAAGGGAAGACTCAGCCATGACGTCGCGACTCTATGTTTGCACAATTCTTGCTTGGTAAAGTAATTACTTTATTCTATTAACATTAGTATTGTATGTTTTGTTAGTTTAATATATCATGTCATTAATTATTATATTTATGTAAATACACATTTATCATTAACAAAGACTTAAATTATCTTTAATAATCATATAATATTATATTAATGAATCTAATGTATGGATCTAAAATAAAGATAAAATTCCTGACATAAAAATATTTTGCAAAAGCAATTAAAAAGTTGTTATAGTTATAGGTTTCTTATTGCATCAAAACATTGTTTCTAAAATGTTGTAGTCAATGCTCTCTTAAATACCAAATATTTATTATAGCTGTAGAGATTGATACATATTATGGTTCTTACTTCTCATAAATAAGGTATAAATAATACATAAAACTAATATGTAGGTGTTTGTAATAAAACATATACATTGAATTGACCCACATGATAATTTTTATATGGTAAGATCACATATGTCTATAAAAAGGATCACATGACATGTTAGCGTTATGTTATTTTATATAAAGAATATTATGTTTTTATCATATTACATGTTAATGTAATTCCTTATTTTCAGTGTGGGTATGATATTCAAATACTCAACATGTGTGTATTCTCCTAACCAGCTCACATTGGAATCAGTCAGTAAATGTTAATTTGAAGAGAGTTAAGATCCACAATCGAGACAAATTATTTGAATATCGGAGCATGTAATTAAGTTCCGATATATATATTATCACAGCATCTTTTATATGTCAACTACACCAATCTGATCTGATGAGCAGATATTAGACTATTCGTTTTTTGGTCAAAATACTAATAGCCGCAGTCCCAAAAAGGGGTGTTTTCTGCACACCACAAATTAGAAGTTGACCATCTAGTGGGTCAAAGACTCAAACCAGATGAAGCATAGCCATTAGCCAAGTTGAACATACGTACCAAATTGAAATTTAGAGGAAACGTTTTGAGAATTGACATGTTCAGAAACATTTTGAGAATAGGCATTACAAGTGTCTTCAGATAAATTAGATGTTGGTAATAATCTATATTTTCATTTTGAATTAAGATAAAATAAACATAACTGTTCATTAAAATAGGATCAAAAGTCGGTGAAAAACTTTCAATTCCTAAATTAGTTTTTGAGTTCTTATTGTTTTTTTGGATAAACTGGGAAATTTTAAATATTTTCTGTAGTTCGTTCAAAATGACACATTACCTTTCAATAGTACTGATTAAACCTTAAAGAAACTTATTCCATAACATACCTTTTCCCAGGCGACAGTCAAACTTAGGGTTGGCAATGTTATCCATAGCTCATCCTGAAAGTGGCTTGCCTGTAAAATAAGAGAGAAGCTTCATTAATTTAGAAAATGGTTTTTATTAGCTTGTTTGTCTAATAAAAACATGTTTATATTTATTGAATTATGTGATGAAATTTATTGTGTGATGAAAAAAATGGATAAGAACGAGTTAGGTTCTTTCGGGCCGGAGGGTTTTTTGTTTTGGAACCAGCAAAAAGCTTGATTGAACTCCATTAAAATGGAGGAAGAGGCATTCTCATGCAGTGTAGGGAGTTGAGCTCGAATCATAATCTCACAAATTTTTATCTGAACCCTTAACTAATGAACTCCCATTCTGAGTTGAAATGCCAAATTAATAGCTTATTTCTCTTCGCCTTGCTATATTGTTTTGATCACATTATTTTGTGTGAACAAATCTTGAATATGCTCATCCTTGAATATGCTCATACCAGCTGCTGCGTGTACATTTGTGGCCCCAGAAAACATAAATAGGCTTTATAGAACATGTAAACTGTCCCCCGTACCCCATAGGACTACCCTTTGTTCCCTTTGATGTTTCTTCCATCACAAATCACCAATAATCGAATTTGAGATATCTAATCTTTGTTATGACCTGAACTGGTCTCAAGGGGAAAAACATGCATGCATTTGTTGCCATGGCGTGTGCATGACAATGAATTAGTTCTAGATAAGAGGAAAAGGTAATCTATAAATTTATATAACAAAGTTTTCTCCAATAAGATTGATATGGAATATCTTAGTTTTCAATGTCAACGGTAGATTTTTAATTTGTGGCGTCCTTTGAATTTTAGTAGTCAAATATGAGGAGGTGACTTGCATGATCCTCTAACATTATTTTAATTTGTTGTTTTTAGCCAAATCAATCATTATAAAACCCCATAAACCAAGGCTAGAAGAGAACCTCAAATCTCTTGAACAATCCAAAAATGTTAAGGTTTAAAATGTTCGCATTGGTTCTAGTTTTTCTCCTATCCATCTCATGGAAGGCGACTTCAGATTTAGCTAATGAAAATTTTCTCCAATGTCTTTTAAACCATTCCCAGCCATCTTACCCAATCTCCTCGGCAATTTACACTCCAAACAATGATTCATACTCATCTGTCTTGCAATCTTATATTCGAAATCTTCGGTTCAACATGTCCACAACCCCGAAACCACTTCTTATTCTCACTGCAATGCATGCAACTCATGTCCAAGCTGCCATCATTTGTGCTCGAGAACGTAACTTTCAAATGAAAATCCGAAGTGGAGGCCATGACTATGAAGGTGTTTCTTATGTGTCAGATGTTCCGTTCTTTGTCCTCGACATGTTCAACCTTCGATCAATTGATGTTGATGTAGCTAGTGAGACTGCTTGGGTTCAAACCGGAGCAACCCTTGGCGAAGTTTACTTTAGAATTTCTGAGAAAAGCAAAACACATGGTTTTCCAGCTGGTGTTTGTCCTACAGTCGGTGTTGGTGGTCACTTCGGTGGTGGTGGATATGGTAATATGATGAGAAAATATGGCCTTACAGTCGATAACATAATCGATGCGAAAATGGTTGATGTTAATGGAAGACTTCTTGATAGAGAATCTATGGGAGAAGATTTATTCTGGGCAATAACAGGTGGAGGAGGATCAAGCTTCGGAGTTGTTCTGGCATATAAAATTAATATCGTTCGTGTCCCTGAAGTTGTCACTGTCTTTCGGGTTCGAAGAACAGTCGAACAAAATGCAACAGATATTGTTGAACAGTGGCAACAAGTTGCATACAATCTTGAAGATGATCTTTTCATTAGACTTACCATGGACGTAGTAAACAGTACTGCTCGAATCGGAGAAAAGACGGTGAGGACTACATTCCGAGCATTGTTTCTCGGAGACTCTGAAAGACTTCTTTCTATCATGAATGCAAGCTTCCCTAAACTGGGCTTGCTTCGGTCAGACTGTATCGAAATGAGTTGGCTTGAATCAGTCCTTTTCTGGACAGACTTCCCTCTCGGGACACCAACTAATGCTTTGCTAAGTAGAACACCACAATCACTTACTTACTTGAAAAGGAAATCAGATTACGTGCAGAAGCCAATCCCAAGGGATGGATTGGAGGGAATTTGGAAGAAAATGATCGAGCTACAAACGCCGCAGCTTACTTTCAATCCTTATGGAGGAAAAATGTGGGAGATCCCAGCAGCAGAAAGACCATTTCCACATAGAGCTGGGAACTTATGGAAGATTCAGTACGCAACAAATTGGAATGAAGGTGGTCAAGAAGTAGCAAATAATTACATAGATTTGACAAGGCAACTCTATAGTTACATGACTCCCTTCGTGTCAAAGAATCCGAGGCAAGCATTCCTTAACTATAGAGATCTAGACCTGGGAATCAATCACAATGGCAAGGAAAGCTACTTGGAAGGAAGAGTTTATGGAATCAAGTATTTTCAGGAGAATTTCAACAGATTGGTTAAAATCAAGACTAAGGTTGATCCAGGCAATTTCTTTAGGAATGAACAAAGTATCCCTACTTTTCCATATAGGAAGAAGTAGAAGCATTTGTGACTAGGTGCTGCTCTTATTAAGTTTTTTTTTTTTTTTTTTTGTTGTCGTGAAAGTTTGTTTGTGCAGCAAACCAACAGGATAAAAAGAAGACAGTCTGTTCTTTGTTGGAAATAAAATATTGTTTACGTAATTAAAGAGTATTATTGCATTTATCTAGGACTTGCTAAGTTATTATCTAATAAAAAAACAATTAAATTATGTGCTTAATATAATATGAACTAATTGACTTGATAAGTCCAAAAATAACTCAAATTACTAGTAAAAATATAATTTAATTAAAAACAATCAAAATGATGTCTTTTATTTTTTTAAAATATTGAGACTGCAAATCTATAATTTAGGTCATAAGATCATATTATAGAAATCAAATTAATATAACTATGAAAAAAAATCTAAATCAACTTGGGTTATTCTTTAAAACTTGTAATCTAGATTGGTTTTAAATTTTTAATATTAACGGTATCAAAGTTTTCATTTGTTGTAATTTTTTCCTGAAATTAAAATTGATTATATATTTTGGTTTCATTTCGGTCCTCAGACTTTTAATTTCCAGTTTGGTTTTAAATCCTTTAATTTTTTTGGTATCAAAGTTTAGATTTATTTCAATTTTGTTCTTTAAATAAAATTTATTATATATTTATTTTCAGATCTTATACTTTTAATCTTTAATTTTATTGTAATTCGTTTATTTTTTATACATATATTGCTTAAATGTTTCTTACTTTTGTCCATGTTTATAAGTACATGCTCTTATCTTTTGTTTTTTTATTTTTATTATTTCCCTTGTTATCAAGGTTTTTTATTTAATTTTTAAATTTTAATTTATATTGATGATCATTTTTAAAAATTGATATTTATTATTTTTTGTATTTGTTTATTTATTTATTTATTCTTCCACTAAAATATTTTAAATGTAATAATATTTCTTTTTGGTTTTTTTATTTCTTTTTTTTAATATTTATAGGTGTTAAAAATTCTAATTATTATATAAAGCATTCAAAATAATAAGAATGATTATTTGTAATTTTTCTTATAAATATGTGAGACTAATTATATATTTTGATTTTTTTAATATTAATGCCTTAAATTATATATATATATAAGCTAAGTTTTTTTGAAAAAAATAATAATTTAATATCAGTGTTCTGAAATACTTTTAATATAATAATATGAGTAGTAAATCTTATAAGAAAATAATTTCTTTTTCTAACAATAATTATGGTGTCCTCGATAGTATGACAAATAATAATTTTAATAATTATTATTTATAATAGTATTTATAATATTAATTATGATAATTTAATAATCATGATAATAACAATGGGAATAATAATTGAAATAATTAATCAATTGATGTGATTTTTCTGAAAGGTTGACTTTTGTGGTTTTTTTATGTATGATATTTCATATATAATATCACATAAACATAAAATATACAAAGTCACACGTAGACGAAATGGGTGAAAAAATTGAGGCAAATTATCTACAATGAAAACATATATGAGTCAATTGCTCTCCACTTTGCTGTAGGCATAAATAAAGTTTTTAACATGCAAAAAATATTAATGGTCTTAGATTGTTTTTTTATAATGCGATATATTTGAGCGAAATAACCAACTTATAAAACTTTTTATTCTTACTATAAAACAATTATTTACAGTAGTAGTAGTAGTAGTAGTAGTAGTAGTAATAATAATAATAATAATTGTATATTAGATTTTTATATATTCATTTTATTATGAAAAATACATTTAAAATAATGATAATGATTATTTTTAAGGATTTTTCTATTAAACATAATTATATATTTTTATATTTTTTAATATTAATACCTTAATATATATATATATATATATATATATATATATATAATGAAGTAAGTTGTTTTAAACAAGGATCATAGTAATAATATGAATAATAAATCTTGAAAAAAAAATTGAATTTCTTCTTATAACGATAATGATAGTGGAAGCATTAATAATATCAATAATGATTAGAATATTAATTATTTACAATTATTATTACAATAAAAGCTATAATAATTGAAATTTGATATTTCTTTGTTTTTTCCTTTTTTCTTTTTGTTAGTTTATAATTTTTTTCTTCTAGTTAATTTTTTTTTTATTCTTTCATGTAATTTAGTTCTTTCAATTATTTATGGAGTAATAATAATAGTTTAATTTTTTTTCTTGCTTACTCTTTTGTTAAAATTTTATGGTTTTTTTATATTTCTCACAATAATTTGATTTTTTTTAGTAACAGTAATGATAATGATTATTGTGCTCACGGTGTTAATAATTATGATTTTGATGATAAGAATAACAATAACTCATAAAATAATATAAAACAAATTGGTGATAACAACACAATTATTAATAATGATATTATTAATAATAATAATTTTGATTATTTTAATAAAAATAAATGTATTGATTATCGTGATGATTATTGTGATAATCATTACAATGATTATAACAATAATGATGGTGACGACGATACTACTACCAATAATAATTAGAATATTGATTATTTACAATAAGAATTGTAATGACAACTATAATAATTATGACAATTTAACAACAATTTAACAATTATGATGATAATAATGAAAATAAGAATCTAAATAATTCATTGGTCGATATTGTTTTTGTTAAAAAAATACTTGTATAATATTTTTATATATAATATTTCAGATTTAATATATAAACAAAAAACAATATGAGGCAACACATAAACAAAATGGATGGACAAATTTATCCAAGTTATCTACAATGAAAAAATATACAAGTCATTTCCCTTGAGTTTCCCTCAACCAAACCATTTTTTTTAATATGTGAAAAAAATATTAATGGTCCAATATTTTTTTTAATAATGCAATACATCTTAATGAAATAATTAACCTACAAACTTTCGATTATTTAGTTCTTTTGAATATTCATCTCATTGTCAATAATGTGTTTAAAATAATGATAATGGTTATTTTAAAATATTTTTTCTTGACAAATTGAGAATAATTATATATTTTGATATTTATTTAATATTATTGTTTTAGAATATATATACAAAAAAATAAACTATTTTTTTAGAAATATCAAATTATTTTAATGTCAGTGCTCTAATATCACATAAAATATAAAAATATAAAGCATAAACCTTACAAAATAAAAACAAATACTTTCAATTCTTTTGATAACAATAATGATAGTGACAACGATAATATTACTACTGATAATTAGAATATTACTTATTTACAATAAAGTTCATAATAGCAGTGATAATAATTATGACAATTTAACAATTATAATAGTAACAATGAGAATAATAATCAAAATAATTCATTGATCGATGTTATTTTTGTGAAAAAAAAAACTTTTACGGCTTTTTCATGTATGATATTTCAGATCTCATATCACGTTAAAAAATATATATAAAATCACACTTAGATAAGAGAAGTAGAAAAATTATACCAAATTATCTACAATAAAAAAATAATTTTACGTGTTTCACCTCAGCCAACACCAAATTTTTTTCTTCGCAAGTAAATGGTATTATATTTTGTTTTTACAATGTAGGGAAAAACTGAAATACTCATGACTTCGTACGGGTAAAAATGAAGTTTACCCTGAAATATTGTCTCACTCAAGCCTCCAATAAGATCTCGTCCACAAATTGAAAAGGTGATAACAACTTGCCATCACTTCAAAATAAATGATATAGAGACAAGGGAGAGAGCCCACAAGCAGAAGGAGCTCCAGAAAAATATTCGTATCGCATTCCATAAATCTTCCAAATCTAAGGACATTGGAAGATGAGGCGAGCCATCTCTTAGTTAAGCACATTTCGAAGCAGAAGAAAGGGATAGAGCTGCTTTAAGGCCTATGGAGGCAGCTCCAAAGTTGGCTCATGGAGCATTTTATCGATCTCTTTTAAGCCATTCTCACCCTTCTTTCCCAATCTCCAAAGCCATTTACACTCCTGACGATCCCTCATACCCGTGTATCTTGCAAGCTTATATTCGGAATCTTCGATTCAACACATCAACAACACCTAAACCACTTCTTATCCTTACTGCCTTTCATGAATCTCATGTTCAGGCTGCTGTTATCTGTGCTAAAAAACATGGATTGCAGATGAAAATCAGAAGTGGAGGCCATGACTATGAAGGCTCATCTTACGTTTCGGATGTTCCCTTCTTCATCCTCGACATGTGCAATCTTCGATCCATTGATATTGATATCGAAAACGAGACTGCTTGGGTGCAGACTGGGGCAACTCTTGGAGAAGTTTTCTACAGAATTGCCGAAAAGAGCAGCACTCATGGTTTCCCAGCTGGAGTATGCCCTACAGTAGGTGTTGGTGGGCATTTCATTGGAGGTGGATATGGAAATTTGATGCGGAAGTATGGCCTAAGTGTCGATAACATTGTCGACGCCATATTGGTTGATGCTGAAGGCAGGATTCTTGACAGAAAATCAATGGGAGAAGATCTGTTCTGGGCTATCAGAGGTGGTGGAGCCAGCTTCGGAGTTGTCCTTTCATATAAAATAAACCTTGTTCAAGTTACAGAAATTGTCACTGTTTTCCGAGTTGAAAGAACACTCGAAGAGAACGCAACTGATATTGTGTACCAGTGGCAACATGTTGCACATAAGATCGATGAAGACCTCTTCATCAGGCTACTCCTAGATGTTGTAAAAGACAGTGGAAGTGGCGAAAAGACATTGAGGGCTTCATTCATAGGTTTCTTTCTCGGCGACTCTGAGCGGCTTCTGTCCGTTGCAACAGAAAGCTTCCCGGAACTGCGTTTGCTTAAATCAGATTGCATAGAAACGAGTTGGCTTGAATCAATCCTGTTTTGGGCAGACTTCCCCATTGGGACACCCATCGACGTTATGCTTAGTCGAACACCTCCTTCTTCTGTTCACTTGAAGAGGAAGTCAGATTATGTGCAAAAACCAATTTCAAAGGATTGTTTGGTGGGGATTTGGAAGAAAATGATAGAACTAGAAGTTCCAAAAATGGGGTTCAATCCTTATGGTGGTAAAATGAGTGAGATTTCAGAAGCATCTGTTCCTTTTCCACACAGAGCTGGGAACTTGTGGAAGATTCAGTATCAAATAAACTGGAATGAAGAAGGGGCTGAAGCAGTAGAATATCATCTGGATTTGGCAAGGCAGCTCTATAGTTACATGACTCCATTTGTCTCCGAGAATCCAAGGGCTGCATTTCTCAACTACAAGGATCTTGATTTGGGCATCAACCACCATGGAAAGGCAAGTTACAGTGAAGGAAGTTCTTATGGGATCAGGTACTTCAAGGATAATTTCAAAAGGTTGGTCAAAATCAAGACGAAGGTTGATCCTGGTAATTTATTCAGGCATGAACAAAGTGTCCCTACTTCTTCACTAGGGAGAATGTAGAATGGAAAATTAATTTTCCATAAATTGTTTGTTAAGTGTTATATCTTTTTATAATAAAAATAAAAACCCAGGTGGTTGCTGTAGAAATAATTTCCGAGGAAAAAACTTTATCATATGGGCGAGGACGGTCCATCTCTTCCCAATGATCAAGTCTTTCTATATTTAATACAAAAAAAATACATTTAAATGATACCAAATCAATGTTTGTAATTCAAAATAAATAAATTCATCGTGTTTTGAGGATTAACATTGAAAAATTATAAAATATTTTTGTAATTAAAAATAAAAAATTCATCAGCGAACGAATGAGTGGAGGGGGATGTTTTCACGAACCCATGAAGCGATTTTCAGTTGCAATGGTAAAAATTCGTTGCAAATGGACCACTTTTTATTTATAGTGACAGATCTGTCCGACTACTTATACCGTCCAAATTGAATGGGTTTACTGATATGATCATGGCCATCTCACCGCCATATGAGTGAATGGGAGTCCACGACAGAGGTAGAGAAATAAGAACTTTTTGAAAAAAACAAGTTTTATTGATTATCATTGGATGGAGGTGGATTCTTTGCTTTGTGATTGAAGTCGTGATGAGATAAGGACAAATTCTTTCTAAATGCTTTACTTCAATTAAGGAATCATTCATCCCAAGAATGCTACAAGAAATCTAACATGGAATCCACTTGTTGCCTGTGTAGAGTGTGCGCTTAATTAATTTTTGGAATTCAATTTTCAAAAAATTATTTTCTAAATTTTTCTATGTTTGTTTATTTTTAGAAAATTAGTTAACAGAAAATACTTTCCAGTCAAAAAAATTTAGCATGGTTTTCAGGAAAGTATTTTCCAAAAATTTGAATGGAAAACACTTTCCGAAAGTTGTGAAAAATTTAGAAATATCATTATTTGTTGATTCTATCAAATTTGATCCTCAAATTTTTTTTATTGTTATATATAATTTGTTTTGAATATTTATTTTTCAATTCCATCTCTTAAAATTTATTTTTTATATTAATTTTGGTCTTTATTTTTATAATTGCTATTTGTTTTTTTCTTATCATTTTTTTTATTGAAAATTTTTATCTATCAAATTTGGTCCTCATTTTTTTATTGTTACTTATTTTATTTCAAATAATTTATGAAATGTTAATTATTATTATTTTAATTTATTCACCCTTTATTTTTTTTATTTTTTTAGATTTGATCTCTATTATTTTGATTATTATTTTATTTTATTTTATTTTCTAGTTCATTATCCATAACACTGTCAAACATCGGAATTCACTTTCCCCAGAATTCACTTTCTAAAAAGAAACCACTTTCCAGCAAACAAACGGAGCTAAGAGTGTTTTAGGTAACAAGAGCTATCGAAAACAATGCATTCTCGTCGTATGAATGTGTCAACAATATTTCAAGCGTACTCGCCTTTCAAGCGGAAGGTGTGAAGGTGGTCAGTGAATCGTCGGTGCACGGTTTTTAGTTTTTTTCCTTTTTCTCTCTCTTGTTGCCGAAAAATATATGTAAATCCTTCATGTTTGTGAGTGTTTTATTTCAGTTCCTATTCTTTTGATTTTTTATTCATGATTTCTTCTATGTAAATTTTGATTGTTTTCAATTATGCTCTTCAATTGAAACTGGTTAAATATATTGGATTTCATTTCATTCCTTATTTTTTTTTTTAACAAAATTACATTTCAATTTTTTTTACGAATGCCTTTATTTGTTTTGGTCTCAAAGTTTTTATTTGTTTCAATTTTTTCCTTTTATTTTTGGTATATTGGTTTTTTCAGTCCTTCTTTAACAATATTTATTTTTTATCATTATTTATGCATCTATGTTTTTTGTTTTTATTTTAAATTTTTTTCATTTTATTTTTTTATAGAGTTTTATTTTTATTCAGTTTAGTC
The DNA here is from genome assembly GCA_032356905.1 of Salix exigua. Classification (NCBI taxonomy): domain Eukaryota; kingdom Viridiplantae; phylum Streptophyta; class Magnoliopsida; order Malpighiales; family Salicaceae; genus Salix; species Salix exigua. Next base: position 33,544,454 of record CM063603.1, read on the forward strand.
CTAATATTTTAATTTATGTTGGTGATCATTTTAAAATTACTATATATAAAATTAATTTCCTTTGTTTTTTTTATTTTCTATTATTTTTAATTGTTCTTTGGATTAGATGATTTTATGATTTTAATTTTCCTTTTTTCTATTCCTTTATTATTTTTTATTCTTCAAGGCAATTTAATGATTTTAATTGTTTGGGCAATAATTGTAAATTAATTGTAAATGTTATAGTCATGATAATGACGTTAATGTTGGGATGGATATTCAATAATGTTTTCTCCTTTTTTTGTAGATAAAAAATTAACTAGTTGTTTTTGTTATTTGATTATTTCAAATGTTTTTCGCAATTTATATTTTTTTTTATATGTTTAATTGAAATTGGATTATAAATTAAATTAATCCTAATACAATGAATTCAATAATTCAAGTATCTGAATTTTCTTGTGTTTTTTAATGATGATAACAATTTTATGTTAGTGATTTCGTTGAAACCTACTAAACAAATAAATTTATATCGATTTAAAATTCATATATAAAGTCGATAAAGCGATGCGAAACAGTGGGGAGTGTTTTCGATTTTTCACAGATTCATGTTCATGCATAGTAAAACAACTAAATTAACATTACCAACGACTTTCTTTGTTATTTGCAACGGATCACTCCGTTGCAAACAGGCCTGTTTTTTTGTAGTTGTAGTGTGGTACTTTCACCCCTGGCTTTTCGTGATTATCACTAGGTATATGGGTGTATAGGTAATTTAATATTTTATTATTATTTATTTTTTCTAAAACACTGCAAGCGTGTCATACGAATGCGTCAACACTGTTTCACACGCAAGCCCCATTAGGGAGGCACGTGCGACGTCATTAGGGCAGTGGAAACTATCATTTTAGTATGTCATCTGGTGCGCCTCCATGTCCTTTGCCTCCTGGTACAACGCATGTTGATATCCGATATATTTCACTATGTCACCTTGTCATCGCTGAGTGAACAATTTTTGGTTTTTCTCTCTCGCCTACCGAAATTACAGATAAGTCCTTTATGTTTGTATTTGATTTATTTTAGTCCCTAAAGTTTTGATTTTGTTTTTATTCATGATTTCTTCAATGAAAATTTTAAGTGTTTTCAATTGTGCCCTTCAATTGAAATTGATTTATATGTTGTTTTTCATTTTAGTCCTTATTCTTTTGATTTTTAATTTGTTTTGGTTCCTTTAATTTTCTCGGTACACAAGTTTTAATTTGTTTTAATTTTTTCCTCCAACTGCAATTGTTCATATGTGCTACATTTCATTTTAGTCCTTATTCTTTTAATTTTTAAACGAAATTACACTACAATTACCTTTAGAAATGCCATTATTTGTTTTGATCTCAAGTTTTTATTTGTTTCAATTGTATCCTTTAATTGTTATTAATTATATTTTTTGTTTTAATTTTTTATTGTGTCCTCCATTTGAAACTGATTATTTATGCTACTCTTCATTCAATCCTTATTCTTTTAATTTTTTTAACAAAATTACACTGTATTTTTATTCTTGAAAAAAACAAAACCCTAAATATATATCCTTCAAAAACATATTTAATTTAGAAAAAATATTCCTGCCTCTCCTAGAAAGCAATGCTAGCTCCGGCACTGCTTGTGAGGATGAAATGCCAGCATGCTAGATAAAATTACAATGCTTTAGAAAGAAAAAAAACCCTTCTAGATCAAACTGCGGGTTACAAAGAAATTTAATGATGAAGCTGGTTTGCTATGGTATTAGCGATTCATTTTTGTAGTGTTTTTATTTTATGAAAATATATTAAAACAATATTGTTATATATTTTGTTAGAGAATAATCTAAATTATATTTTGAAGTCTCACCTAATAGATTAAGTTTTTAGGTAAGATGGTTCTTTAACATGATATCAAAGTCTTGTTGACCAGTGGTCATGAGTTCGAATCTCACCACCCCCATTCTATTTTGATAAAAATCAAGCACAAGGTGATGTGAGGTCGTGCAAGTTTCAAGCTCAAAAGCTTTTACTTAAAGAAGTGTGTTAGAGAATAATATAATCATATTCGGAGTCTCACTTACAAGTTTAAGATTTTAGGTAAGATGATTCATTAATATATTTTAAAAAAATTATTTTTATAATAGTACAAAAAAATCATCTAAAGGTAATCTCGTTAGTTTTAGGTTTGATATTTATATTTTAAATTATTATTTGTTTTTAGATTTGGGTTATAACAAAATTCATCAGCGAACGAATGAGTGGAGATGGATGTTCCAACGAGCCCAGATCTGTCCGACTCCTTATACGGTCCAGATTAAATGGGTGTACCGATATGATCATGTACATATCATCCGACAACCCGAGTGAATGGGACTGGTGAAATTGAAAAGTAAATGCAGGCAGTCATTATTATAAAAGTAAATGTCTACATCACCTAGAAGAGGTTAATAGTAACATAGAAAATAAAAAATTATAAGGTCAATACGATACACCCTGACAAACTATTTGTAGCACCATCACTTGCGTCTTAGCTGCTCCAACTTATTTTTTAAAATAATTTTATTTAAAAATATATTAAAATAATATTTTTTACATTATTATATTAAATTTATCTTACACCATCAATATATATATATGTGTGTGTGTGAGAGAGAGAGAGATTCCAGTGCTACAATGAAAAGTGGAGCCATTTTAGTATAGGTTGAAAGCACTTTAGCTCCCCATTCCTACCCATGTGAATTGCTACAATGCATTCCCGTTATAGTTTTTTTTCTTCTTTTTTTGTTTTAAAATATATTTTTTCTGGTTATATACATTACTTTTGTTTTTTCTTTATCGCTACAATATTTCTCCCCCTAATTAGACTCTTTTTTTCTGGTTATATTTTTTTTTTATTTTTCTACTTATATATATATATATATATATTTTGTTTTGTTCTTTATAACCAGTGTGTCTGGATCAGGTTAAGCACATCACAACTAATCCCTGGATCTACTTTATTTTTTGTTACAGTACTTTCCCGCTGATACATTTTTTTCCCTGTTTTTTTCCTTGTACTTTTTTGTTCAATTATACATTTTTTATAACTGAGGTATGTGTGTCAGTTTAAGCGTCCCATGACTAATCCCGGACTGATTTTTTTTAAACAATATAATTGGGATGTCTAAGTTAGTTGACGCGTACCATGAGTTGTATAAGTACGTATATACCCCCTATAAACCAAAAATTCAAGAGTTGAGTATAGGGGTGTATTGGTAATTTACCAATTTTTAATTATATTTTCTGTTACAATACTGTGGGCATGTCTTTGAGCGTGCCGTCAATTACCGAGCTCACGCACATTTCAAATGGCACGTGCGGAGTTGTATAACGTCTAAAAATATATATTAGTTTTTTATATATTAATTTTATTATGTAAAATACGTTAAAATAATGTAATGGGATCATGATTATTTTTTTTTCATTTATGTGCATAGTTTAATATCCATAATTCCCTCAAATAAGATAAAAATAAAGAATTGTCAGTGGGGCTGTCCCAGTAATTCCACTTTTTTAGTGCACAGTGAAATTAACTTTTGTAGCCTCAAATAAGACAAAACATAAGAGTTATCTATAAGGGCGTTTCAAACATTTCATGTTTAACTATACATGCATAAGAGAAAGTTTAACTTTTATTTTACACCACCAAATCTAAACTTGCTATGTTTTTAACCGCAAGTTGCGTTTAATACAAATAAAAATACACAATAAAAATTAAAATCTAAACTAAGAGCAGATGTGTATAGATACAAACAAAAAATATAAATTATTTGAGAAGGACTGGAAAAATTAAGGGATCGAAACTAAACCAAAAAAATAAAATAATAAAAACAAAAATACAAAAAAAAAAGAAATTGTATATGTTAAAACTAAAAACAAAAAATTAATCTCAGCATCGGAGCATGAGTTTATGGCTCGTCTAATCTAAATTGTTGCTTTTTAACGTGTTTTTTAAAATATATTAAAAGAATGCTATTATTTTTTAAAAGAATATTTTTAATACCAACAATTACAAACACTACAAATATTTAATTTAAAACCAAAAAAAGCTTTTGAAACATAAAAATAAACAAAAAAAAAAAATCATATACTACAGCATCAAACATCTTGCCGAGTTCCTAGATATCTTCTAATGAGAAGTTGATAAAGCAGAGTCATGTGCCCTACATCTATTTTAAAAGTCAATAAAAATGGAAAAGTACACGGTATACATTCAATTTATTGACCAATGTTTTGAACTATATATATATATTAAAGTAATCAACACCAATCATAAGTTTATTGTTTTTTAATTAAAACAGTTAATTAATCACAACAAAATAATATTAAAAGAAGGATGATCCTCGGTTTGACTAGTTCAGTGCAGGGCTTGAGCTGCATGGTCACACGGCAGATAATTTTCTTAAAATCTCCGAAGACCAAGAAGCTGCTCGGACACAGATGATGTGCCAAGCTCTAGTCACTTGATCCATGGTTTTACTTGGTTTTATTATATACCTGGCTGTATATGAGAAGAGGTTTTATCACTTTGCACACAGATTATGAAAAACTGCTTTCTAATTTTTCTTTCAGACTCTTATTGTTTTCCTGAATTTAGTGCAATTTCCCGAATTTCTTCATCATTAGTCTTTTTCGATTAAAGTAATGTTTTTCTTTTGGAGCTGTAATGCAGAGTGTGTATTTTTAAATTGTTAATATCAAAGGTAGACAAATTAATATCAATTAATATATTTTCTAAATATTAGATTTGTTTTTATTGAGTTATCATAGTCTATAACGTGGATTACGAGTTTGGTAGACTCAAGAGTTTGGTAAACTGGGTTATTTTCGTGTATTCCTTGAGAGAGGTTGTTTCAATCTCATTATCCAAGTCACATGTCCTTCAATATTGGATTTTTTTTTTTATCGAGTTGTCTTCATCTCATAACTCAAGCCAAAGGTTAGAGAGGTTAACCCAATTAACGAAATTATTATTTGTTTAATTTTATCAGTTAATATTATATTTGATTGAAAATTAGGCTTTTTGATCTGTTTCGGTTTGCTTTTATTATGTTAACCCGGGTTGAATTGACTTATTTTTTATCACTTTTTAATTAGCATGTTTATAAAAATTTCATCGCTCAACATTGGGTCCATTGAGGGAGGTTGGAAATTAAGTTGTATAATTTGTATGATTTGCTCTATATGGAGTTATTTGAGTCTCGTAACCAAACTCATTGATTTGACAGATTATTAACATGAGTTAAATTTAGTTAAATTATATTTTTACGGGCAGTTTCTGAACAATTCAAAGTCAACCAGGTTGTGTTGGGTAAATCATCACACGATTTAAATTGTTTTTTTCTAGAAAAACAAAAAGTATTAATCCAGATTTGTAGCTTAACACACGGATAAATAATCTAGTTGGCCCTACAAGGTTTTCAATTAACCTACTAATCAAATAGCATCTACTCAAGAAAACAAACATGGTTAGATTAGTCATCTCACAATCCATTTTGTTTTCTAGAGAAATGTTGACTCACATTGCAAACACAAAGAGTTGACTGATCACCTTCGTTGTCATTGTATTGCAGTTGGAAAAGACAAAGGGAGGGAAATAATAATTAATATTTTGGCAACAATATTATCCAATTTTCCTATGTGCCCCCATGGAATGATAGATTTCTGGGGGCGCTGCTATTTGTTGGTTTTCATTTTTCTTCAAAACTAAAACTAAATAAATACATAGATAATCTCTTAATATATTATCCTAATGTTTTTTTTTCCTTTAATTTAATTTAATTTTAAATTAATTAAATCTTAAATCTAGCTAAATAATAAAATTTTAAAATTTTCTATGATATATATATTTTTTGTTATGATTTTTTTTTTAACTTTTTTCTTATCAATTTCTATCAAGAGACAAGAGTCTTTTTATAAGGCACTGAAATGAAAAGTTTTTTTTTAAAAAAAACTCATTTCTTGCGAATATTACAAAAAAAAATATTACACAAAAATCATTTGATTATTAGGATCCATTTAAGGAAACTCAATCCAAGTATTCAATAATCAAGAATACGGCCCATAATTTCACAATATTGATATTTATTTGGAAATAAATATGATTGGGGTTGTTTCTCAAATTATTTTTTATTTAAAAATATATTAAAATATTTATTTTTCAAAAATTATTTTTAACATCAAAACACGACACATAAAAATAACCTAAAACAACTAACTTTTTATTTAATGTACAAAATAAAATAAAAAAAATGTTTTTTAAAGGCAATATTAAATGGGGCTTAGAAGAAACACACATTAGCATATTAATTTTAAGAACAATAATTTCAGGTAGATGGGAAACTGTGTTATTCTCTCTAGAATTTATTATAAAAATAAGAATTTCATCTTATTATATGAGATATGATATTACAAAACACAAACATACTTAAGAAGATTTCTTAAACCAAACCCATTTATGGCCAGTTTGAAAATGCCAACTGCAACGTAAAATTTATGTCTATTTCCAAATCGGATTCGCTTAACTACCAAAATCACCCGATACACTGCGGATTAACTATAAAATCATCCGATTTTAACTGTGGAATCCATGCCCTGAGGTTGTGCCACTAATTGTTCAGACGATTTTTCTGCAAAGTCAAGAGCACCTTCTTTTCCTATCAAAGAATTCAGTCTCACGCAACAATTTCCTGGCCCGGATAAGAGAGGGGACTTATTTTTTTTCCATCCCAGGTTCAAGTTTTGTCAGGCACGCCTGTCATCTTATATGTTTATTGGATTTTTCTGCAAAGTCAAGAGCACCTTCTTTTCCTATCAAAGAATTCAGTCTCACGCAACAATTTCCTGGCCCGGATAAGAGAGGGGACTTATTTTTTTTCCATCCCAGGTTCAAGTTTTGTCAGGCACGCCTGTCATTCTCGTGATGCTTATATGTTCATTGGATTTACAGGATGTTCAGTGAACCCGAAGATTAGTTGTATTGCGCACAAGCTGACACTAACATCCAGTAATAAAAAAAAAATCAGTCTCATCTTAACCAAGTCAACAAAATGGACTAAAGAACACGATCCGGAATCAGGGTTCTTACCAATAGATACTTTTCAATATATTGGCATCGTTGATTTCACATGGATGGTAATCAAGACTCACTTGTCAAACGTCGGATCCCAATTTCCGGTGGTGGATCGTCAAAGAAAAGCTTCCATGTTTGAATTTTCTCCTAAAAACACGGTAATCATTTTCAAGCATTAAATAAAGCAACATTTTTTTCCCTATAAATACTCTCTCTTTGCTTAACTATTAACCACACAGCACCAATCATTCTGTCCTGCTCAAATGGCAAAACCTGCCCTTTTAGCCCTGCTTGTGCTTCTCGTCTTCAATATAACTTCTTCTTTCTCTGCCGCCGCTGAGGGTAATGATTCAGTTTATGAATCTTTCCTTCAATGTCTAGAAAGCAACACAAACCCACAAGACGAAATCTCGAGCCTTGTTTACTCGCAATCTAGCGCATCTTACACTTCAGTTTTGAGAGCTTACATAAGAAACGCACGATACAATACCTCTGCAACTCCGAAGCCAGTTGTCATTGTAACTCCAACTCAAATATCCCATGTTCAAGCCACGGTTATTTGCACCAAAAAAGTTGGTTACCAACTCAAAATCAGAAGTGGTGGACATGACTATGATGGGATTTCCTACGTTTCTGACATGCCTTTTTTCGTTCTTGACATGTTTAATCTAAGATCTATTGAGGTTGATGTCAAGGATGAGTCTGCTACTGTTCAGTCAGGGGCTACTCTCGGCGAACTCTATTACAAGATCTGGGAGAGCAGCAAAGTTCATGGTTTTCCTGCGGGGATTTGTCCTACGGTTGGTGTTGGTGGGCATTTGAGCGGTGCGGGTTATGGTAATATGTTGAGGAAATATGGGTTGTCGGTTGATAATGTCGTGGATGCTGAAATTGTTGATGTAAATGGGAAGCTTCTTGACAGGAAAGCAATGGGCGAGGATCTCTTTTGGGCAATTCGTGGAGGTGGTGGTGGAAGTTTTGGGGTTATAATTTCTTACAAGATCAAGCTTGTTCCTGTTCCGGAGACAGTTACCGTTTTCAGAGTTGAAAGAACACTCGAACAGAATGCTACTGATGTTGTTTACAAGTGGCAATTAGTTGCTCCTCAAACAAGTAATGATCTTTTCATGAGGATGCTTTTGCAGCCTGTGACAAGGAACGGTAAGCAGACTCTGAGAGCATCAATTGTGACACTGTATTTAGGGAATTCTGATAGTCTTGTGGCCTTGCTGGGAAAAGAATTCCCTGAATTGGGATTGAAGAAGGAGGATTGTAATGAGACAAGTTGGATTCAGTCTGTGATGTGGTGGGATGAGTCTACAAATCTTGGAAAGTCACCTGATGTTCTTCTCGATAGGAATCCTAATGATGCCAATTTCTTGAAGAGGAAATCAGATTATGTTCAGAACCCAATATCAAAAGATGGGTTGGAATGGTTGTGGAAAAAGATGATTGAGATAGGCAAGACTGGATTGGTTTTCAATCCTTATGGTGGTAGAATGAATGAAATTCCTGCCTCAGAAACTCCATTCCCTCACAGGGCCGGCAATTTGTTCAAGGTCCAGTATTCAGTGAACTGGGAAGAAGCAGGAGGTGAGGCAGACAAGAATTTCATGACTCAAATAAGGAGGCTTCACAGTTACATGACCCCATTTGTTTCCAAGAATCCGAGGAGTTCATATTTGAACTATAGGGATCTTGACATTGGTGTCATGGAGGCTGGAGAAGATAGTTTCGAACAGGGTAGTGTTTATGGTTACAAGTATTTTAATGACAATTTTGATAGGCTGGTGAGAGTAAAGACTGCTGTTGATCCAGAAAATTTCTTCAGGAATGAGCAGAGCATCCCTACTTTACCAAGTAAGGCATAGAAGATTTTCAGTGGTGATTTCAACCAATTGGTTAGGTGATTGGTTTGTAATAGAAATAATAATAATCTATAGTTGTTTTCTTTTTAATAAAAACGCTACATGATTGCTTCTTGACGGAATCTTGCCCTTCCATCATCATTGATCTTTCTTTTTTCCTTTAATTTATAAAATAAATCATTCGTGCTCACTTTAGATAATGCAAATCTGTGATCATGACACTAGCAGATTTTACCCCCCTCTGTTCATCTTACTTGTCTTCTTTAAGGCTGAAAAGTGATCAAGACCTTATTCACAATCACATATCACAAAATATACAAGACAAGACTGTGATCAAATGAATAAATATATTTACTTTTTATTCCAACCACAGTTTTCGAGTCATATCGTACCCTTCTTCCCCTTTTCACTTTAGGCATGTGAAGGGAGGAAATGAAACCAACTACTCATCAATCATGTATGAAAGTTTCAAGGTTCTTTCCATCTTGATTCTGATTAATAAATTGCTGATTGCTTACATCCCATGATTTTCGCCATGTTTTCAAGAAAAGAACATATGCTCTTATGTCCAAATCCGTAAAAGGCTTCCATATGTGCTTGTGTAAGATTCTTAAAAGAAAAAAACAATTGCTTTTGTCCAGCTAGTTTAGATTCTTCACACCAACACTTAACAGATAGCAGTCCAACAGCTTGTTCAGCACCGAAGTCCTACTACCAACAACTACCTTATATCCCATGAACCATATCATCTTCTTCGTTTTATTTTTTATTTTTTTGACAAAATCATGATGAATATGAGGATGAACTCATATCCTAGGTAATATACATATATTCCCGTGAATAAACTAATGTCACAAGCTTTATGATTGGCATTAATTTGTACCTGTAATCTGCGATACAACACCACATGGCGAGTGTCGTTTCTCATCATGTTTTGTGCCCCAGTTGCATCAATTATCCTCACAGGTGAATTGTGGTCCCATTGGCTTCATTTCTAATAGACTTAACTTGAATTTTGGCGTGTGAACTTACTTTCTCTGCCATGTTTTCTGTCCTGCTCAAACTCATTTTCTTGCTTCCTGGTAACTAAAATTGGTCATTTATTGCAGAAGTAGGGCATGACTCCGGGGTGGCTGGGGGTTCTACTTCCAGGTCTATAACATCCATGTTGAATCTCATAGCAATCTTGATATGCTTTGCCTGTCCTTAAGGATCAGAGGATGATGGAGTGTTCGTAGCTATTCCTGGAATCTTATTTTTATGGCATTCCAAGTGGGAAACTCATAAGACTGCTTGTATGTAATTGAGGAAAAAATCTAAGGAATCCTTGAAGGATATTTCAACTTCTTTGTATGGTGTTCCCTCGTTTGATCATGAAAGTAGTTTAGAGGGGGACAAAAACTTCGGCTTTAATGGTGTGACGGCTCAGTGACAACATCCTGATATAAGATGGTGGTCCTGAAATTAAAGACTTTGGTGGTGGGGAGAGCATCTAGTCTTTTTGAAAAAAAACTGAATTTTTATTTTATTTTAAATTGAAATTTTTGATTTTTTTTAAATATTTTTATGTAATGATGTAAAAAACAGTTTTTTAAAAAATAAAAAAATTATATTTTAATATATTTTTAAATATATTATTTATTAAAAACAATCTCTGCATTTTTATCACTATCTCTGGAGATGGCAATCATAATCCAACGGTCCAACAACAGGCAAATTGAAATCAATAAAATTCTTTGCAATGCATAAACAACTCCTAAATAGATTACTTATAGTAGTCTTGGAAGCTAGATTAAATCTAAAGAACTCAACCAGCTTAATCATGAAAAACTTTCTTGGTTTCAACTCTCTTGTTCTTGGTCTCCTCTTGAGTTCTCCACCACAGATTCATCCACAAAAGGCTCAAAATCTGATCGGAATGAAAATGTCTCCACAACATCGAAGCCCATCTGGAGTCTCAAAGATTTACTACCATCTTTTAAGTTGAATATTGTCAAATTATTAATTCTATTCCTTAATGCAGCACTAGCATTGCCGAGATCAGTAAGGATAATGTACGGTAACTCTTTGGTTAAAGCTTCAAAGTTCACTCTCTGCTTCTTCCTCCATGTTTTTCTATCATAATTCTCTATGATTCATAGCTCCATGAAACGCTCGCCATCCTCTTTGCATATTAGGGCAAGATTTCCCTCATGCTCACCGAGCATCACGAGCTTCCAATGATGATTCTTGCGAACTGCTTCGGGTAGTGAAATCATGCTGTATATCTATTCCTTCACATGGAAGGCAAAAATTTTACACCCGAACGTAAGCCAATGAAGTGAACCACAAGTAGATACGACAGGATTAAATCCAAGTAATGACTCGTGCAAAATCACTTCCTTCAGTTGCTTCCATGCATGCATCTTCGAATCAAAAACCTCGCATCGAAGATTGTTAAATCGATAGGAATCTCACAATCTTATAATGCAAAGGTCTTGAACTTAACACAATCATACCAATTACTTTATTCCTATATCGAGTCTTTGGATTCGGAATTTGTTTCCATTATTTTGTGGTGGGCTTGCACACATAATACCTTTGGGATGTTTCGATATGTTGGCGGGATATGCGTGCAAAGCAGGAGACCTTGGTTTGTAGATGTTGAAACCTGAGGTGATTCCAGAACTGCCCGAGTACACCGGTCGACCGCTTACAAAATAAACTGAACCGGTCGACCACCTGGCTCAAGTAAATCGGTCGACCGCTTGGAAGATAAAACTGAACCGGTCGACCATCTGGTCCTGTCTTCAAAGCTGACGCAGGAGAATTAAAGACTGAAGAATCGAAGATTGAAGAATTAGTTGTTAGGGTTAAATTCTCATTGTAATAAGTAGGTTTAAAGGTTCTAAGTCAATGTTTTTAGTTATTTTCAGTTTATGGTCAACAATTGTTAAATAGGAAATTGTAACCGAATTTTGAATTTTATAGCCGTTGTAATTTTTTCCTATATAAATAAAATTTGTGGGATGACAGTAACCACCAGATAATATTTTGCCAATGTGTGTTTGTTCTTTCTGCTAAAATTCTCCAAATCCCTAAGTTCTGTAATTCTGGAATTTCCCATTCTTAGTTCTCAATTTCTACAGTACCTGTTCTTTACACATTTTTCAGTTCTTTCTTTGAAATTTCTACATGGTATCAGAGCAAAATTAGGTCTTTGAGAAGGGATTGAAAGGTATACACGAGTGAAAAGTAATCAAGGATTGATTAAACCTTGAAAGGGAGGGTTGCTAATTTTTTCGAAAATCCCAGAATTTGACAATCAAGAAATCAGTCTTGAATTGGTCTTTTTTTTTAAAGAATCAATAATTGGAAGAATTTCCCAATTGTTATTCGTGTTCTTTACTCTGTGGAATATCTGGAAGATTAAAGATTGCAAGAAGCAAGTTTTAGACTGGAAGAATGGATTCGACTTTTTCCCGAAATCTCCAGTTTTCACAGGATCAAATTATGGCATCCGAGTCAGTAAAGATGGCAACCTACCTGAGAGCTTATGATCTGTGGGATGTTGTGGAATTTAACAGGGATCCAACACCCCTAAACAACAATCCTACAGTGGCTCAGATGAAATTCTTTAATGAAGAGAAAGCAAAGAAGTTCAAAGCACTCACATGCATTCACAATGCAGTCAGTGAAGAAATGTTTACAAGGATAATGAATTGTGAAACTGCAAAGGAAGCATGGGATAAGTTGAAATCTGAGTTTCAGGGAGATGAGAAGTCCAAGAGGATGCAAATTCTGAACTTGAAGAGGCAATTCGAAAGTCTAAAAATGAAGGACTCAGACACTATCAAAGAGTTTTCCTCAAGCATCTCCAACATTGTAAATCAAATGGCTCTGCTAGGGGAAGAAATTAAAGAAGCAAGGGTGGTTGAAAAGGTACTTGTAAGCCTACCTGAAAAGTTCGAAAACAAAATATGTTCATTGGAAGATTCTAAGGATTTCAATGAGCTACGCCTACAAGAGTTGATAAATGCCCTACAAGCTGTGGAACAAAGGCAGCAATTCAGGCAAGATAACTCTGGAGAAGAGGTTTTTGCAGCAAGGTTCAAGGGAAGAACAAAATCCCAAGTGTTCTTCAAAAACCCAGAAAATAAGAACAATTCTGGGAAACAATGGCAGAACAAGAAATGGCAGAATAATCAATCACCTGTCAACAACTTCACTGCAAAAGGGAATGATAGAAGAGAACAATTCCCCACATACAAGTATTGTCAAAAGACAAATCATCTTGAGTCATTTTGTTGGCTCAAAAATGCTCAATGTCGAAAATGCAAACAATCAAAAATTTTGCAAGAACAACACAGCAAATGGACAAGCACATGTTGCTGAGGTGATGGAACCCCGAGATGAACAACTCTTTACTGCCATTACAAGTCACAGCTGCAACAAAACAGAGGTTAGTAAACAAACTTGGTTGATAGATAGTGGTTGTTCAAATCATATGTCTGCAGAATTAAGCATGTTTAATAACCTTGATTTAAACTACAAATCAAAAGTGAAAGTGGCTAATGGACAGTATGTAAGAGTAGAGGGCAAAGGGGAAGTTGACATAGAAACCTTAGCTCGTATTAGAAACTTTGAGCATGTGTTGTATGTACTAGAAATTGATCAAAATCTGATAAGTGTTGGTCAATTGCTTGAAGAAGGTTTTGCATTATACTTCATAGATGGTGTGTGCACAATCAAAGATGATCATGGGACACATTTATTCACTGTCAAAATGCTTAATAGATGCTTTAGTATTGAAGAAAAACTGAAACTCACAAGCATGAATATTAATGCAACTGAAAATTCAGTGTTATGGCATAAGAGGTTAGGACATTTTAATTATGTCTCTTTGAAGAAAATGGCTGAATTACATGTGGTTGAAGGTCTACCTATGATACATGAACTAGATGATGTGTGTGAAGCATGCCAACTAGGAAAACAATCAAGAAGTAAATTCAGTGTAAGCACACTTAGATCAACTGTCAAGTTACAACTTGTGCACACTGATTTGCGTGGACCTATGCACAATGAATCATTGAATGGTGCAAGGTACTTCTTGTTGTTTATAGATGATTTCACTAGGTTTTGTTGGGTATACTTCCTTAAATCCAAAGGGGAAGTTTTTGAATGTTTTCTTAAGTTCAAGGCTGCAGCCGAGAAGGAATCTAGCTGCAGCTTGAAAGTATTGAGGTCAGATAATGGGGGGAGTTTACCTCCCATAAAATGGAAGAATACCTAGTTAAGGAAGGTATTAAACACCAGTTGACTGTCCCATACACCCCACAACAAAATGGGGTAAGTGAGAGGAAAAATAGAACTCTAATGGAGATGGCAAGATGCCTCATATATGAGAAAAGTTTACCTTTGAAGTTCTGGGCTGAGGCTGTAAGCACAGCCTCATATCTCCTAAATAGAATGATCTCAAGATCACTAGGAGATAAAACACCATTTGAAGGATGGCATGAGTACAAACCCAACCTAGATCACTTGAAAATATTTGGGAGTCCATGTTATGTGCTGCAACCTGAAGCAAAGAGAAGGAAATTAGACCAAAAGTCAGAGGTCGGAATCTTAGTTGGCTATAGTTCAAAATCAAAGGGCTATAAGGTTTATGATTTAAAAACCAACCAAGCTGTGATTGCTATGGATGTCAAATCTACATTTTTGAATGGAACATTAAGTGAAGAAATATATGTAGAACAACCCGAAGGATTTGAAAGTGAACCAAATTTAGACAAAGTGTACTTGCTAAAGAAAGCATTATATGGCTTGAAACAAGCTCCTAGAGCTAGGTATAGCAAATTAGATGAGTACTTAGCAAGCTTGGGATTTGAGAAAAGCTTGAATGAAGCCACTCTTTATGTGAAGAAAGTTGATGATCACATATTAATAGTTTCAGTCTATGTGGATGACTTATTGATCACGGGTGATGATGAAAAGTTTGTTGATGAGTTCAAGCTAAACATGAAAAACAAGTTTGAAATGAATGAACTTGGATTGCTAGCTTACTTCCTTGGAATGGAAATGAATCAATCAAGTGAAGGATGTTTTGTATGTCAAAAACAATTCACAACAAAACTACTAAACAAGCTTGCAATGGAGAATTGCAAACCTGTTAGCACACCAATGGTGCTTGGGATGAAACTCACCAAGGATGATGGTGCCCCCTGTGCAGATGGTAGAATGTATAGAAGTTTAATTGGAAGTTTGTTGTATTTAACTTCCACTAGACCTGACATTGTATTTGCAGTGAACTATCTCTCAAGATTCATGCAAAATCCTAGTCAAACACATCACATTGCAGCAAAAAGGGTGCTGAGATACTTAAAAGGAACACTGGATTTTGGCTTGTTCTTCAAGAGTATGAACACTGTCAAAATAACTGGATTTTGTGACAGTGATTGGGCTGGGAGTGATGAAGGGATGATGAGTACTTCGGGGTATTGTTTCTCAATGGGAGAATGTATTTTTTGCTGGAATTCAAAGAAACAATCAATGGTTGCCCACTCAACAGCCGAAGCTGAATATATCTCTGCTTTTGTGGCTGCAAACCAATTAGTGTGGCTAAGGAAAGTGTTGAAGGACTTAAACTGTGAACAAGGGGAACCAACTGAACTTTTGTGTGACAACATGGTTGCAATTGCAATTTCGAAGAACTCTGTCTTTCATGATAGAACAAAACACATGAAGATAAAGTTTCATGCAGTAAGGCAGTTTCAACAAGAAGGAGAATTGGAAATGAAGTATGTTTGTTCAAAGGAACAGCTGGCTGATTTGTTCACAAAGACTTTAGCAAAAGAGAGATTTGAAGAGCTAAGAAGAATGGTGGGAATGTGCAGCTCAGGAATCAAGGGGGAGTGTTGAAACCTGAGGTGATTCCAGAATTGCCCGAGTACACCGGTCGACCGCTTACAAAATAAACTGAACCGGTCGACCGCCTGGGCTCAAGTAAATCGGTCGACCGCTTGGAAGATAAAACTGAACCGGTCGACCGTCTGGTCCTGTCTTCAAAGCTGACGCAGGAGAATTAAAGACTGAAGAATCGAAGATTGAAGAATTAGTTGTTAGGGTTAAATTCTCATTGTAATAAGTAGGTTTAAAGGTTCTAAGTCAATGTTTTTAGTTTATGGTCAACAATTGTTAAATAGGAAATTGTAACCGAATTTTGAATTTTATAGTCGTTGTAATTTTTTCCTATATAAATAAAATTTGTGGGATGGCAGTAACCACCGGATAATATTCTGCCAATGTGTGTTTGTTCTTTCTGCTAAAATTCTCCAAATCCCTAAGTTCTGTAATTCTGGAATTTCCCATTCTTAGTTCTCAATTTCTACAGTACCTGTTCTTTACACATTTTTCAGTTCTTTCATTGAAATTTCTACAGTAGAACCCTCAATCTTTACCGAACAAGGTAAGAAATTGAGGGACAGTTCGGGATGCGAAGGTGTACTGTCAAGAGACAAAAAGATAGAAGAGAATCCTGACCTTATTATTCATCAGTGTCCGAATCAAAATATTCTGAGTAGAACCCATTAAGGCAATTGGGTGTTAAGCATAAAAGACGTAAAAAAACAGAGTAAAGGGAGATTTGAGAGGAAATATTGAGGTCTAGCAAAAGAATGTAAACAAGTTATGCTATCGGCTCATGGATTTATACGGAAGAAGAAATTAACGTATAAAGTAGCTAGTCAGTGAAATATAAGGATTCATCATTATGTTGGAAACCTAATTGAATTCCTAGCCGTTTCCTAAGAGGACAAGGAAAGTTTGAAATTGAAAGCAACATTCTGTTTCCTATCTCCTGCAGGATTTGTGTAGCATCTTGGGCATGATCTTTTGGGTAGGAGGTCTTGTGCCATGGCTTTTGTTAAGACTGATTTGGGCCCGGGACTCCTGAGCTGAGGTTTTGCTGGGTCAGTGTAGAGCCGATTGATGTTTGTTCTTGATTCTTATAGCAACAATATAAATAATAACCCTTGATTCGAATTGGATTTAATTACTTTGACCATACTCGTATATTTGTTAATTACTCCTTGATTAATATAAAATCTCTCCTTTTGGCCAACCTTTTTTTATTTATTTATTGCAAGTCACATGGTTAGACTACTTAAAGGACTGGGTGTTATATGATCATATCATAGGCTGCTGAATACCTGTTACAAGACATTTCCATCTCTTTCACCAATTTTCAGCCTTATATGTCTATTTCGTTACCTGATAGATAAGTCTTGTAATAATCTTGAATGTTCTTCATTTTTGAATTTGAAGTTTCCATTCTTTGAATGAGAAATTGTGCTCAGCATCAGTTGGGAAGCGGCTTTAAATACGTAACTTACCTTGTGTTGCATCACAACCTGAAGGGGAAAAAATAATGGAAAGATCAAACTTCAGTGTGCGTCTTTTACTTTTTATACTTTTAGTCTCGTTAGCTTGGTCTGCAAGTTCAAGTTCATCTCATGAGATGTTTTTGCAATGCTTTTCATCTCATATGCAGCATTCCAAGTCAATTCCAGAAGCTATCCTCACTAAAAATAGCCCTGCTTACTCATCGGTTCTGCAGTCATCCATTCGAAACTTCAGATTCTTGAACACTTCAACTCTGAAACCTCAATTTATAATCACTCCGTTTAATGAGTTTGAAATCCAAGCAGCCGTTGTTTGTGCCAAGAAATATGGCATGCAAATAAGAGTTCGAAGTGGAGGCCACGACTACGAGGGCCTATCTTCCCTGTCTGATCAAGAATTTGTACTTGTTGATCTTGCTGAACTTAGTTCCATCAGTGTTGACATCGAAAACGAAAGGGCCTGGATCGGGGCAGGTGCAAGCATAGGAGAGTTATATTACAGAATTGCGGAGAAAAGCAAGGTCCATGGCTTCCCGGCAGGTAGTTGTCCTACGGTAGGAGTTGGGGGACAATTTAGTGGAGGTGGATTCGGTACCATATTCAGGAAGTATGGCTTAGCAGCTGATAATGTTATTGATGCTAGGATAGTTGATGCTAATGGAATAATTCTTGATAGAGAATCGATGGGAGAAGATCTTTTCTGGGCCATTCGAGGAGGGGGGGCGGCTAGCTTTGGAGTCGTTTTCTCATGGAAAGTTAGACTGGTTTCGGTTCCTCCAACTGTTACTGTATTCAGCATCGGAAAGACCCTGCAGCAAGGTGCAAGCAATCTTCTTCAAAAGTGGCAAAGCATTGGAGATAAGCTTCATCAAGACCTTTTCCTCCATGCTACTATAGCAGTTGCTACCTCTATCCCCGACGGAAATAAAGCTATTCAAGTTTCGTTCGTGTCATTGTTTCTTGGCAGGGCCGAGGAGCTTCTCCCTCTGATGCAAGATAGCTTCCCTGAGCTGGGCTTGATGCGCGAAAACTGCAGTGAAATGAGTTGGATCCAATCTGTCCTCTATTTTGGTGGTTTCTCACCAAGAGACTCCTTCGATGTTCTACTTAGCAGGACTACTCAGTTCAAGGAATTCTCCAAAGGGAAATCGGATTACGTAAAGCAACCTATTTCAGAAACTGGCCTGGAAGGGCTGTATAAAATGCTCCTTGAAGAGGAGACATCGATGCTGATCCTGACACCTTATGGAGGGAGAATGAGTGAGATTCCGAGCTCGGAAACACCTTTCCCACACAGAAGTGGGAATATTTTCAAAATCCAGTACATTATAACTTGGGATGTGGAAGAGGAAACAGAGAAGAGCCTGAAATGGATGAGAAGACTGTATGCCTACATGGCCCCTTACGTTTCAAGCTCACCGAGAGCTGCCTATCTCAACTATAGAGATCTTGATTTGGGCAGGAATAGTTACGGAAATACCAGCTTCGCAAAGGCAAGTGTATGGGGCTTGAAGTACTTCAAGAACAACTTCAAGAGGCTAGCGCAGGTTAAGACTGCAACAGATCCTTCCAATTTCTTCTGGAACGAACAAAGCATTCCTGTGCTGCAAAGAAAAAGGAACCTGAAATAAATCTCGCCAAGATAGTGCACAACATATTGGTAACAAACAGAATAAATATCAACAAACTGCTTAGAAAATTTTAAATTGAAGTCAAAAGCCTCAAGGAAATGCTACAATTCTCTAATGCCTCGCTTTCAGCCTCTTGTCTAAGATTTACCTATGAGAGTTGTGCATTGACTTCCGGTAAGAATTTAAACTTCGATTTAATTTTAATATATTCAGTTACTTTGCTATTACAGTAGGGGGTTTATTTAGGAAATAATTACAATATAATTTTATCTAAAATACAATACACTTCAAACACCCATAAATATTTTCCTTACTATAGTAATAAACGACTACTTTGAAAAAGGCTATATGATTCAACACCTCCCAATCTTGGGTTAGGCTCAAGAGCTTCGAAGTCCTTGTGCACAGTTGGGCCTCGTAAGACTTGCAGAAGATCCACAGCCGAAATGACTGCGTTGGACTAGGCCTCCAGAGAGCCTACATTCTTGAACAAGAGTTTTATGAACATAAATTTGCAATCTTTCAATGCTTGCCTTGTCAACGTTCATTGAGCTGAAGATACTAAAAGTCATTCTCAACCAAATGCACCACAAAAATCTGATTGAAAATGTCTGCATATTTTCTAACCATTCTGAAATCCCTCACCTACCGACAAACAAAACCTTGAAATTCAGAAACAAACCATGTGATCGCTTGCTTTATTGCTTAGTGCTTTATTAAATTCTCAAATTCTTTACACATTGGATTAACTGAACTCGTCATTGTAGTTGAAGACTCATAATGGGAACTGGTTCGGGTACTGAAACTATTTCTTTTTTATGCATTCTGGGAAGCAATTAAGGATTTAAAACAACAAATTCAAGACCAAAGATCAATCTATAGAATGTGCGTGATTTTTAATACTGAGATCAATGATTTTAAGGACTTAATTCAAAGAAAATAAAGTTTTGTTGACAAAGCGAAGACTAAATTGGTCAACATAAAAATCAAGGACATGAGTGAAAAGGGTGCTCAAATCCATGGCCGAAATAGGATTTCAGGGAGGGGTGAAATTGCAAGGTTTGAGAGTAATAAATGATCAAATTAGAAGCGCAAGGGTGGAATTAATAATTTAGTCGTTATATTAAACTAAATTTTCTTATGAAACCATCAGTTGAGTAAGACATGTAAATTAAACATAAGAGTTTACTACTCGTGATTGCTATTTACATATGATCCCGTAGTGGGAGCAATAATTTATTTGGTGAGATAATAAGATTCCAATTAAGCTTTTCAAAATTATTTTATTTTTATGAAATCGGGGCGTATAAGCCCTACTATATTAATCTAGGGATAGTAGACCCAATCAGATCATAATACAACAAAGTATATAACCCTGACGGTGGGGCCATTATAACATCAGTATTACCGTCAAATACATCTTTACTTAACCCATAATTTGCTAACCAGTCTGCCACACAATTGGCCTCTCTGTAAATGTGGACAATCCGGACCTCCCAAGCCCTAGACAGCAACTCCCTAATCTTCCTGATAAGATTGCAATTTTTGTCAATTCTTACTTTATCACCACTATATATCAACAAGTTTCTTGTCAGCATCTTCATGCTAGGGAATCAAATGACCACACAACTCATTAGCATCCATAAACTTTGTTAATGGAATGCATGGAATCTGAAGGTACATAACTTCAAATTTAATTATTTTTTTTTCAAACCACGAGCATAACTCAACTAGTGGCCATGGTTTAAGGTGACCTAGGAAAAATCTGATTCGTACTTGTAAAATTAATAATGGAAGTGGTTGAATTAATGCCATATACCAAGATGCTAGAGCCTTTAAGTATAAGATGTAAGAAGGATTTTGAAGATATGGACCACTAAATACAATGGAAAGTGGCACGCATGCATACCCCATTGCGAAGTGTAGGATCAAGATATTGGGCCACCATATCGTTTCACTAAATATAATGGCTGCTGGTAGGTGACTTGATTTGAGATATTTGACATCCATTAATCCAAGCTTGGCGATCGATCATGTCCATGAAGTTAAATAATGAAAATTTTCTTTTTTCTTTTCTTTTTCTTTTCTTTTTCCGGAAATTCAGCTTCTATTTCTGACTTTTACTCCATTGCTATAACTAGATGGATGAAGAGAGTTCATGGGTGTTATTAGCAATCATATTAGTGGTGTGTATGATATTATTTTTATTTTTGTGGTTGAGGTTTTAAAAAAATAGTTTTATGAAAAGCACTTTAGGTATGATTCAAAATAATTTTTAAAGTATTTGGTTAAAATTATGGTTGAGTTTGAGGTTAATAAAAAGCAGTTTCAAGTGTTTGGTTACCAAGCTTTTTATATTGTTTTTAACTTGTGAAATTATTTTAAGGTGTGTGTGTATTATATTGTTTTTTAAATATTTAATCACTATAATAATAAAATGTAATTAATAATTTAAGAAAATTACACACTTGTTTTTATTCTCCCATCAAACTACTTGTAATTTTATTATAAACTATAAATTCATACGTGAAGGCCTTTGCGATTATCCCAAATCAACCAACCCCCCACCAGCCCCAGATGAAAACGCATGGAAAACACTAATTTCGCTACTTTCTGTGAAACTCTGTTTCACTTGATTTTGAGATTAGACCCACATGTTTTTTTCAACTTATCTACATTAATCAAACATCTAAAACCATAGTTTTTACTCAACCTCTCCAATGTGGTCATGCTCTGAAACACCCTCTAGGAGACGTTGGTCTTACTAAGAACACTTATGAAAATCTTGAATTATTATACAAAAGTCCATCACAATTTGTTTTTTTATAGATTATTAGAGAATAATATAAATTATATTTTGTAAGTTAATGTGGCTCCTTAACATGGTAGCAGAGCTTTATTGATTCAGTAGTCAAGAGTTCAAATCTCATAATTTTTATTTTATTCGATAAAAATCAAACACAAGATGTGTGAGTCTGTGTACAAGTTTCAAGCTTAAAGAGCTTTCACTTGAAAAAACGTATTAGAGAATAATATAAATCATATTCTGGGATCTCATATAACAACTTAATCCGTTAAGGAAAATGATTATGTTTGACCAGTGTCTTTGGCTTCCACCATACGAACTCACGGTGTAGGGCTGCACCTAACTTCAAAGGAAAAGAGAAGAAGAAAAGTCGAGGTTATGGCATTGATTAAGCAGAGAAGGGGAAGGTTGATCATGATCAAGTCTGGAGACTTGGCGGATGAAGCGGCGAAAATGCTCTCTGGAATGCATGAGCTGACAATTTTATAGTAAAAGAAAGTCGTGAAAAACCTGACCAGAAACAAACAATGATGGCAAAGGGTCCTGTTCCCTTGAACGTGGAACATATTTAGATCCTGGTAGAAAAGCACTTCTTGCCCTCGTTTAGCTTTTGATCCATGAAAAACATAGAATAATAGACGACGAGAGACCAAAGGTTCAGCTTTCTAGGGTTCCGACTTTCGAGTAAGGTCGTTGTCATCGTGATTGATGGTTCCATTTTCTAAATAACCAGTTCTTCAAGCTAATCCTCGATACCCTAAAAAGCATTTTACTTTTTTTTTTTTTTTTTTATTGTGTTTGCTTGTTCAGATGAGTAGAGGGAGGTGAGGTTGGTTTATCTGAGCGGTGAAAATTATTGTTCAGACTTAAAGCATCAAGAAAAATATATATGTTTTTTTTTATTTCTTTTATCACGGGGATGAAATTCTATTCACACATGAATGGGTCAAATGGTTGGTTGTTGAGAGCTAAGGAGTAAGGGCGTTTCCAATGGAAAAAACAAAGGACGAGAGACAAAACCTAATAATAATGTTTTAGCTTTTACTTCATTATATATATATATATATATATATATATATATATATATGTGTGTGTGTGTGTGTGTCCGTGTGTGTTTACTTGGTTAAAAAATACCTTCGTTATTGTTTGACATTACGCTTCAAAAATATTTAAACACACACACACACATATATATACACATATATATATATATATATATATATAATTTTAAATTAAGTTTTTTTGGTGATTTTAGATTATTTTCATGTGTTGATATCAAAATAATTATTAAAAAAATAAAAAAAATATTATTTTAATATATTTTTGAACGAAAATTATTTTCAAAATCAACATTCACCAAATTCTCATACATGCATTAATTAAACCAAAATATCTTTTCTATATATTTATCACCAAAAATATTTTTTATGTTAATTTAATTTTTTTTTTGTGATTTTAGATTATTTTCATGTGTTAATATAAAAAAATAATTATTAAAAAAATAAAAAAATATCATTTTAATATATTTTTGAACGAAAATTATTTTCAAAAACAACATTGACCACATTCTCAACACATGCATGAATTAGACCAAGATAGCTTTTCTATGTCGCATATCTATCAAAAGAACAAGAATTATTTGAAAATTCTTTATTCCACCGATTAATCTTTTTTCAATTGCTTTTCACTACTGAAATAAACAGAATATGAATGTGAAAAGAATAAGATTCGGTAAAGTAATTTATAAAGCGTAGATATTTTATTTTTTCTAGATCACATAACTAAATTTAATTTTATATCTAAGTGATATCGACGGTTAATAAACCTTAAAGGTTACCATATTACATTTTTATTTAACTTTTAAAAACAACCTGCTAATTCTCAACCCTTAATTAATTCAGAGCCACTTCAGTACGTATAATTTGGCAATTAAGAATTAACTACCAGTCATAATCAAGTCACTTCTCAAAAAGCTTGTGCCTCAATTATGTTATTATATATTAAGTTACTGTTTGGAAGTCCGGCTTCAATTGAGATGGCTTAAAATTTAAATAATATGCTGTTATTAAAAATTAATTAATTAATTTTAATTTTAATATTTTCTTAAAATAAAATAAAAACAATCACTGTCATATAATATTAAAATAACCAGAGAATTACTCCACTACTCTCTAACTATATACCATTATATATATATATATATATATATATATATATATATAGACACACGCTACGTAAGGTTGACGTGGTGCCTAGCATGGGCAAACTGGCTATATTAAGATTGGAGGTGGAGAGGGGTGAATTTTCTAAACTATAATTTAAGTTAGACCCATCATTCCCAGAGCCCAAGATGATGCAACACAAAAAAAAAAAAAAAAAGTAATTATCTAATTCATAATCAAACCCGTGCTTTAAAAAGTATTCGACCCATGCAATTTAATCCCTAATTTATTAGGCATCGATATCATGGAAAAGAGATTCAAATCTCAGCTACAATCCTTCCTGCTCTGGATAAGTACTAGATAAGTATCGCCTTCGAGTGTGAAATTATTTAGACGCAGGCGCACTGGCAAAATTAATAAAATAAATGTTTTTATATTTTGGTCCTTTCAGTTTGTCTATTTGCTTACTCTAGATTTAGTCAAATCAGTCCTTCAACTTCAGTTTCATTGCAATTTGAGATACTTAATCCGATTCAGAAATAATAACTGGCCTCCATAGGAATGCTCGGTCGGTAACGAAGGTAGACGGGGCTGGAGTAACGTTAATTGAAATTATAGGGATGGATTTGAAAAGGATAAGACATAAGGGCTCGAGAAGACTAAATAGGTAGAGTAGAGGCACCGTGATGTGCTTATACCAGTTTGGAGTATGATTGAGTTGCTTTTAAAAATAGTTGTTTTTGAAAATATTTTTTGTTCAGAAATTTATTAAAATAATATTTTAAAAAATTAGTTTTAACTTCAGTATATTAAAATAATCTAAAAATATCAAAATATTTAATTTAAAACAAAAAATAAAAATAAAAAAAGTTTTTTTTGTTTTCAAAAACATCTGGAAATACAGTGTCCCTTAGAAGTTGGTGTCTGAGAAGTATGGTTATAGGTTATTCAAAGAGTTTTTTTTAACTTAAAAATACATTCAAATACTATTTTTTTTATATTTAAAAAATATTTTTAATTTCAACGCAATCTAAAAAAAATCAATTTCAAATAAAAAATTCAAAATTATATATATAAAAAACTTTATTAGTGCGTATCAAACCGTCACATAGCCAAAAAATATCATGGTGATATCCATTGGCTTTTTGAGAAAATATCCACATCCACTTTAATTATTTGAAATGGACATTTGTTTCCGAGTGCAGGCAGACACAATGGAGCCCTGTAGTATTACATAAACATGCAATCATAGACCAGACCCATAGGGTTCAGCTAGCCCCCACTTCATTTTTCTGTGATGGTTAGCTTTACTAGCTAATTCATATTTCTATTCTTTTTTCTTTATATATATATATATATATATATATATATATATATATATATATATATATTCAGTTCTATTATAACAACATCGACTATTTTTGTACCGTTTGGTATTGCATTCTAAAATTACGTTACAAAAATTTGATTTATTTTTATTTTTAAAAAATAAAAAAATAATATATTTTTGAATGAAAAATATTTTAGAAAAGAACATCAACCACACTTCTAAATATTCACTTAATAGATATAGTGACACATTAAAATGATATTTTTAACATGAACATATCAAAATGATAAAAAACATAAAAAAATAATTTAAATAAATATTTTTCAAAAACACTTTTAAAATACAATGTCAAACAGACACGTTACATATATTTAACACGAGAAGCTCACTTTACTTCACTTTTTTGGTGGCTTTTGCATCAAATTGAGAGGCGAATTCATAAGTGGCACCACAAATGTTAAGAGTATGGATCAATAAAACTAATTGCTTGAAGCCACAAAAATCTAAGATGAAGTACTTAGTTGTTGCTTCAAGCTACACAGGCTAAGCCGTATCAACTTCAATGACAAAACGTGTTTACACCACCTTCAAGCACTCACCGCCCCGTTGAAATGTGGAAGACATGAAAGAAACACAATCTACATTAGTATATGAAAATATATAATAAAATAATAAAAATATTTTATCTTATTAAAAAAATAATTCCTTTGTCCGGGTCATCTCCTTTTTAAATATTTATATCAAAATATCAAAAAAATTAATTTAAAATAAAAAAGTTATGTTTTTTCAAAAACACTTTCGAAGTGTCAAACATCCCATATATAACTCAATAAATAGAGGTCATATGAACCACCTTTAATTTAGGTACAGTTATGTCGGTCGATAGATGACAATATCATAAAAATTCTTGTGAACATTAGTTGTTTGGTTTCCATAACGTTAAATTTTAGGGTGAACTCATTCTGCCTGGTCCTTCAAGTTCAAGAAACTGGTTGGATTAACCCCACTACTTCAATTATAGGCAGGACAACCTTGATACTCTCAATTCGTAATCATGTGGGCTCCCTCCATGTGACTTGTGCTTGTTAGATTTCCACCACAGCTTTGATTGGTTGTTTGTTGGCATGCCCAAAGATAAGTTAGGGACTGATTTAACCAATTGTGGAAACTTAAGAGATTACAAACAATGGAGTGAGCCTTTAATTGAGTGCATGTTTAAGATTGTGATTGATTTTATTTTTTAAAATAATTTTTATTCAAAAGCATATCAAAATAATATTTTTTTTTAAATATCATTTTAATATCAGCACATCAAAATAATTTAAGAACACCAAAATTAATTTCAAATAAAAAACTAAAATTAAAAATTTTAAAAAACACATTTCAAACATCCTTTTAATAACATCCTCTTAATAGACTCCTGAACATCAAATGTAAACTTGGTGACGTTAGGATTAGATCAACCATGGAGTCATCAACACTCTGAAAACCCTCTATAAGAGAAGTCTTGTGACTTAGTTTTTAACACAGGCTTAGCTTTAAGTTTAGCTGCCAAACACTAAGAGAAGAAGAAGAAGGTGGAAATGGTTCCTTCAAGGTTTTCCATTCTTTCAATCTTTGTAGTCCTGCTACTATCTCCTGGACTGGCATTTTCTCTTCCAATTAAAGAAAGTTTTGTCCATTGTCTCTCACAGTATTCAGAATTTGCCGTTCCTGCCTCAGATTTTTACACCCCAGAAAATACCTCCTCGTTCAATGCTGTTTTGGAATCTACTGCTCAAAACCTGAGGTACTTGCTGCCTTCGGTGCCGAAACCTGCGTTTATTTTCACTCCTCTGTATGAAGCCCATGTCCAAGCATCTGTTATTTGCTGTAAACAGCTTGGAATTCACCTCCGAGTCCGTAGTGGAGGCCATGACTATGAGGGTCTCTCTTATGCCTCTGAAATGGAAACACCTTTCATTGTTGTAGACCTTGCCAAGCTCCGAGCTATCCAAGTAGATATTGAAGATAATAGCGCCTGGGTTCAGGCAGGAGCGACGATCGGGGAGCTTTACTACAGAATTGCACAAAAAAGCAAAATCCATGGATTTCCAGGCGGCCTTTGCAGCAGTTTAGGCATTGGTGGGCACATCACAGGAGGTGCATATGGTTCCATGATGAGAAAGTTTGGTCTTGGCGCTGACAATGTTATTGATGCTCGGATAATCGATGCTAGCGGCAGGGTTCTTGAAAGACGAGCCATGGGAGAGGATCTTTTCTGGGCCATTAGAGGTGGCGGTGGAGCCAGCTTCGGTATCATTACTGCCTGGAAAGTAAAACTGGTTCCTGTCCCATCAACAGTGACTGTTTTTACAGTTACTAAGACCTTGGAACAAGGTGGCACCAAGCTTCTCCACAGATGGCAGCTAGTTGCAGATAAACTTGACGAGGATCTCTTTATCAGAGTTATAATTCAAGCGGCTGATGGCGCCAAGAAGGGGGAGAGAACTGTCACAACTTCCTACAATGCCTTGTTTCTCGGTGATGCCAAGAGACTGCTAAATGTCATGGCACAAGGATTCCCTGAATTGGGTTTGACGCTGAAGGATTGCACCGAAACCACCTGGCTGAAATCTGTGCTATACATCGCAGGCTACCCAGCCAACACGCCTCCCGAAGTTTTGCTTCAAGGCAAGTCAACATTCAAGAACTACTTCAAAGCTAAGTCAGATTTTGTCACAGAACCGATACCCGAAACGGCACTCGAGGGGATATGGAAAAGGTATTTCGAAGAAGCGACTCCTTTCATGATATGGAATCCTTATGGTGGAATGATGAGCAAGATTTCAGAGTCATCGATTCCTTTCCCGCATAGAAAAGGTACCCTTTTCAAGATCCAGTACTTGACAATGTGGCAGAATCCTGCAGAGAATGCTTCGAAGCACATAGATTGGATTCGGAGGCTTTACAATTACATGGCGCCCTATGTTTCCATGTTTCCAAGGCAAGCATATGTCAATTACAGGGACCTTGATTTGGGGATGAACAAGCAGAGCAACACGAGCTTTATTGAGGCTAGTGTTTGGGGAGCCAAGTACTTCAAAGATAACTTCAACAGGTTGGTACAGGTGAAGACCAAAGTTGATCCAGACAACTTCTTCAGGCACGAGCAGAGCATCCCGCCTCTTCCAGTCTCCTTGAGAAAAAGAAATGGAAGGGGACATCATGGGATTCATTAGCTAGAGACATATAAATTCATCCTATATGGGACTACTATTGTACTGAATTTGATTTTATTAGTCCGGTTGAGTTCAGAAATATGTCGTGTTTGCAAGTTCTACAGAAAAAAGTGATGTAATAAACTAGCTATTGTGTGTTCAAAATGTAGCAGAAAGCTTGACGAATTGTTCCCTTCTCTGCAAATGGCAGTTTGCTCAAGAAAATGCTACAACTAAATAATTATTGCTTTGTTGCTCTTGATTTATGTGTGTTAATGTTTTTTCCTAGAGGAGATGAATTTTTTTGATATAGTATAAAGTTTATTTATATATATATAAGAACTTTATACTATATCAAAAAAACTAAGATGTGAATTATACCATTTCTATTATTTATTCAAAACAAAATAAAATTAATATAAGGTAGAGTTGTAACACTTCTTTCGCTAGGACATGTTAAATAATGCATGGACTTGATTGTTCTAAACATTAAAAATAAGCAAGATTAGGATACTAAAATCTTAATCAAATGACGGATTGATGTGAAGGCATGATTAGACATACTGTCCCATGTTCTTCAATTTTGTTTTGGCTTTATTAGTCACAAGATTAACAGCTGCTGTAAAGGATTGCATGGTGGTGATGTGAAGATGATCTCAGCAAGATCTTGATATTCATATTAGATCATGAACGAGTTCATAATTTTATTTAAAAAAGAAAAGAAAAACTCTATACTTGAAAGAAAAAAAAATGGTTACAAGATCTCAAAGCCACACGTAGGCATGTCATATTCATATGGGTGTTAGTATATTTTCCACAAAAAAGAAACCAACAAAACATCAATTATTTTTTAAAAAATACCAATCATACTTAGTGCCTAATTAAGAGTGTTATTGTGATGGTTTTTGAAAGTTTTTTTTTTTTATAAATATATCAAAATTATATATATTTTTTTTTAAAAAAATCATTTTTAGCATAAACACATGAAAATAATCTAAAAACACTAATTTTTTTATTAAAAACAAAAAAATATTTTTTCAAAATTGTTTTTGAAACACTAGCAGAGAAATAAAGAATCTAGTAGGATTGATAAAGGAGACTCGACCAGAAATCCTTGGACCTTGTGATCTTGTCTTGTAGGATCAGCCCACTTCCAGGTGATAATTGATCCACGATACCGTATGCATATATATAGCACAAAAGGTGCTTCCTATTATCCTTTCTTATTTATTTATTTATAAGAAATTAATTGTCTATTTTAAAAGTTTATTTTATAAAAAAGATTGAGTTGAGCTATACATGTGTGTGAGTGTGTGTGTATATATATATATATATATATGATGGTTGGATAAGAATCCAAACAGATAGCAGCTCTTTGTAAGAGAAATCTTGGAACACTTGAAATTCTTGAAATAAAAGCCTGTTGGATTTGGATGATTTGAACAATGAATTGCTTGTAACAATTCATCGCTTGGATCAAATTCGAAATGCTAAAATTTGAGAATTGAAGAATTGCAAAACAGAGCCAAATTGATGAATTGAATTGACTTAATATTATTCAAATTGGAAATGCCTAATAGGCTTACAAAACATGAATTACAATAAAAACAAACTCTCAACAACACTGAGAGATTATTGGCAAAACTTGTTATGTTTTTAATTGCTTTTGGGTTTTGGGTGTATTTTTATGAAAGGAAGATTATAAACCGTGGAATAATAATAAAAATAACAAATTTAGGGATTCAAGGTTCCAGAGACCTACTAATGCTCACGGCAATTTTGAGATGATTTTCAAAGATGTTTTTCTCATTAAACAAACAGTACTTAAATACATAACATAAGCATAATTGATCTCACTAATAAACCCCCCTTTTAATTACCCATTACAAGCTTTATTTAATGTATTAATTAACCCGAAATACATAACCGAAATACATAAAACCCAACATTGATTTAATTAACTTAACCATAGTTTGTAGAACCACAATCAAGAATAACTATGGTTTGCCAAATGTCGACCATCCCGCCGCTTGTACCTCTTGCCACGCGTCACTCATCGGTCGCCACGTGTTGCCAATCAGCGTGTAACGGATGACTCTCTCTTCAAAAGAACTCGCCCATGAATTTTGAATATTTCGACCTCAGCTCTTCCACGCCGATCCACACCGCATCCTCTACCTCCGTTCCTTCCCATCGAACCAAAATCTCGGTCTCTGCATAGTTCCCTTCTTCTTCATTCTTCTATCCAAGTACTTTCTCAAGCTTGGGAGCTAGGGCTCTGGCCGGACATCATGGTCGGTAAGTTGGGTTGGGAAGAAATCGAGCTCCGATTTTCTTCTTGAGGCATGAGACATGGAAGATCGGGTAGATCTTCGAGTTCTCG
The DNA here is from genome assembly GCA_032356905.1 of Salix exigua. Taxonomy (NCBI): domain Eukaryota; kingdom Viridiplantae; phylum Streptophyta; class Magnoliopsida; order Malpighiales; family Salicaceae; genus Salix; species Salix exigua. The sequence continues at coordinate 33,575,313 of CM063603.1, forward strand.
GCGACTCAAGCTTGTAAGTCACTTTACCCACTCTTTGAGTAATTTGAAAGGGCCAAAATATTTGGCCAAGAGCTTCAAGTTCCTTCGCATGACGACAATCATCTGCCAGTGCGGCCTCGGTCTCAGTAGACCCATTCTCCGACCTCAAACTCTCTATCTCTTCTATTTTTGTCAACGAAATTTTTTCATGCGAGCTTAGCTTTCTTGCAGTGTTCCCGAACTAATTGAAGGATGAAATATTGGCTCCTCATCTCGTTCTCTATTGCCTGATTCGCAGTGGACCCTGGCTCAAAGGGTTGGAGCCGAGGTGCGAGTTTTCCATACACTATCTCAAAGGGGCTAAGACCCGTGGTCGAGTGGACAACAATGTTGTAAGACCACTCAGCTAAATGCAACCATCGGACCCAATCCTTGGGTCGGTCTCCTATGAAACATCTCGGTAAGTCTCCGACCATTTATTCATAGCTTTCGTTTGCCCATCCGCTTGTGGATGATAAGTTGTGCTCATTAATTGTTGTGTGCCACTTAAACGAAATATTTCTTTTCAAAAGAACTAGTAAACACAACATCTCTATCACCGACTATTGTCCGTGGAATGCCATGTAGTTTAAATATATGTTCCATGAATTTCTATGTTGTGCTTGCTGCTGTGTATGGGTGTGAGAGAGGGATGAAATGATCAGTATTCATCGAACTCTGCCGATAATTACCATGATCATTGTGTATCCCTTTGAACCTGGTAACCATCTATGAAGTCCATGCTAATATCAACCCATGCTTCTTTAGGTATCGGCAAGGGTTGTAGTAACCTCGCTGGTTTGAGATTCTCCACCTTGTTGCGTTGACATACATCACATTCTTTTATGTATGCCCCGATATCTTTACGCATTCCTTGCTAGTAAAATTCTCTCTTGATTCTTGCATGTGTCTTGTGTGTTCCTGCATGTCCTCCCATGGGACTCTCATGATAGTACTCGCAAAATTAATTTTTGATAATGGGTTAAAGTCCCTATATGTGCCCTTCCTTTGTAAAACAATAGGTTACCATGAATTTTATATTTGTTAGGATCAAGTACTCCTCGCTGTCTGCGGCTAATGAGTTGTTGTAGTCGCTGATCTTGTGAGTAAACCCAGTAGTAACCCTTCCCACCAACTAGATCGAACCACACTAAAGGTTTTCAACTCCCTTCGTTGGAATGTCTTTTTCCTCCTCGATACTCGGACTCCTCGGTGAGTCTTCTAGATAGAGCATCAACGAACTCTATTTTCCTTCCCGCTTCAGTACTCAACAATAAAATCAAAACCTAGGAGTTTAGCAACCCATTTTTGTTGAAAGGGTGTTCTTACCCTTTGTTCCAGAGAGGTATTTTAGGGCCTCGTCGATCAGTGCGCACCTTGAATTGATGTCCCAACAAATAATGTCTCCATTTTTGAATTGCTAGGACTAGTGCCAAAACTCCTTCTCATAGGTAGACAAGAACAGGTTCTTTCCTTTTAATGCTTGGCTTAAATAGGCCAAAGGTCTCCCATCTTGCAGATAGGACAACACCAATTCCCCTCCGTAGTATCACATTCAATTATAAACATTTTATCAAAATCTGTAACCCTAAAACAGGAGGAATCACCATAGCTTCCTTCAGGTTTTCAAAAGCCTCGAGTGGTCGCTCGTGACCAAGAAAAGAGTCCCTTTTAATAGGGCATTCAAAGGAGCAGCAATGCCTCCATAACCCTTCACGAATTTCCGGTAGTATCCTGTGAGTCCAAGAAAGCCTCTCAAGGCCTTAACTGTGGTAGGTGTAGGCCACTGAACCATTGCAGAAATCTTCTTAGGGTCAGCCTTCACACCCTCCTTAGAAATGACATACCCTAGATATTCCACTTCTTGACAACCAAAAATACATTTTGAAATTTTGGCATACAACCGATGTCTGTTTTAAGATGTCCAACATAGTATGTAAGTGTAAAACATGTTCTTTTAATGACTTCATCAGTAAATTAGTATGTCATCAAAAAACTAGCACAAACTTCCTCAAATGAGATTTAAATATCTCATTTATTAACCCCTAAATGTAGAGGGTGCATTAGTAAGCCCAAAGGGCATAACTAGGAACTCATAATTACCTTCATGGGTACGAAGGCGCTTTAGGCACATCTTCAGGATTCATCCTGATTTGATGATAGCCTGATCTTAAATCAAGCTTGGAAAACAGTTCAGCCCTATTTAACTCATCTAACAATTCATCTATGTTAGGAATAGGAAACTTATCTTTAATAGTCTCCTTGTTAAGAGCCCGGTAGTCAATACACATGCGCCAGCTTCCATCTACCTTCCTCACTAGCAAAACTGGTGAGGAATAAGGACTTTGACTGGTTTGAATAATCCCGCATCGCAACATTGCAATCTTTCAATCTCCTCCTTTTGATAGTAGGGGTATCTATAAGGTCGCACACATGTGGGAGTGGCTCTAGCATGTAACCTTATGTGGTGATCATATCCCTCGCTAGGTGGCGACCTCTTAGGCTCCTCAAATACACTCTGGAATTGTTCCAAAACTTGTTGTATAGTCTGTATCTGGAATTCCGGGATGTTAGTTTCTTCTCCTTCCATAAGTTGCAGCCATAGCCCTCTACCCTCTACCATGGTAGACTTATTTAGCCTCAGCTCTTCTTCTAGGGAGTTACTAGGGGTTTTTAAGCCTTGCAAGGCTAGCTGTTTTCCCTTAAGTGTAAACTTCATGCTCAGTTCCTCAAAATTCCATTGAATTGTCCCCAAGCTCCTCAACCAATCAACTCCTAAAACCACATCACAACCTCCCAATGTTATTAGATACAGATTTGTAATCATATCACAACCTTGCATCTGCATGAACACTGCCTTACAACAACCTTGGCAAGGAAAAGTGGTCCCATTGGCCACTGCAGATCGCCAAGTGGCTAGTTTCCACTAGTAGTTTCATTTTTCTTGCTACATTCTCATCCACAAAACTGTGGGTATTGCCAGTATCAATGAGAATCATAACTGAATAGTTCCCAATGTTTCCCACTAATCTCTTTGTTTTAGGAGATGGAACTCCTGATAATGCATGTACCGAAATGACTAACAATTCTGCAGTTTGTAATTGTTGTTCTTGCTCCTCAATTTCCCCTTCGACTCCTCTAGATCTCCCCAATTTCCACACCTTCCAATAGATACAATTTTGGTCTATTGCATCTATGCCCTGCATGATATTTTTCGATCACGCTTATAACATAACCCTTTGTCTCTCCTCTCCTGCATTTGGCTGGTAGTAAGTCTTTTAATTGGTAAGGGATGTTTTCTTTGGAAATTTGGATTGTATTGGGTTATGTTTTGTGGGGCTGGAAGTCTTGGTTGTGTATTTTGTGGGGCTGGAATTTTTGGAAAAGAATTGGAAGCAGTGTAATCTGAGTGGGGCTTGTTTAGGGAAGGTCTGTTGTATAGTGGCTGGTTGTGGTATTGTTGTTATGGTTTGTTCCAAAATTTCGGACGAGATTGTGTCTCCTTCCAACCTCCTCTTCTTGCAATTTGGCCAATCCAAACGCAGCTGAAAGTGTGCTGGGTTTGAACATGGTAACTATAATTCTTAGCTCATCTTTTAAGCCACTTAAAAAAGTGCTAATACGGAACTCCTCACTCAACCCCGTGATTTTATTTGACAGATTTCAAAACCGATTGATACTCCTCAACACTCCTCGTCTGTCGCAGCTTAGTGAAGGCGCCTATGGGATCTTCGAAACCAAGCTCCAAACCTAAGGTGGATGGCCTCCTTGAATTCTTCCCATGATGTTACTTGGATTAGACTCCTTCAACCAAGTAGTACCATGTAAGTGCTTTCCTTCCATGTGAAAAGAAGCAATATCTAATTTTTGTCGCTCTGGTGTTTCAAAATAACCGAAAATTGTTGTGCTTTTAGGATCCAATCACTCGGATCCCTCCATCAAAACGAGGAAAATCCAGCCTTAGGGATCTAGCTTGAATTCCCCATGCCCTTCAAAGAGTGGATTAGCTTGAACCCTGGTAGTTTCGAAGTGCCTTCTCCTGAATCTCTTCTATTGGTAGCTTGTAATAAATCGTTGTAATTTGTTACCAAATTATTGAGTCGTTGTAATATTCTCTCCATTAGTACTCCTTGCTTTGCTTATTCTTCTGACAAAGCTGTGGATGCTCCTTGCAATTGCTTCATCTGCTTTGGATAGTTGGGTAATTCGTGTGCCTTCTACCATGGTCACTGGATAGATGCTCTGATACCACTTGTTATGTTTTTAATTGTTTTTGGGTTTTGGGTGTATTTTTATGAAAGGAAGATTATAAACCGTGGAATAATAAAAAATAACAATTTCGGGATTCAAGGTTCCAGAGACCTACTAATGCTCACGACAATTTGAGATGATTTTCCAAGATGATTTTCTCATTAAACCAACAATCCTTAAATACATAACATAAGCATAACCGATCTTCACTAATAAACCCCCTTTTAATTACCCATTACTAACATTATTTAATGTATTAATTAACCCGAAATACATAATCGAAATACATAAAACCCAACATCGATTTAATTAACTTAACCATGGTTTATATAACCACAATCAAGAATAACCATGGTTTGCCAAATGTCAGTCATCCCGCTGCTTGTACCTTCTTGCCACGCGTCACTCAACCGCTGGCCACGTGTCGCTAATCAGCGCAGTAACAATCGGATGATTAACAAATAAAATCTTCTATCTATCCGAAATTCAGAAATTCAAAAATTAAATGACAAATTCAATCTAAACTTGATCTTCACGTCAACTTCAAGATAACATTCCTTCAAGGCAGAGATCTCACGCACATTCGACAAAGCCAAGGCAGCAAGAAAAAGAAGCAACATGATCTGTTCGAGTTCTTCCCTTCATCAAATTTTGTTCTTCTATTTTAAATTCGAGACAGCTTTTCGCAATGTCGTCTCTCAAGAAATTATGAAATCTCCTTTGCTTTTTCCAACATCTTGTACACTCCACAGAACTCTTCGTCCACTTCTTCAGCTCAATATCTCAGGCTCGCTCTGCCAAAACCTGAGCTATCTTCACTCCATGGAAAGAATCTCACATCCTGACAGCTTCTTCAGGCTTGAACAGAGCATCCCCCCTCTTCCACTTTCCATGAGAACAAATGGATGAAGAAATCAAGGATGGACTCCATTGGTTTGCCTTGTATTATAGTTCAAGTTTGCTATTGTTGGGTGGTCCCGCACCATTTAAATTAAATGGGGGGGCTGCCACATCACCTTAAGTGTGCCACATCACTTAAGAAGTGTGCTGTAGGGTTTTGAAAGAATAGAAGAGAAAGAGTGCCGAGAGAAGAAGAGAGGAGAAGAAGAAAAGAAAAGAATGGTGGCTGCCGAACAGTGCTCCTTCTTTTCTTGATTTCCAGCTTGTTCACCGTTGGATCGAGCTGAGATTTGGACAGAAGCTTCTAGACACATTGATCTTCATTCTGAACGGTTGGATTGAAGATTGGAGTTGTGGAACTTGTCCGTTTTGACAGCAAACGGGGCTGTCAGATTGTGAGCCTTTCTCAAACTTTTGCTCTTTAATCTTGTTGTATTCCAAGAATAGATTGTTCTTGATGATATATTTTGTAGTCCTTAGTTGAATCTGAGGAAGAATATTGTATACCCATTATTTGTGATAGTGGAAGATTTAAGTGGCCTACGGTCCCGTGGTTTTTTCCCGCATCGGGTTTTCCACGTAAAAATCTTGGTGTTGATGTGTGTGATTATTTGCATTATATTGTGGTTTGATTGATTCTGTAATTTAATTGCACAAAGAGGGAAAAAGATTTGGGACTTGATTGGTAATCCGCTAAATCGGTGTCCTATTGTTTGAGTTATTTTTTCCCAACAAGTGGTATCAGAGCACTGGTGTATAGATTGAATTTCTTGTGCAATTAAATGGAAAAGGAAGATTCGGGCATGATAAAGCTCACTTCCTCAAATTATTTTCTATGGAAAACAATGATGGAGGATCACTTATATTGCAATGATTTGGCTTTACCGATTGAATGTAAAGGAGTAAAGCCTGTTGAAATGGATGATGCAAAATGGAAGGGGCTTAATAGAAAGGCTACCGCTAATGTTAGAAAATGGGTATCTTCTAAGTCCATTAATCATATTTCTCAAGAACATGACTGCTATAAAGTTTGGAAGATGTTGGAAGAAACATTTGCCAAAGAGAGTGCACAAAACAAGGTTTTTGTTATTAGAGACCTTGTGAATTTGAAGTATAAAGATGGTGAAGATGCTTCAATGACATATAAATGAATTCCAAGGTTTTTAAATCAGTTGTCATTGATGAATCTTGAGTTAGCCGATGAGATGCAAGCACTAATCCTATTGAGTTCATTGCCGGATAGTTGGGAGACTTTGGTGGTGTCACTTAGCAATTCTACTCCGAGTGGGGAGATCACTTTGAAAACAGTGAAGGATTGTATACTTAATGAAGAGAAGAGGAGGAAAGGGACAAGCACTACCGAGTCTCATGCACTTGTTACAGAAAGCCGAGGGAGAAGTCAAAGTAGGTTCTCTCATGGCAAACAAGATAAAGAATCTAGCAATAGAAAAGGCAAATGGAAGCCAAGAGGAAGATCTCAATCAAGAAAGGGATTTAAGTGCTATTATTGTGATAAGCCTGGGCATATTCAAAAAGATTGTAGAAAGTATAAAAGAGATCAGAAGGGAAAAGATGTAGACAAGAATGAAGAGAATGGTACAGCTGCAGTTGTATTTGATGGCGATGTTGTCATTGTTTGTGATGATGGTTTGTGTTAACCTTGCATGTCAGGATACTACCGGGTTGCAGATTCAGCAGACTTCTTACCATGTTACACCCGACGTGATTTTTACACATCCTATACTCTGGTGACTTTGGTCAAGTTAGGATGGGAAATCAAGGGATGGCTAGTGTTGTGGGCATTGGAGATATTTGGTTGGAAACCAATACTGGGTGCAAGTTGATACTCAAAGATGTTAGACATGTACCCGATATGCGCCTACATTTGATCTCTACAGGTACTCTTGATGAAGAAGGCTATCATAGTTACTTTGGAGATGGTAAATGGAAGCTCTCCAAAAATTCTTTAATTGTTGCTAAAGGGAAGAAGATGGGTCTCTACATGTCACAAGCCAAGGTGATCAAAGGGGAGGTGAATGCAATTGAAGATTGCTCTACTGATTTATGGCATAAGCGGCTTGGACATTTAAGTGAGAAAGGTCTTGGCATCCTTGCCAAGAAGAACTACCTTCCTTTAAAAGGTATGAACTTGAACACATGTACTCATTGTTTAGTTGGTAAACAACATAGAGTTGCATTTCAAAGATCACCTTCACATAGAAGATCACATGTTCTTGATTTAGTTCATACTGATGTTTGCTCTATGATTGATAAGTCTCTTGGAGGTGCATTGTACTTTGTTAGTTTTATTGATGATCACTCCAGGAAAATTTGGGCCACTTGTTTGAAATCCAAAGATCAGGTGCTTGATGTCTTTAAGGATTTCCATGCCAGAGTTGAAAGAGAAACTGGTAGAAAGCTGAAATGTGTTCGAGCTGATAATGGTGGTGAATATAGAGGTCCTTTTGAGAAGTACTGCAGGGAACATGGTATCAAGTTGGAGAAGACAGTTCCTAAGACTCCACAGCAGAATGGAGTGGCTGAGAGAATGAACAGAACCATTGTTGAAAGAATTAGATGTATGCTCTCTCATGCAAAGTTGCCGAAGTCTTTTTGGGGTGAGGCAATGAAGACTGCAGTTGCCATGATCAATCTTTCTCCATCAGTTCCCCTTGAATTTGATGTTCCAAATATAGTTTGGAAAGGAAAGGATGTTTCTTATGCACACTTGAGAGTGTTTGGATGCAGAGCATTTGTACATGTTCCTCGAGATGAAAGGTCTAAGCTTGACAGCAAGACAAAGCAGTGCATTTATTTGGGCTCTGAAGATGATGAGTTTGGCTATAGGTTGTGGGATCCAAAGGAGAAGAAAATTGTGAGAAGCAGAGATGTTATCTTCTTTGAAGATCAAACCATTGAAGACTTTGAGCAGAAAGAGAAAGTAGAGTCTACTACTTTTATTCCCTCTAATTCAAATTCAATACCTACTCAACAGTTACCTTTGATGCTTGCTAATCACGGGGGAGATTTGCAAAATGATGATAATGGTGGTTCTCTTATTGAGCCATTAGTTGGTGATTCTGAATCAACTAATGATGATATTGATGTTATTCCTGAACAGGATATGCAAGAAGCTCCAGAAGAGCCACAGTTGAGAAGGTCAACTAGACCTCACCAACCTTCCACCAAATATTCTCCTCATGAGTATGTGCTCGAGTTCATCGATGGGGAGAACCAGAATGCTTTGATGAAGCCATGTCACATGAGAAGAAAAGTGAGTGGTTGAAAGCAATGCAAGAAGAGATGAAATCCTTGCATGAAAACCATACCTTTGAGTTAATGAAACTTCCTAAAGGTAAGAGAGCACTCAAGAACAAATGGGTGTTCAGGTTGAAAATTGATGAACATTGCTCACAACCAAGGTACAAGGCAAGATTGGTTGTGAAAGGTTTCGGTCAGAAGAAAGGTATTGATTTTGAAGAAATTTTTTCACCAGTGGTCAAGATGTCTTCAATCCGAAGTTGTGCTTGGTATAGCTACTAGTTTGAATCTTGAAGTTGAACAGCTTGATGTAAAAACTGCCTTTCTGCATGGTGATTTAGATGAAGAGATCTACATGGAGCAGCCTGAAGGGTTTGAAGCAAAAGGCAAAGAGCAACTAGTATGCAAGTTGAAAAAGAGTCTATATGGGTTAAAGCAAGCTCCAAGACAGTGGTACAAGAAGTTTGATTCTTTCATGGTGGATCATGGTTTTGACAGGACAACTTCTGACCATTGTGTATTTATGAAGAGGTTTCCTGATGGAAACTTTATTATCCTGTTGTTGTATGTGGATGATATGTTGATTGTTGGCCATGATGCTAAGAAGATTCAGGTTTTGAAGGAAGAGTTAAGTAAGTCTTTTGCAATGAAAGACTTAGGACCCATAAAACAAATTCTTGGCATGAAGATCACACGTGACGAGGAAGAAGGGAAACTTTGGCTATCTCAGGAGAGATATGTTCAAAAGGTACTTGAGAGATTTAACATGAGCAACTCCAAACCGGTTTGTTCTCCACTTGCAAGCCACTTTAAACTAAGTTCTAATCAGTGTCCTTCAAGTGATGAAGAAAGAGATGAGATGAAAAAGGCTCCTTATGCATCCGCAGTTGGTAGCTTGATGTATGCCATGGTTTGCACAAGGCCGGATATAGCTCATCCGGTTGGTGTGGTTAGTCGGTTCCTCTCCAATCCTGGTAAAGAACATTGGTCAGCGAGTGAAATGGATACTCGGGTATCTCAAAGGCACTTCTAACTTTAGCTTGTGTTTTGGCACTAACAAACTTGAGTTGGAAGGATACACAGATGCTGAGATATGGTCTGGTGATGTTGATTCTAGAAAGTCCACATCAGGATACTTGATGAAATTTTGCAGGGGGTGCAGTCTCATGGCAATCAATGTTGCAAAAATGTGTTGCATTATCCACTACGTAGTTGAATATATTGCTCTTACTCGAAGGGGGCAAAGAGATGTTATGGATGAAGAAGTTCTTGCATGAACTTGGTATAGTTCAAGAGAACTTTGTGTTGCATTGTGACAGTCAAAGTGCAATCCATCTCAGTAAGCATCCTACTTTTCACTCTCGGTCAAAGCACATTGAAGTTAGATATCAATGGATTCGAGATGCTATGGAGATGAAGTCATTTGTTGTTGAGAAGATCCATACTGATAACAATGCATCAGATATGATGACCAAGCCTCTACCAAGAGAGAAGTTTGAGTTTTGCAGAAAGGAAGTAGGCTTGGTAGAGCCTCCTAAATATTGAACTTTACAAATTGATCGTCTGTATGGCGAACTCCTCACATGGTGCGTGAGGGGGAGATTTGTTGGGTGGTCCCGCACCATTTAAATTAAATGGGGGGGCTGCCACATCACCTTAAGTGTGCCACATCACTTAAGAAGTGTGCTGAAGGGTTTTGAAAGAATAGAAAAGAAAGAGTGCCGAGAGAAGAAGAGAGGAGAAGAAGAAAAGAAAAGAATGGTGGCTGCCGAACAGTGCTCCTTCTTTTCTTGATTTTCAGCTTGTTCACCGTTGGATCGAGCTGATATTTGGACAGAAGCTTCTAGACACATTGATCTTCATTCTGAACGGTTGGATTGAAGATTGGAGTTGTGGAACTTGTCCGTTTTGACAGCAAACGGGGCTGTCAGATTGTGAGCCTTTCTCAAACTTTTGCTCTTTAATCTTGTTGTATTCCAAGAATAGGTTGTTCTTGATGATATATTTTGTAGTCCTTAGTTGAATCTGAGGAAGAATATTGTATACCCATTATTTGTGATAGTGGAAGATTTAGGGGGCTTACGGGCCCGTGGTTTTTTTCCCGCATCGGGTTGTCCATGTAAAAATCTTGGTGTTGATGTGTGTGATTATTTGCATTATATTGTGGTTTGATTGATTCTGTAATTTAATTGCACAAAGAGGGAAAAGATTTGGGACTTGATTGGTAATCCGCTAAATCGGTGTCCTATTGTTTGAGTTATTTTTCCCAACAGACTATAAACAGGAAAAGAAATTTCTAAGAAATCCAGCATGTCTCAGGTTCTGCATAAAGGAAACAATATTTTCTAACCATTTTTTTTATATCATATTTCAAGACACAATCCTGAAAAGCATAACAGGAATCAATGCCAAATTCCTTGTTTGGAAAGATGTTAGAAATCTCTGTATCTCATGTCTACATTTTTCAGGAATTCTGACATGGGGCTAACAAAAGTCTTGCACGGCAAAGCATTCGGGGTGTCATGTTTTTCAAAGATAAATCCAAGTGATTGATACAACGTAAGACTAAAGTGGAACTGACAACTTTTTTTTTTCTATTAGAAATGTTAGATAGACAGAAACAAGATTTTCTATGTTAATGTGATCTTGATCAGAATATAGAAAACAGAAAAATAAAAAATCATAACATTCATACACGTGAGAAGAGATGCCAAACCCTAACAAATGAGAGAGATATCTCAACAAATATCAAGGGAAAAGGGAAAAGCAACTTCTTTTTCAGAGCTCTGCTAATTAAAACAATCATATGGGTTTATGTTCCTCTTCAGCTTCTCATAACAAAACAAGCCAACCAAAAGTTTATATACTCCTGACCAAGTAATACTGGCTGCTATATTAGACTGATCAGACCAACTGTTAAATTCAATCCAGAGCAGCAAGAAAAGTCCTGGAAATATATTGCTGGTGATTTAGAATTAATCATATATATATATATATATATATATATATCAATTATTTTTTTTTATTGCTGGTGAATATAATTCAGGATATAATCTCATTTTTCATTTTAATATAATATTTAAATATTTATATAATTATTTATTAAATTAAATATCATTTTCATTAATTTCATATTAAATAATATGAGTAATTAGATTAAAAAATGATTTATAACTTGGTCCCATCAAATTCTAAATTTTGATCACTGGAAATTCCGTGTTAAACAGACTCTTCTCAGCCAACGGATCCAAGCAGTGAATGATGGGAGCTAAGTAAATTATCTATGCAGGACTGAAGGTGAATAGATGCCTTTCTGCAGAAATGTTGTCGAGGCTCATGACAGACAAAGTTCTGTTTGGGGCCATTAGAGGAGGTGAGGAGCTAGCTTTGGCGTCGTTAGTCACTACTGCTTGGAAACTAAGACAAGCCGAAAGCCGAAAGTGAACTCGTGTTTATTTGTTGAAAAGTAAAGCAAACAACTTATTTCACTTGTAGTTTAAGTGTAGTTCCTTCATGAACTTTTAAGCCAAGCCATATAGCCCATAAACCTTCATTTCCAAATCTAATCTTAAAATATAAATTGAAATCCAATGTTTGGAGCAATTTATATCAAACAATCATTCAACTAAAACATTCAGAGTAGACGATCATGGACAAATTATTCATCACTACCTTGCTTGGTTTGCTCATATTGGCTAATGGAGTTGCTGAAAACATGGAGTCTGACAACTTTGCCATTCTTGAGGAGCTTGAAAGCTTTGAGATAGATGAAGAAAATGATGTGCTACTTTTCGATATCCCGTCTTGGACAAGTGAACGTGGCGGCAAGGTTCTTGTTAATGTAGATAGCTTTGGTGCTGTTGGAGATGGAATTTCTGATGACACCCAGGTGCATATTTGAACTCTTAAAATAACCTCAAAAGGTTTTCCATTTTTCACACACTTTAGTGTTTGATCTTTCCTATTGCCCTGACCGGATCATATACTCTGTTGTGATATTGCCAGGCCTTTGTGAAAGCTTGGGACACTGCTTGTGCTACACCAGAAGCAGTTTTATTCGTTCCTTCCGACCGCCATTATTTAGTTAATGCAACAAGATTTAAAGGCCCTTGTGAAGATAGATTGGTCATCCAGGTAACTTGCTATGTTGCTTCAAAAGGTTCTGTCCCAAATTTATATTTCGTAAATTGTTGTCAGTACTTTCTTGGCAGACGAGTACTTATGTCGTCAAACCAGTTTCGTGGTCATCTTACATTTAAACAAGTCTTTTTTATTATGATTTTGCAGATAGATGGAACAATTGTAGCACCTGATGAGCCTAAGAACTGGGACCCCTATCTTGATCGGCAATGGCTTGAGTTCTCTAAGCTGAACGGAGTCGTCTTCCAAGGGAATGGAGTTATTGATGGCTCAGGCAGCAAATGGTGGGCGTCATCCTGCAAAACGAACAAGACTAATGTGATCATTCAGAAATTTTAGTGTATAGTTTTATGCATGCTTCACTGCTTGAATTAAACAAAATTTTCACTAAACATTTCGTTTATCTCTTCACAGCCTTGCAGAGGAGCACCGACGGTAAGATCTTTTCCCCTTAATCATATTATGCATCCTTCCAAAACAACTGTAGAGATTATTATCTGGTATAAAACAAATGAGGCCTTTGCAGGCATTAACCATTGATTCGAGCTCATCAGTGAATGTGAAAGGTCTTACTATAAAGAACAGCCAGCAGATGCATTTTGTGATATCCAAGTCAGCATCTGTGCGAGTATCTCAAGTTAGTGTTTCAGCTCCTGGAGACAGTCCCAACACAGATGGAATCCATATTACTCAATCAACTAATGTTGTTCTCCAGGACTGCAAAATCGGAACAGGTTTTCAGACCTAAACCCAATTCTCCCACTCTTATATTTTTTTTTTGTAGAACTGAGAATCGGAACTGGAATAGGGAGGTGAATATTATTGGTAAAATGCTGACAGGTTGTATAATTCGTTGATTCCATGGAATGTTCAGGTGATGACTGCATCTCAATTGTCAACGGTAGCTCCGGTATCAAGATGAAGAGAATATATTGTGGACCAGGGCATGGAGTCAGGTTGAGTAAAACTTGAAATTCTAGAGAAAATGCCAAATCCCACAAAAGGGGTCGAAATTTTACCATTGTTCTGTACAATTGAGTACAGAAGAGATGGGGTCGAAATTCTTAATTTTCATCATTGACCTTCTTTTTCTTAAATTGTGTCGCACAGCATTGGAAGTCTTGGGAAGGACAGCTCAACAGGAATAGTAACAAAGGTGGTCCTGGATACTGCATTTATCAGGGAGACAACCAATGGAGTCAGGATTAAGACTTGGCAGGTAATAACTGTTTTTATTTTAATGCAAGTGTTTAATCGATGTTTCCATACAAGGTTTGAGGAATGCCTGATGGATTATATGCATCTAAAATCCCCTGCTGACATACTTTATATGCTGCAGGGAGGTAATGGCTATGTCCGCGGGGTACGTTTTGAAAATGTGAGGATGGAAAACGTCGATAACCCCATCATTATCGACCAATTCTACTGCGATTCTCCAAAATCGTGCCAAAACCAGGTACATATTCCAAGTTCTATTCCATTATTTGTGCTAGATACATCTGACAATTCACTCTTAATAACTATCTTCTTAGTCATGGTATCAGAATTCTGAAAGATTATAAAATTTTGTGCTTTTCTTTTGGCAGACATCAGCAGTAAAAATTAGCGAGATCATGTATCGCAATATTAGTGGGACTACAAATAGTGAAAAGGCAATGAGATTTGCCTGCAGCGACTCAGTGCCTTGCAGCAACATAATCCTGAGTAACGTCAACTTGGAGATGGAGGATAGCACAGTGGAGACCTACTGCAATTCGGCTGAAGGTTTTGGATATGGCATCGTTCACCCTTCAGCAGACTGCCTAAATTCTCATGACAAAGACTACAGATCCTTCGACCAGACAGAACTCTCCCAACACTACATTCTTAACGAGGAGACAGAAATTGATGAGCTTCCAGATTCCTACAGCGACCACATTGTTCACTCTGAACTTTGATCTGACTGCTCATTGAAATTAAAACATCCTCATTAATATACTAAACTGGGTAAATGGAAAGTATAGAACACAAGCAGAGATTTCTCGGATGAGGTTTGAGGTGCCCATGTTCAATATTTTGGGAATTTACTGATATGCCGTGCATGGTTACAGAGCAACAGCAGTAGAGAGAAATTATGCAGTTGTTGGAAATTATAAAAAATTACAGTACTTCTATAAATGTGTCTGGATTATTTCAATGTTTTTCGTAATTGGAAGTTGCTTGTGATTTTTCATAGTTTATAGAAACTGGTATGACAGTGCACAGTCTTCCCTCTAGCAAGTTCTTACAGGGATGAAGAATTGATTGGATACTGTAAATTGATGATGTTGGTTTCAAATCAACAGCCTGTCAAACCCTTCTTCAGAGCTCTGCACCTACAGAAGAGAATCGCCAACTAGCAAAAGATTGGCCTTCCAAACCCCACAAACAACCATGATTTTGTTGTGGAATAATTTATTTTTTTCTTAGAAAAAAGCAGCAAAAAAAAAGATTAGGGTTGAAATAATGATCGTATTGGATGGACTAAGGGCCTGTTTGGGAGAGCGGTAGCGGTTGCGGTTGTGGTTGAAAATGGAGTTTTTAAAATGGAGTTTTGAAAATGGAGTTTTTAAAAATGGAAAGTGTTTGGTTAAAACTGTGGTTGAGTTGAAGGTTGAAGAAAAATGAGTTTTGGTGTTTGGTTACCAAACTTTATAAACTGCTTTTAACTTGTGAAATTACTTTAAAGGGTATATATATATATATATATTATTTTTATAGTAATGGCTGATTTTTAATTTTTATTTTATTTTTTAAAATATATTTTAACATTGATATATCAAAATAATTAATTTAAAGATTTATTTTTTTGATTTTTTTAAAAGCAAATTTAAAAGCACGAAAAATAATTGTGTTTAATTATTATTATTTTAATTATATTAAAAAAATTAAAATAATTACATAATTATAGAATATAAATATATTTTTTTTAACCCTACCCACCCGAATCCCTACCCATTCCCATTCCCATTCTCATCTTCCCAATTCTATTACCTTCCCTCTCCCCACCGTCCTCTTCCCTCTTCCCTCTTCTTCCACCACCACCACCTCATTTGAGACCCAAACAACCTCAACCATGTCAACAGATGCATCTGCTTCCCTCTTCCTTCTCCCTCCAAAACCCCAAATCTCCGAACAAGCGACACGACAATCACCGCCGTCTGCTCCTACTAAACTTCTCTCGCAGAGACGCTGCCTTGCTCTCATTCCTCTCTCTTGTCCCTTCCGCTCCGCTTACGCCTTCTCCGTCGGCATCCGTAAGCAACACTCCCTCTTCGCTCATTAAAGGTCGAATGGGAAAAGATTTTTCAACGGATATATTATAGGTAGATGGTTTATACGCCTGTTCAAGTCGGCGTTTGAAAAGCACCTCCAAGATGCTTTTCAAAAACGCCGCTTGGGTGTTAATTTCGGTGGGTCCCACTACAAAAAATGGTGTTTGGTTTTACCAAACACCAAAACACCATCCCGTTTGGCAAACGCCAGACGACCTAGTGCGCTAAACAGGTGCTATATCAGCTTGTTTGAGACCGTGTGTGTATTTGTTTGAAACTCGTATTTGTTTCATATTTTAATTTGATTTTTTAATTAAATTATATTTTTATCAATTTTTCATATTATCTTTGAACTCATCAAAAGTTGATTAAATTATATAAGTTCAACTTTCATTTTCTTACTCATACTTAAAATTTATATTATATAATTCTAAAAATTTTATTTTTAGATTTGAACTATTTTTTTATTTAATTAATATATAATATCAAGTTGATCGTATTGGACAGACTATTAGGTTTCTTTTGTTCTTAATAAAGTTTTAGATTTATTTAAAGAGTAGTTGAACAAAAGACTACTAGTCATTAAATCTATAATTAAAACTTATTGTCGTAGTGATTAAATAAATAATAATTTAGAATAAAAAAAATTATTAATCTCACTTGAATCTATTACCTAGTATAGGTTTGAAGTTTTGACTCAGAGTTATCTGATTCATCAATTTGACAAGTTTACTCATCAAACTTTTTATTATTATTAAAACAAAATATATCGGTAATTCAAGTTGTCTTTGATTTTATTAAATTTATTTATTTATTTTGGGTTAGCTTCCTTTTACATTATCTAATTAAAAACTTAATTTAGACATAAAATTGGATTAGTAGATTTCAAGATTTAATAATAATGATCGAAGAAACTTTGTATACATTTTTTAATTTCTTTAAAAAAAAAATAGTTTAACCTGCAGCGGATCCGGGACCTTGGGTTTTTTTACTTCTATAACGGTAATTTCATTAGTTTTAGATTTTATTTTTATATTTAAATTATTATTATTATTTCTTAGATTTGGTTATAAGAAAATCGTGTACCACGTCATCAGCGAACGAATGAGTGGAGGTGGATGTTCCAACGAGCCCAGATCTGTCGGACAGTCCAAATTAAAAGGGTCCACCGATATGACAATGGGCCAGAGGCTTTGAAGAAAAATAGGTTTACCGAAAGCTGAAGGGGACAATGGCTCCACGAGCGAGCGAGGTCTACTTGGCGATAGCATTGGACAGACTCCATTAGTCGCAACTTGCTTGTTTTGATCTAATATAAAATATTTGTTTTACGATATATGCTGATAGGTCAATAGACAAAACTATTTTTAACAATTATATACACTTTTTATTTTTTCAAATCAATAGCTGGAATCATATTTAGTTATTTAGTTTTTGGACATGCTATTTTTACATGTTCCTATAGAAAATCTATTTTTAAAAAAAATTATATTTTGAAACTTGAAAGTGTAATGAGTTATTTTTGAAAATGTTTTTTTTATTTAGAAATACATGATAATATTTTTTTATTTTTTAAAAAATTATTTTTGATATACATCAAATTAATTTAAAAATATCAGTCGTAATGACTGAAAATCATCAAGTTCATTAATTTATTAGATAGAAGAGACGACAAAATATTGAAGTAGGGCTACAAGGCAGGAGAGTGAAGTCCCGACTATAATTTGCCTCCTCCATCAAAGGAACTGAATCCAACGAGGCTTGATTTATTCCTCTTCACTTTCCTTTCCTCGTAGAAATCGGAAGAGGTGGGATGCTCTGTTCATGCCTGAAGAAGTTGTCAGCATCAACTTTGGTCTTCACTCTTACCAATCTCCTGAAGTTACCCTTGAAGTACTTGGAGCCCCAAACACTTGCTTCCTTAAAGCTTGTGTTCGTGTTCTTGTTCATGCCCAGATCAAGGTCCCTGTAATTGAGATATGCTTCCCTTGGATTCGTGGAAACATAAGGTGTCATGTATTTGTAGACCTTCCTAATCCAATCAATATGCTTTGCATTCTCGGAAGGATCTTCCCACATCGTCATGTAGTTGATGAAGAACATGTTGCCGCTTCTGTGAGGGAAAGGAATCTCCGATTCTGAAATTTTGCTCATCATTCCACCGTAAGGAACAAATGCTACAGTTGGATTATCTTCTTCGTACATCATTTCCCATAAACCTTCGAGTGCTGATTCATGGATTGGTTCTTTCGCAAAGTCGGACTTGCCTTTGAAGGTGCCCTTGAATAAATTCTGTGGCTGAAGCAAGATTTCAGGAGTCGAGTTGTTGGGGAAGAAACCCATGTACAGCACAGAATCGATCCAGCTCGTTTCGATACAATCCTGCTTTGTCAAACCGAGTTCGGGGAAGCTTTCTTGCATGACTTGGAGGAGTCTCTTTGCATCGCCAAGAAACAATCCATTATAGGAAGTTGATATTGTTTTCTTGCCTTCTTCACTAGCATTAGCCAACTGTGTACTGACTCTGAAAAAGAGATTCTCGTCGAGTTTATCAGAAGCTTGTAGGAATCTGTAGAGGATCTTGGTAGCACCTTGTTCCAAGGTCCTAGCAACCCTGAAAACCGTCACAAATGGAGGTACTGGAACCAGTTTCACTTTCCAGGAAGTAATGATTCCGAAGCTACCTCCTCCACCTCCTCTAATTGCCCAGAACAGATCTTCTCCCATGGCTTTTCGGTCAAGAACTCTTCCATGAGCATCAATTATACGAGCATCGATGACATTGTCTGCAGCGAGGCCATATTTTCTGAACATGGTCCCGTATGCACCTCCTGTGATGTGCCCGCCAATACCTAAACTGGTGCAAACACCAGCTGGGTAGCCATGAGTCCTGCTTTTCTCTGATATTCTGTAGTACAGCTCGCCAGTTGTGGCGCCCGCCTCAACCCAGGCACTATTATCCTCGATATCCACGCTAATGGACCGAAGATTGGCAAGGTCTACAACCATGAAAGGCTGCTCAATTTCAGAGACATAAGAGAGTCCCTCATAGTCATGGCCTCCACTACGGACTCGGAGGTGAATTCCAAGCTGTTTTGAGCAAACAACAGCAGCTTGGATGTGGGATTCGTTCAACGGTGTCAAAATGAACTCAGGTTTCGGCACTGTAGGCTGTGAGAACCGGAGGTTTTGAACAAACGACTCTAAAACACCAGTGAATGAAGAGTTGTTTGGGGTGTACAATATCGTGGAGAAAGGAAAGGAGGATTTAGAATTTCTTGAGAGACACTTTAAAAAACTGTCCTGAATTGAGAATGAATCTATGAATGAAGGAGATAGAACTATCAGAAATACAAGTACCGACGGAAGGGAAGAACCTGGAGGAGCCATTTCTTTTTGTGTTTCAACATAAGGCACAGAGAGCTGTGATCTATGGATGAATTTATAGGCCATGTTTTGCATTTTGTTTAAAAATTGCTTTTGAAAAACAAATTGTTTTTAAACGTTGATATTAAAAATATTTTTTAAAAAATAAAAAAATTATATTAATACAAGTTAAGACAAATTAACCCTAGCATGAAAGTCAGGAAAAAGTCTTATGTTCAACGTAGAACAGTTTTGTTTACGTGGTAAATGTTTGAATTTTATGCTTCCAGAATCAAGCTTTAATGGTAAAATAATTTTTTTTTCATATAAAAGACTGCGTTTCAAAATAATTTTGAAAAAAATTAATTTTTTGTAAATTAATATTATCCAAAATATTTTTTAAAAATTGATACCATATTATCCAAAATATTTAAAAAATAATAATAAAAAAAATATTATTCTAATACATTATAAACAAAAACGCACATTAAAAAATAATATAATTATAATCCCAAACGCCGCAACTCTGCTATGCGTTATATATTGACAATGAAAACTAGATAGTGAAAGTCAAAATTGAGTTCTGGCTAATCATAATGATCTGTTTCTGATAAGAGCACAACCTTAATTTGTTCAATTATCTATAAAGCTAAAAGAGATCGTGGTATTACTGGACTTGAATAGTAAGTTTATAAAATCATATAAGTATGATTTATATACTATAATAGCACAACCAAATCTTTCGGCCGAGTAGTTAACACACGTGCGCCATTTCCCAGCAGACGAGGGTTCGAATCGTTCAGGCAACAAATTGATTTTCGAATATTGCTTTTAAAATATTTAATCAAATCTATAACATGCGCTTTGTCAGCATTCAGTTCGATCAAACCCGAGCGGTGCGGTTTCGGCGCCATAGATGTTCTAGGCTACCATAAAAATTACTTCAAGTTTGTGGGAAGTCAAGGGTGTTGCGGTTTTAAAATAGTTTTTGCTTTTCTTTTTTTTTCAGTTTTAATATCAACAAATCAAAATCATTACAAGAATTACAAAAAAAAAAAAGGAAATATTTGTTTTATTTTAAAAATATTTAAAAGCAAAAACCAGAAATTGTGTGAAACAACTCCTAAATTCATGCTTTAACCTCTCATCGTGTGGAGCTCTCTTCTTCTTTCTTACCAACTTTTATGCGACATTTCTTGTCACTCCCGCTTCCTCTAGAACAGTATTCATGGTGCTGGGTCTACGATTGAAACACCAGGCTGAGATTGTAAGACATGACATCGCGATGAAGATAAGGTTCGGACAAAAAATCTCCCTGCACCAGGAAAACTTCTACACACGTTGCAGATTTTCAGAGTGCAGACGCGTTAATTGACTTGTAAAATGACGAATAAGGAGTCGATATGTCTACTTGACATTGTTTTTTTATTATTATTATTTGCAACTAGTTGAGTTACGACCTGAAACTTCTTGTCTCCTCGTTTTTATTTGAAACGATTAACTCATTTTATTTGAAATTTCTCGTCTCCTACTCGTTTTTTTCTTTCCTGTTACAACTCTTTTTTATTTTTCGAGTCGTGTTTTGTTTATGAAGATCTTCATGCAAATCCATGATTCTTGTCCACTGTTACTTTGATGATTCTGACTGTTGAATAATATTTATGTAGTTTTATTTAATAATAGTCATCAAGGGTAGAATAATATTTTTTATTTAACCCATATATACTTTATTTGTAATTAGGTTAAGTCAAAGCATTCATAATATATAAAGCACTCGAAATACCATAACTCGTAAGTCTAGCCTTTTTTTTTTTTTAATGATATTATGTCTTTCGCCTCAGTAAAATATGGTATTTTGTCTTTCCTTTAGCTTTTGTAATTTGATATTTGCAATCAGTTTCTGCAATTATTTTAGTATTTTGGCAAGAAGATATTTGTTCAGTTTCTGCAATTTGGTATTTTTTTTCCGCTGTTTTTGCATTCATGTTCTCTGTGATTGTTGATTATGGCTACTGAAAGAGATGATTCGCTTCAGTCTGTGAGTGTGAGGTTGGATGGGAAGAATTATTCATATTGGAGTTATGTGATGAGAAATTTTCGTAAAGGTAAGAAGATGTGGGGGCTTGTTAATGGAACCTATATGGTACCTAAGAATATTGAGGAGAGAGATGTTGTTTTGATAGATACACGGGGAGCAAATAATGCAAAGATCATTACTTGGATGAACAATTCTGTTGAGCATTCAATAAGTATGCAATTGGAAAAGTATGAAGCAATAAAAGAGGTTTAAGATCATCTGCAAAGGTTATTCACACAATTAAATTTTGCAAAACAGTATCAATTAGAGATTGACATACGAGCACTTCATCAGAAGAATATGAGTATTCAAGAGTTTTATTCTAGTATGACAGATCTTTGGGATCAATTGGTTCTTATAGAATCGGCAGAATTAAAGGTGCCTATATTGAGCGTAGAGAGCAACAACGATTGATAAAGTTTTTAACAGCTTCTTGTAGTGATTTTGATGGACTTAGAGATTCAATTCTACATCTTTCTCCATGCCTTATGTTGACTTTGTTGTTAATGAGTTATTGGCTGAAGAAATACGCCTTCAGTCTTATTCTGAAAAGGAATTCTTTTTGCTTCAAATCCTTCAGTACTAGTAGTACCTTCTGAGCCAATCTTTAATCATCAGAACAAGTCTTCCACAAGGGTTGGCTTTGTGAGTGCAATTTCTATAAGCAAAAAGGTCATTGAAAGGCTTAGTGTCCTAAGTTGAGACATTAGAATTAAGCTTGGAAGTTTGATAGTCATTAATCTAATACTCATAGACCACCTCAGGGTTATAAACCACCACACCACAATACCATAATAGTAGCCTCCTCATGCTCTATTACCGATCCTACTACTTTGGCTGAGCAATTTCAGAACTTTCTCTCCTTGTAGCCACAAGCAATGTCTGTATCTTCTTCCATAGGTCAGTTGCCTCATAGTTCTTCAGGTATGTCACACTCTAAATAGGTCTTGGATTCTTGTGCTTCCTATCATGTGTCTCCAAACAATCATAAGACTATTGATGACACTGTTATACCTTTAGTAGGAGTTGGTTTTGTTGTCATACCTCACTTGTCTCTCCCTAATATTTATCTTATTACAAAACTCAAATTTAATCTTGCATTTGTTTATCAAATATATGATTCTAGTGATTATTTAGTCATGTTTTCCTGTTCTTTTTATTGTGTATAGGATCTGCAGTCTCAGAAGCTGATTGGGATAGACCGTAAGGAGAATGAACTATATATTTTGGATGAGTCAAAAATGTCAGTTCTTGTTGTTGTTATTACTGCTACTACTACTGTTGACTTGTCTTTTTTTTTTTCGTTTGAGTGTTTCATCTTCTAGTTTTTACTTATGATATTCTTGTCTAGGTCATGTTTCGTCTTCTCATTTCACATTTTTGGCATCCATAGGAGCTTTAGGAAATTTGAAAACTTGTGACATTTTTTTATTGTAGTGGAAGTAAACCGGCAAAATTTTCTACTTTACCTTTTAATCGAAGCATTTATAATTCCTCTTCACCATTTGATTTGATTCATTCTAATATATGGGGACCTTCTCCTATTGCCACAAAACGAGGGTATCAATATTATGTCTCTTTTATTAATGATCATACTCGTTATTCTTGGGTTTATTTAATGAAACATCATTCTGAATTCTTTGAGATATATGCAGCTTTTTGAGCTATTATCAAAACTCAATATTCTACTATGATCAAATGCTTTCAGTGTGATTTGGGTGGGGAATATACATCTAATAAATTGCCAATTACTTGCCTTAGATGGAACCATCCACCAAACTTCATGTATAGATACTCGTGATCAAAATGGTGTTGCTGAAAGAAAACATCGACACATTGTTGAAACTACTCGTTCTCTTTTGTTGTATGTTTTTTCCTAGTGAGTTTTGGGGAAAAGTTGTTCTTACTACTGTAAGTTTGATTAATACAATTCCATCTTCTCATAGTTCGGGTTTATCTCCTTTTTAAAAGTTATATGAGTATGTTCCTGATTATTCATCATTTAGAGTCTTTGGTTATACTTGTTTCATTCTTTGTTCTCATGTAGAATGCAGTAAGTTATCCTCTCAATCCATTATTTGTGTCTTTGTGGGTTATGGTGAAGGTGAAAAGGGGTGTCGGTGTTTTGATCCAATAACCTTGAAACTTTATTAGTCTATTCATATTTGTAAGTCCACAAAATTACCAGATTTATTTTTTCTTGTTATTCTTCATCATTTACTTCCTTTGTCTCGTTGAGCCCTCTTCCTATAAAGAGATAATTCTTTATTTGCTTTAGTAGCAAGCTATGGATGAAGAATTTTCTACTTTGCTTAAGACAAATACTTGGGATCTGGTTCCTCTACCTCCTGGTAAGAGTGTTGTTGGTTGTTGTTGGGTGTATAAGATCTAAACTAATTCTAATAGGTCTATTGAGCAATATAAAGCTAGGCTAGTTGCAAAAGGATACTCTCAGCAATATGAACATGTTTGTAAGCTTAAACATTATATGGTCTCAAACATGGACCTCGTGATTGGTTTGAGAAATTCTTTATTGTGATCTCATCTCTTGGCTTTGCTTTTAGCAGTCATAATTCTGCTCTTTTTATTAAGTGCACTAATATTGGTTGTATTATTTTGTCTTTATATACTGACGACATGATTATTATTGGTGATGACATTGATGGTATTTGAGTTTTGAAGACAGAGTTGCGGATGATTTGAAATAAAGGTCGTCACGATAGTGTTTTTCGGGCTTCATGTGTCGCCAAAAGAGAGTTTGTTTTATAGCTGTAAAATCACGACTATAAATCTTAGAAGTCATCACCTAGTATTAAAGTCACTAGGAAATCTATTTGTAAGAATCCCAATTTTTTCTGATTTGTTTATTTGTTAATATTTCCCCTATAAAAGGTAGATGAAGCATAATCACGACTATAAATCTTAGGAGTCATCACCTAGTATTAAATTATGTTTTTCTCTTACATTACACGCATAAGATAATAAATGAAAAGGAGTTGATTCGAACACGAAGATTCCATATATATATATATGTATGTATGTATATATATATGTTTGTATGTATGCATGTATATATAACACAACACAGTTTAATATTCTAACATAATCTCATACTTTCTAATATCACAAGCGTAGATTGATACATTTAATCTTCCAGAAACAAAATGCTTCAAATATAATATTCTATAGTTTACATGTTTTCTGCATAGCAAAAATTTACACCACAAATCTCTAAGCTCCTAACTTATGTAAAAAGGGATCAATGACTCAAAAATCTATTCCTGGCAGGATTGGGAGGAACCTACAAAGTATAGTTTTTTCCATATAAGTAAAAACAATTAAGTAAATACAAGCAATTTACAAAATAAATTATAACAATATATTTATCAATCTACTCATATTAGAGGATTAATTGATGAGAGTGAAAAATATTGAGAAGTTTTAAAAAACCCTTGCTAGATGGAAGTCTAGGCATTGGTCTTGAGGTTGAAAATGATGGAATTTCAGTTTGATCCTTCAATTTGTGAAAATTACAGTTTCATTCATGAACTTTAACAAATTATAGTTTGGCCCATGTAGTGAAATTCAGATTACGGACTGAATTGAGGATGAATTATGGAAAAGAATTTTAGTATAGTGATGAATTTATGATCTTTTCAATTTAGTCCTTCATCATGACCCAATTCCGAATCCTTGATCGATATACATGGACGTGGTCCCCCTCCATGGTTCAATACCTATACTGAATCCAAACTTATATACAAACTTTCCTTTAAATAAGTTAATTAGAATTCAACGCAACATTAATAATAAAATTAACTTCATAATATGTTTTGATTGTCTTAATACAAGAGTTAAATACAAAACTTTTATAATTGTAGAGCACTAAGTAGACATAAGAACGATTACAACCAAAAAAGCATTAACTAAGAGTACAACAAAAATGACTTGCTAACAACTACAATCCCGCAAACGGTATGTATTGAAGTTGTGAGTGAATCTTGTTGATAGTTGATAGTTGAAGTTTTTTTCCATTTCTTTGTAAATGCTTAGTTCAATGATGTGAAGTTTTGTTTTTTTGAAAAACAAAAGAGTTTGTTTACTAGTTTAAAAATTGTAGATTGATTAAGAAATGGTTAACCGGTTAAGTCAGCATATTAATTTTTCCTTTTCGTATTAGGTTTTTCTTTTCTGAGTTTAATTTACTGATTGTTTAGAAATTAAAACCCATAAATAATGAGAAACATAATTTATAAATATAAAGAGTAATACATAAAAAAAAAGATAGTGAATAAGATTTCCTTCCTTTTAGATCTTTCCTTCTTTAATTTTGTATCTTTCTTTTTTCTGTCCAGAAGCTTCTGTCACAGCTTTTTTTATTCCAACAGATAGCCAGCATTAGAAAATATGACAGCCCTTTGGTGGGTTGGCAGCACACGTTCCTTTCGGGCTGGTGTTTAGAGAGTATGGCCTTGCCGGAGTCATTGTCATCTATGCCCGCATAACTGATGTTCATGGAAGAGTTCTGGGAGAAGATCTCGCTTGGGCAAATTCTGCAGCAGTAGCTGCTGTTATTCACAGATTCAAAATCCTCAATAAAAACAAGTTTATGCACATTGATCGCGGGAATCCTTGATTGTAATCAGCTTCAAACTGGTAGTGAGATTGAATCGAGTCTTCTTCTCATTAAATTAAGAAGAATGGATAATACTGGACTGACATGTGAAATACATTAAAGTTAAGGGATTGATTTGTAGTTATTCCAAAACAATATGGACCATTCATGTGGCTAACTATCCATCACATAGTGGTGGACCATAAGGACTTCATCAATGAGAGGCACGATGTTTTACTGTTTTCTGCAACACTGAAAATGGCAGCAGCTAAAACGTTATCACCCCATCCTTTTCCACCCATTTCTCTACCCTCAAAATCGAAGCTGAGCAGAAACAATACTGAATTATTCACCCACCACCACAACCGTCAGCCATGGCGAGGACAAGCTGGAGCAATCCCCACAAGACAAAAGAGGGTGACGGCTCGAGTCTCTGTTCAGCTCCAGGAACATCTTTTGTCTTCCTCTGCTGTTGTGGAACAGCTTCAAAACCAGGAATCCATGTTTTTAGTTGCAGAAAGTGCTGCTGGTTACTCATTGGCTAGCTACTACACTTCTTTGGGACTCTTTGTCATCTCTGTTCCTGGCCTCTGGTCTCTTATCAAGCGCTCTGTTAAATCCAAGGTCCTACTTCCCTTTCTTCTTCTGCTAATATGTTCTTCTTAGCTGCCCATTTTCTGTTCAATTCAGCTCAGTTTTTGTCTACTTTTTTTTATTTACTTTATACTAGTGCCCTGAATTAGGAGTAAAGTAGACTGTGCATTATTTATACAATCTTCACTTAGAGGCTTGGCCATCAATTAGTGGTTTTCTATCTTAATTTTCTAGTACTCATTGAGAATGAGATGCGGAAATTCAGCACCTGCTCTTAGCTAATCATTGGCAAACTTCAAAATGCCCTCCCGTTATTGAGTTAGATTTTCATCCCGAAACAAATTTTAGTATATCTATTTGTCCTTAAACATTTGTTTTTCTTATTTAATGTCTTGTGTTAGAATTCCTTAAATTAAGAAGTTGATTTCTCTACAAAGAAACATTTTTTTCTCTCGCAAGAATAGGTACGGTTTGGATGCAATCGATGATCAAATATAGATGAAAAGACTCAATTGTAAATTTATGAAACTCGGGATAACTTGGAGGGGCATTTGCAGATTGTGCAGAAAACATTTATAGGGGAAGGGGGAGGGAAGAAAGAACCAGCTCAGGTTGCAGGAGAAATCTTATCTTTCTTCACTCGCAACAATTTTGCAGTCACTGATAGAGGAGAGGCCATTACGTAAGCCAATCCCCACCTCATCATCTTCATTGTACTTCTCTGCGCATTCTTCCATTTTGCAGTAACTGTGCAGCATCTTCAATTGTGTGCAGGTTTGAGGGAATTATGGTTCCAAACCGAGGCCAGGCAGCATTGCTTACTTTCTGCACCTGCATTAGCCTCGCTAGCGTTGCGCTTGTGCTTACCATAACTTTTCCAGACTTCGGTAACAATTGGTTCTGGATCACCATTCTAAGTCCATTGGCGTAAGTGCTTCATATGCCGAAGAATTAATCGAGTGTTTTTTTTCTTTTAGAGAATAATATAAATTATATTATGCGGTCCTATCTAACAACTTAAATTTTTAGATGAGATGGTTCCTTAACATAGTATCAGAACCTTGTTGACCTTGCGGTCACGAGTTCGAATCTCACCATCCGTATTTTATTTGATAAAAATTAAGTACAAGGTAGTGTGCGTCTTTGCAAGTTTTAAGCCCAAAGAGTTTTCATTTTAGAGTGTGTGAGCGAATAATATAAATCATATTCTGAATCTTTATCTAAAAGCTTAATATTTTCAAGTATCTCACCGTATATACTTGCACTGATGCTTTTGAGATGAAATGCATGCAGGGGAGCATACTACTGGAAGCGAGCATCGAGGAAAGAGGAGATCAAGGTTAAAATGATGGTGGCAGACGACGGGACCTTATCAGAGATCGTTGTTCAAGGTGACGATCAGCAAGTAGAGCAAATGAGGAAGGAGCTTCAGTTCAGTGAAAAAGGTATGGTTTATGTCAAAGGCATATTCGAGAGATGACAAAAGCTAGACTAAATAGTTTAATGTACATTTGAATCGGTTTAATATTCTGGCAGTCAAGAGACCAAAAATGTCCTGCTTGAATCTTTTTTGAGGTGTATATTGCTCGTAAATGTAACCAATTATCTTGTTTCAAGCTGTGTTTTTAGACAGAACTTCTATCTAGATGCCAACTTTTAACTTTTGATGTTTGTTTAAATTGACGTAGAACGAAAATATAGGCATTCATTGAATCAACCAATTGTATACATGAACGATTTAGAGAGCAATAGTTTTTTTTATGGATGCGATTAAACTATCACTATCCAAAAAAATATATTTTATGGGCATAGACGAGAAGTAAATTTTGGTTGTTTCAGACTGTTACAATACATAAACATCTTGACTCGAATTTGAGATCTATTGTGCAAATTGCATGTCCTCTATCATCACTTCGAGCTTTGGAGAACACAACAATAGTTTATTTTTGGAGAAATGTCGCATAAAAGTTGGTAAAAAAGAAGAATAGAGCTCAACAAGGTTGATGAGAGGTTGGAACATTACCTAACATATAATTGTTGTGGTGTTTTCACTGTTTCCGCTATTGTAGACTCTGAGCTAAATAATTATGGATTGTGGCAGTGTCAAGACCATTGTGCCCTTAATGAGTTCGGGCATAATGTTGTTGGGTGAGGGCTCTGCTGGTTTTTCGTTCTTCTTTTTCTTTGTGCTTGATGTTGTGGGTTTTGGGTTGCTTTTGTTCAAGAGGCAGGGAAGCACGGGTTGAGGAGTTTTTTTTCCTGTTGTGGGTTACGATTCATGACAGCAAAAAAACAGAGAAGAAAGGCAACATTGTCCCAAGAAAAGGCAAGACTATAGGCTTCATCTGGTTTCATGGCATAACGTACCTGATGAAGGAAACTTTCTTGCAATCTATCATTCAAAAAATCCTATTTCCAGTACCGTAAACAAGTACATCCCATTAAGAAATAACCCGTGGTTTTCTTTCTTAAGCAACTGCAATATAAATTCTAACAAAGTTTAAGGCTCTGTTTGTTTTCCAAAATTCACATTCCGGGAAACCACTTTCCAAACTTTCTGTGTTTGTTTGTTTTCCGGAAAGTTGGTCAACGGAAAACACTTTCTAGTCAAAGAAAATTTTTGTTTGGTTTTCGGAAAGTGTTTTCCGGAAAATTTAGGTGAAAACACTTTCCGAAGTCATGAAAAATTTAGAAATGTTATTATTTGCTGATTATATCAAATTTGATCCTCAAACTTTTGATTGCTATATATAATTTGTTTTGAATATTTATTTTTCAATTTCATCTCTTAAAATTTAATTTTTATATTAATTTTGGTCCTTATTTTTATAATTGCTATTTGTTTTTTTCTTATCATTTTTTTATTGAAATTTTTTATCTATCAAATTTGGTCCTCATTTTTTTTATTGTTTCTTATTTTATTTGAAATAATTTATGAAATGTTAATTATTATTATTTTAATTTATTCACCTTTTATTTTTTTTTATTTTTTAGATTTGATCTCTATTATTTTGATTATTATTTATTTTATTTGAGATAATTTATGAAATTATATTGTTTTTTCAATTTCATTTTCATTCAACTTTTTAATTTGTAAGATTTGTTCCTCATTATTTTAATAAACTTGAAAAAAAAATTATTAATAAATTATTTTCCAGTTCATTTTCCATAACACAAACAAATACTGGAAAGTGTTTTCCAGTTCATTTTCCATAACACTGTCAAACATCGGAATTCACTTTCCAAGAATTCACTTTCCTCGTAATTCACTTTTCAAAAAAAATCACTTTACAGCAAACAAACGGGGCCTAAGAGATAAATTATGGGAAAATATTGCTTACCATATCAACCTTTAAAAGCCCATCCTGTTTAAATGTCTCAAAACCTTTTCCTTACTCAGCTCTAATTGCCCTTACACGAAGAGGAAACTTTATCCTTTTTTAAAATTGAAAAAAAAAGGAGTGTCTCTTGCATGAAGAGCTTATTAGGAATAACGAGAAGCCCATCGTTATTATCGACCCCGCAAGCATTCTTAATCACCAAATGATGATCTGGCTTTAACTTCTGCAGATAACAAAGAGAAGACAACAAGGGTATGAGTTACTTAGCTATAACACACACACACACACACATTGTAAACTCAGAAAGAAACGAGAGGAAGAGTCAAGAAGGAGAAACTAGAAGCTTGAGCTTAGAGTGGGAAATGAGAGAGTGAGGAAGACCAAAAGAGGAAGGTGAACATGATGAAAGGCGTATAAAAAGGTTGTAATTGCACTTCAATTGAGGAGCCAATGTTTAGTCACATCGGGCGAGCTGATTGCTGGGCTCGAGGTTCAAATCTGTTTGTGTTGTGCTGTGCCTTTGGTGAATCACGTGTGTTGGGTGTTACTAATTTTTATTTATTCAAATCATAATAAATAAATAAAAATTTAAAATTGATTATGTATGTTATCTTTTATTTTATTTTATTATTTTATTTTATTTTTTAATTCTTTTGGTCTGCAGATTTCTTTTCGAAATTTTGTCTTTCAATTAAAATTGGTCATATATGATACGTTTTATTTCGGTCCTTATTTTTTAAATATTTTTGAACAATTACACTGATTTTTTTTAGATCTCAAGGTTTTGATTTGTTGTAGTTTTGTTCTTTAATTGCAATTATTATATATTTTATATTTTATTTCAGCTTTTATTCTTTTAATTTTTATTTGATATTAATTTCTTTGGTTTTTTATCCTTCTTTAACAATGTTTATTTTTGTTCATATTTATACATCCATACTTAGTATTTTATGTTATTTTTATCTGTTTTTTGGGATCATTTTTTTTATGCTCATAATATTTTTTTTCTTTTTTTTTCTATAGTTTTTGTTTGCTCTTTTTTAAAGCTTTTTTATTCTTCAAGATAATTTTATGGTTTCAATAATAATGATAATTTTAGTGATTGTTTTTATTTTTTTTTTCTTGCTTGCTTTTTTGTAAAAATATTTTATTTTTTCATGGAGACCATTTAATGATTCTAATTATTTAGGCAGTAATAATGATAATAATTTAGTTGTTATAGTCATGATAATGATGGTAGCGTAACAATGAAATTTTAATGATTTTTTTTCTTTTATAGGTAGAAAATCAATGATTTATTTTTGTTGTTTAGTTATCGTAGATGTTTTCACAATTTATTTTTTATTATTGTATTTAATTTAAATTAGATTATGAAATGAACTAATTCTAATACAGTGAATTCAATGATTTAAGTATTCGAATCTTCATACATTTTTAATGACGATGATGATTTTATGTCGATGATTTTTTTGAACAGATATATTTATATTGATTTAAAATTTATATATTTATTAGAAATTTGCACTCCACGGAAATTTTACATAGATTTATTTTTTTCCTTCATATTTATGGTTTAATAAAAAAAAATACACTCTTAATTTTTTTTCCGTTAAAAAAGTATTGTTCCTATCGCGGTGAAGCGTGGGTATATGACTAGTGAATTTATAAGTTGTATCACACAATTTCTCTTTTCGCTTTTAAATACTTTTGAAAATGAAAAAAAATATTACTTTATTTTTGTATTTTTTTGATGATTTTGATTTGTTGATATTAAAACTGGAAAACAATTAAAGCAAAAACTATTTTAAATCCGCAACACCCTTAACTTCCCTCAAACTCTCAAACTTATAAGTAATTTTTATGGTAGCCTAGAACATCTAAGGCGCCGAAAGCCCGAAACTGCATCACTCGGGTTTGATCGAACTGAATGTTATAGATTTGATTGACAGAATTAAGGCTTTGTTCTTATCAGAAACAGGTCACATTATGATTGATCAGAACTTAATTCTAACCGTAAACTATCTAGTTTTCATTGTCAAATATATAATGTGCAGCAGAGTTGCAGATAAAAGAACAATCTCACCTAAAATTTGAAGTTGTTAGGTGAGATTCCATTTATATTATTTTCTAATATATCCTATAAAATAAAAATCTTTTGAACTTTAAATTTAAACAATCTCACTTTGTGCTTGATTTTTATCAAATAGAATGGGGTGGTGAGTTGAACTAGTGACCGTTGAGTCAGCTCTGATACCATGTTAAGGAACTATCTCACCTAAAAAATCAAGCTGTTAAATGAGACCCCATAATATGATTTATTTTATCCTCAAAATCATTTTTCTATATAAAATATTTCAGATCAACCATTACCCATAACAAATAATCCATAACATTTTAATTAATTCATCAATTAAACCCAACGCAAAATCTTCAAACCCTAATCTTCAATAAATTCAAAATCTAAACTAATAACTTCTCTTTCTCTCTTCCGGATTCCCTCTCTTAAAAATTTACGATCTCTCTTTTTTCTACCTATTTATATTTATGAAGATTTGTACATTTACCACAATACCCCCTGATTTATCAATAGTTACTTCTAATCCTTTCAAGGCATTGTTGCCTTTTCCTATTTTCTTTTAAAACATAACAATATGTACTCAAAACGAAAAGATTCATAATTTTCTTTCTTGTTACAGCTTGGCCATGATCCTGGAACCTGACATGGCTAAAGAGCATGCTTATGAAATGGTGTCCAGGGAAGGTTCCTCTTCAGTTTCTAAATGCTCTGTAGTAGTAATGTCGGCTAAAATATTTGGCCAAATTACCGTCTTCACAAGACAGAGTTTACACAACCAATTTTTAATCCACAAGTTGTGTGTAGCTTGTTGAAAATATGATAAAAAAATATTCAACTAGGACTTGAATGATGCTTTCTGTACTCGTCAAATCAGTATATAAGTAGTCCTGGGACTTGAGAGTTCTTGAAAAACAAGTCAGGGAGACAGAAAAGTGAGCGAAAATGGTGCTTTCAAGTTCTTTAATTCTTTCAAATCTTGTAGTCTTGCTACTCTCTCCTTTTATAGTTTCATTTACAATTCAGGATAGGTTTCTACAATGTCTCTCAAACACCTCACATTCCTCCTTTCCTTTCTCCACCGCCTTGTACTCTCCAATGGACAACTCTTCCTTCCCCACCGTTTTACTTTCTACAGCTCAAAACCTCAGGTACACATTTCCTTCAGTGCCGAAGCCTGAGTTCATCTTCACCCCGTTCAATGAATCTGACATCCAAGCAGCTGTTGTTTGCTGCAAACAGCTTGGAATTCACTTCAGAGTCCGCAGTGGAGGCCATGATTATGAGGCCGTCTCATATGTCTCTGAAACTGAATCCCCTTTCATTATTATAGACCTTGCCAAGCTACGATCTATTGACGTTGACATCGAAGATAATAGCGCTTGGGCTCAGGCAGGTGCCACAAATGGTGAGCTGTACTACAGGATTGCTGAAAAAAGTAAGACTCATGGTTTCGCTGCTGGCCTTTGCACCAGTTTAGGCATTGGTGGGCACATCACAGGAGGTGCTTATGGTCCTATGATGAGGAAATATGGCCTTGGTGCCGACAATGTCATCGACGCTCGCATAGTCGATGCTCAGGGGAGGATTCTTGATAGGCAAGCCATGGGGGAAGAACTTTTTTGGGCAATCAGAGGTGGAGGCGGAGCTAGCTTTGGTATTATTACTGCCTGGAAAGTAAAACTGGTCCCCGTGCCAGAAATTGTGACAGTTTTTACAGTTCCTAAGACCTTGGAACAAGGTGCCACCAAGCTTCTCTATCGGTGGCAGCAAGTTGCTGACAAACTCGACGAAGATCTCTTCATTAGAGTTATCATTCAAACAGCTGGTAAAACGGGTAATAGAACTATTAAGTCTTCCTACAATGCCTTGTTTCTCGGCGATTCCGATAGACTCCTCCAGGTGATGGAAGAAGGATTTCCAGAATTGGGTTTGACATCGAAGGATTGTATCGAAACTACATGGCTTGGATCTGTGCTCTATATTGGTGGCTACCCGAGCACTGCACCTCCTGAAGTCTTACTCCAAGCAAAGAATAACTTGAGGAGCTACTTCAAAGCCAAGTCGGATTTTGTCCAAGAACCTATCCCAGAATCGGGGCTTGAAGGGATATGGAAAAGGTTTTTTAAAGAAGATAGTCCTTTGATGATATGGAATCCTTACGGTGGAATGATGAGCAAAATTTCTGAGTCGGAGACTCCTTTCCCCCATCGAAAGGGTGACCTGTTCATGATCCAGTATGTAAATGCCTGGCAAAATCCTTCGGGGAATGTTGGAGGGCACATAATGTGGATGAGAGGGCTTTACAAGTACATGACACCTTATGTTTCCAAGAATCCGAGGGAAGCATATGTGAATTACAGGGATCTCGATTTGGGTACGAACAGAAATACTCGCAAGAACTTTAAGAAGGCAAGAGTCTGGGGTGCTAAGTACTACAAGGACAACTTCTACAGGTTGACACTTGTGAAAAGCCTGGTTGATCCTGAAAACATTTTCAGGCATGAACAAAGCATTCCACCTCTTCCGATGAACATGAGGTAAGGAGGCTGAAGAGGAATCAGTTTCCAGGAAAAAGGGTGGTTGGGTCACCATGTTCATGTGTCTGTGATGGGACCAGAGTTCTGGATTTATTCTAATATTCTGGTTCAGTTGACAGCCATTGCTGTCGCAGAATAGTGTGTGATAAGCAGCTTATTCTTTCAAGTAGTGCTCAAAATATACTATAAAATTTATAAATAATTGTGGTAGTCGAAGCCCTGATTGATGCTCAGATCTACATTGTGGTGTAAATTTATGTTAGATAATTGCACTTACAAAATGCTGTCAAATTGAAACAATGCCAAAAGTAGTCTTAAAATCGATTAAAAAAATCACAAGAATACAAATTTCTTGGTAGAATTATAGAACCATCTGTCATAGAAATCAAAGGCAGGCCTTAGCTCAGTTAGTTGAGCGGAGGACTGTAGTGGTGTTGGCAGCAGACAATGTGGCAGGTCGGATATTTATTTATCAAACTAGTTCTTGCAATAGATATTATTAAACCAAAAATTTGGTTGATCCAAACAAATAACTTGGGGTTACTGCCCTTAATATATTGACAAACACCCTTCATCTCTACAATGCATGTGAGCAATAGTCACACTACTAATTGCCAAACCAAACCAAATAAAAAACGAAAGAATTCGGGAGAGATAACATAACTAAAGACACAAGACTTGTGATCTAGATAGTAAATCTATAAGAATCAATCTGTATAAGCCCAAAATGATGCGCTAAACATTCCAAAACCAAAACATACATTCCAAAACCAAAACATTCTGTACCAGTAGAAAAACAAAACGTTAACTAAAACGATAAAGAAAAAGTCAGATAATTTACATCTCTATTCCACTGTTCCTTTTATCTCCATAGCCACAAGCAGCAATTCCAAGCCTAGATTAAATTATTCAGTAGTTGGTCATGCAAAATACAAGAAATGTTTTTGTACAGTCCAGGACGAATCAAGAAAGTCACGAAGAGGGTTTGTGCCATAAAACATGAGAAACAAAATGTATCCCTTCCCAAAAGCCCGATCAGAATTTTTGGAGTGGATGTTTACATTTGTAACTTCACTGATGCATATTCAAATCTTGGTGATGGATTACCAATCAATATTCAAATGCAATCAGCTTCTCATGATAAAACTGTAATTACAAGTACAAGAAAACAGAGCCATGCCCTCTTTGAAACACGAAGCATTCATGGAATTAACTAAAAGCAATATAAGGAGATTTTCTCTAAAACAAATTAATAATATAAATATATATAGAAGGAAAAAATAGAGAAGCTTAATTTATACAGAACTCCCAGGGGGGAAATGGGCACGACAAAAATTGATAACGTCCATGTCAAGTCCATAACTGGTAGACAACACTTGGATTAACATAATTTAAATCAATGGGTGGCCGAAGAACGAATTTAAGAACAAAGAAAATTGAATTTCAGACCCTCCACGTTGACCCTTGCTAGATGTAATTCTATGCTTTCAATTACATTATCTACATTTTCGTTGCCATTTTTGATGGAGGAAGTGTTCCAAAAACTCTGTCCCACAACGAAGAAGTGATTCCGAATCCCTTGTCTTGGACCCGGAAGTGATGGTTCATGTGATATTTCTGCAGAACACAATTCAGAAGAACATTAGCAGGCTCATGGAGCACTGATTTTAATCAGAACCCTTTATTGGAAATTGAGAAAGAACAAAAAAGAGAAAGAAAGAAAGAAACATAGCAAAACTTCAAAATATGCTAGCTTTAATCCTATTGACAATTTTTTGTGATCACTGATCAGGTGAAACTATATCCAGTTACAAATCTTCTATGAACTGAAGGTAGTTATTTTAGGAGCTGGGGGTAACCACGTAGAACCAACAATAAGATTACCACAACCATTCTACAAGATTATATGATTGGTACTCAAAGAGTAAATAGGTGCTACGCTGCTCTTACCTTGAGATTTTTCGGTACATCATTTCCAGGATGACCATGGTGCAGATAGTAGTGAGTGCAGTCATACATCACATAGCCCAGTAAACCACCTCCGAAAAGAGCAGGAGTAATTGAAGGAGTAGCAAACAACAAGACCACATTCCAGAACTGGCGAGGAAAACTTTAAAGTAAAAACCAGTATGATCATGTATACAGAGCAGCTATTATGCACAAAAACAGTACAAACAGATTAACAAAGCTCTGAAATTACTCATTTCAATATGGAGGTTCAAATTCGTTCATGCCAGGACAGAACGAATGACAACTGCCCAACAAACGCTTTTCTAAATTATCATCTGCCATTCTTTTGATAAAATTATAACAGGACTTGAAACCATGGCATCTGATACAAAAAGTTCAATTGTCATTTATGATTAAGGTTGGAACCACCAGTATGCTCATCTCAGCCATATGTCAGCATATAGTAATACTCTACTTTCACAAGGTGGTCTATGCCCAGTCTCTTTCTCTTATATATAATTCAACATTCTAAATTTAGAGGAGGGGGGTATTTCCCATCTCAGAACTCCCACATAACCATAAGAAAGTCTGGAAAATGTGTGCGCACATGATGACTGATAGCCAGTTATTCTAAAACCCAGGCTTAATGCAACAAGTGAACAAGAACAAAATCCTCTTGATGAAATTCATGGAAATATCCTGAAGAATGTTCACAGTTTAAAAAATTAAAGTGCTCAGCATTGAAACACAACTTTTGATCAGCTACATGGCCCAGTAAAGGCTAGGAAAAATACACATACAGGCACCAAGAGAATAGCTGTCGCTGCTGGAGGAAAAACAAGGCGGAGACCATCCATGGGGTGCTTATGATGACAACCATGAAGAAGATAGTGTAATGTGTTCCCCCTAAAGCATGTTCACGTTATCAGAAGACTAGTCTACCATAGCTTAACAGTATAGAAAATAATAGATTCAGTGCATCGGTGTAAGTAGAGAGAGGACTTACCAATAGCTTTTTGTTTTTATGTGGAAAAGGAAGCGATGCAAAGTGTATTCCAGCAATGTCCAAATGAAAATACCACTAACCACCATTAAGGCTATCTCAGGAAGTGCATGCCCCATCCTTACAGACTTTAAGATGCAATAGCATACAACAGGCAGCCAAATAGAAGGAATTGCCCACCAAACAGTGCGTGTTAAGGACTGTACAAAATAGAAGTGTCAAGTGTCAAAGATGCAATCATGTATTCTCAACAAATGCATTCTGAGAACCTTAATTAAAATGCCTAAATATGAAAAATCTAGCATGTATATAAATGCAAGGATGAATTGTGATCATGTTACAGGCTGGAAACACAGGAGCAATACCTCCACAAAATCATTCTCAAAAAACCTAGGGCCTTCCCTGCTTACAATAGGCTGGTGCACCCATTCCTCATAAGCTTCTCCAAGATGGCCAACCTGCAATAAATCTCTCAAGAACTTTTAATCACTAACAAAATTAAAAAATAACAGTGTGAATCATCAAGCTAAAAGTGCTTCGTAAAAAAAATATGTTACTCATATAAATCATGTGAATAAAACTGAAAGATTAAGCAGGAAGAATCGAGATTAAGAGGCTTCTAAAATCATGCTGAGGCCAAAATAGGAAGTTTAAAGCTAGCAGTTTCATTGAGCAAACAGAAGAGGAAAGGGAAAGCAAGAACTAAATTATAAGTAAGATTTACGGCTCTTATTCTGAACCCCATAAGATAGAAATGAATGAAGGAGGAAAATAACATAAAAACGCAAGTTCAGTAGAACATATCTGGCTTCGCAAATGCAACTACCATATGATTCAGTTAAAAAAGACTTGACGGTGCAACTGTACCTGGAAGACAAGGGGCTTGTCTAGATCAACAGTGAATTCCTGAGCTACCATCTTGAAACTTCGTTGTGTAGCTGAAGACATATAGGAGATATATAAGGAATAGATTCAATAGAAAAAAAAAAATTAAATTAGTACAGGAAATGCGGCGTGTTAAAAGAAAAAAAAAAGGGCTTCAAACTTTCTATAATCAAATATAGCCTCAGGGGCCCACCATTCTATACCTATCGAATTTGAACTTCACACACACCGTAATCTTTAGATAAGAA
Organism: Salix exigua; assembly: GCA_032356905.1. NCBI lineage: Eukaryota > Viridiplantae > Streptophyta > Magnoliopsida > Malpighiales > Salicaceae > Salix > Salix exigua. The sequence continues at coordinate 33,613,869 of CM063603.1, forward strand.
CCTTCAAAACATTTAGCCTTATCATATATACAAGACTTGCAGAGAAAAATAAAGCAATACTTAGGCATTAAGTATCATAAATTCAATCAACATCATCAACCACGTATAGAATTACGACTTGCATCAACTAACCCCAACTAGAAGGGCAAACAATTATAAATTCAATGGTCCCACATACTATCAATTCCAGCTTTAAAAGCCAGAAATGTTCCACCCTGATTACAAACATTCAAACTCGAATTCCTCCTAAAAAATGAGCCTTCTTATTCAAGATTGGAATTTATTTATTTATTTACTAACCGAAAAAATTTTCTATTACATAGATAAAATATACAAGTAGATGGGACCGTGGAAACAAAATCTCCAACATCTCAATCTAAGTAAACTATCAATCTTGATTACAATACACAAAATTTCTTCCTTTCCCCCACATTTTCTCAGGAAACAAGAGGAAAATTTCACCATAATAAACAAACCAACAATGCAGCACAGAAATCCAATTTCAAAAACATCAAATCAACCACACAATTCCTTCAAAACCCGTCTTTCATTAAATTATATAAATAGAAAACAACCACAAGATTTTCTCAGGAACCAATCAGAAAACAAAAACAAAACAAAGATAAAATGCACTTATCATCCAAGCCCAACTTCAAACCTAAAACCCCATAAACTTACTACAGAAGGAATTCAAACTTTCAAACACTAAAACCCAGATCCAAAAATAAATAAGTGAAAGAAAAAAGAAAAAGACGTCAACTTTAGGAAGAAAAACAAAAAGCAAAGCGGGTCGGATCCAGACTCAAAAACCTTAGACTTTAATGGGTTTCTCACCTTTCTCTCTTTCAAAAAACAAAACCCACCACAACCAGACCAAAGCTGTGGTGTTTTAGCTTCTGTCTGTGTTTTGCCTAGAAAAAGAAATGAGAGGAAGATGGTGGTGGCAGTGAAAAAGAAATAAATAAAGTATACTTAAAATGCATAGCAGAGAAAGGAAAAACGTGGACCGTTGATTTTATTATGAGCATCAGAGAATCAAAATCAAATCAGTAGATTCCAACTTTTGTTTTGATTTCAAAATCAAGTTGGAATACAAAGGTTTCCAGCCTGGAAATTTTTTTGTAATAGCATCTACAGCGGTATGCTATCCCTCATGCAAAAATAAAATAATAATTCTTTTTCCTATTTTTTCTTTATTTTTATGCTGCAGTGGGGATGCATTTACACATGTAAAAATGACATCTACTTTTATATATATATATATATTATAATATATATTTAAAAAAATATAATATATATATTAGAAAATAATATAATTATATCAAAAATATTTATTTTTATTTACAAATACCTTAACAAGAAATATATAAAATTAATAATTAGATTGTTGGAAGGTTTTTTAAAAGCAATTATTTAATTATATAATTTATTCTTATTAATTATATAATTAATTGCATGATTAAACTACATATAAAATAATTATATTATATTTAAAATAATATAAAAATAAATGATTCTTCAAAATGACTTTTACCACTAGAACACACATCAATAAAAATATGATTTTTACACTATTCAAAGTAAAATCTTGGAGATTTGTATCTCCAAAATTATACTCCCGCTAGAGATGTTCTAAGGGGAAAAATCATTATTGTCATAATCTATAGTACATGGAAAGAATGATTTGTTTAGGGTGGAGCATAAGAAGCAGTATCACCTAAAAATAATGTCGATTAGGGTTTATGTGTGGATTAAAATTGAATTTAATAAAAAATAAATCACTCTTTTTTTCATCAAATATCTATTTTTATGTGTTTTTAGCTAGTGTGTCAGATTAGGGAATAAAAATAGGAATGTAAAATAAATGTTTTTGAGTTTTTTATTATTATTTCCATATATTCTGTCTCAATCAGCAATGCTAAACTTTATTTTTAGGAATTTTCACCCCACAAAAACTCATTAATTGATCCACATTTCATGCATATAATAAATGAATATTATAAAATCAATATTACTAATTTTCTTTAAGAATATAGTCTATTATTATTATTATTATTATTATTATTATTATGTGCAAACCATAGTTGTCAATATCGTTTCGATCGTCGTTCGGTTTTCAATTGGAGCGGAACGTTCAGCGTGCCGTTCGATTGTCGATCTTGTTCATATATAGTTAATTATATATATATATATATATAGGAAAAAAATTAATTTAACAAGTATAATTAAAATTTAAATTCTTTTTTATTTAAAATATTTTGGTGTTTTTAAATTATTTTGATGTATAGATGTCAAAAATAATTTTAAAAAAAATAGATTTTAAATCCGAACGAAACTGAGAACTTCTGATTGAAATTTAAATAAAATTTTTAGAATAGACTGTAATTAAAATTAAAAAAATTATTTTATCTCAATTTTTAAACAAAACCAAACGAAATTAATATTTACGGTGCAAACAAAAGGGTGGTGGAGGCATGAGGGATAGGGTGGACATAGACAGGCATCATGGAGTGCATGAATCAAGCCATAGATGCATCCTTGGGAATGAAAACAGAGCAAGAGGTTGACTCCTTAGATTTCCAATTTCCAATTTTTATAGGTGCTGCACCCATGTTCTTAGAGGGTCCCTTGGAATTTTCACAATTGTGCCCAAATGTTACGCATGTTGAATTGATTTTTTATTTTATTTTATTTTTACTTTTTTTATATATAAATTATCCAATTATTTCTAATGTTTGGCTGGGAACGCAACACGTGGAGTCTAGAGATGATGAATCCCAAAGCCTCCAAGCTCTCCCTTTTACCTTTAGAACATGTTCCCCCGAATTCTCAACAAAAGATGATTTATTCTTTGAAAAAGTTTATAGAGATATATGCTCATTTGCACTTTGGATTGAAAAAACAAAATAGCATCTTTATCTTTCCTAAAAAAAAGTCAAATAAATCCTATCAAATATGAACAAAATAATCATAAAATAGTTATGATATCATCTTTTGCGTTTGAAAAGATGAGAAAATATATGATTTTTTCATATGAAAATATGCTCAAGAAAATTTTAAGATTCCATGAAATCAAAAATATTTCATTTTTTCTAGAATTTGTTTTTTGAAATTTCTGTCAAATTTATACATTACAATGTGGGTTTATAACCCAATATTATACAAAATTATTGGAAAAACTTATAAGAAAATAAAAAATATTTTCAAATACCCACTTGAATTTTTGAAATCTTTCATTTTTTACATATTATATTGGATTGGGCCTAACCCATCCAAATAGGTCAGCCTCTCTCTTTCTTTCCTTTTTTAGGTTGGGCTAGACTCAACTGATGAAACCAAAAATCTCATTCAAACCAATGTTAAGTGCATAAGAAGGGGGCATGGAGTCGAACAGTAGAGAAAGCCAATCTCCTTAGAGTTTCCACTAATATCGTGCAGTTCCTATTTTGACGCCACTTAACCTATTACATTGAGTCATTCTACTGGCTTATTATGCATGCATAGCAACGACATATATCAGCCAAGCCAAGCCAAGCCATTATGGGCACCCCTAAAATGGCTTTCTCTCGTGTTCTTACAGTAATTCGAGCTCCCATGGCGCCACAGAACATCAGAGGAATGGGGTGGGTTTGATGCGATATACAATTTTGGAACTTCAATGTTCGACACGGGGAACGCCATGCATCTAACTCCTGATGCATCAGAATTCAACGCTCCTTATGGAAGAAGCATTGGAACTTCAATCGTGGGTTTGATGGGTTCCTGGCAGATGACTACCTCGGTTAGGAGTTAAAACCATCTATGTCCTTGTTTTTTCTGCATAAAACTAGGAGGAATGTTTGCCTCTAAGTTGTTTGTTCTATGAACTGTAATTTGCAGCAAAAGCAGCTTGTCTTCCCCTTCTTAATCCTTACTTGAACAAGGATGTAAATAACACACACGGCGGGGTGAATTTTGCAGTTGCTGGTGCTACTGCCCTGCCACAAGAAGCTTTACAGAAATTCAATGTCCAGCCATTTATTATTTTGCAGTTGCCATGTCACCTGCACTCGTCATGGATGAAACTATATTTATTCAATTTTAAAAAATATTAATTATATGTATTTTTTAAATATAATATAAATTTAGATAAAATAATAAATCTGTGCAAAACTTTTGTGAAGTGCAAGTTTTCTGTAAAATATATGAATTTTAAATGGATATAAATTTATTTGCTTAGTAGGTTTCAATGAAATAAACAGTATAAAATTATTAGTGTCATTAAAAAAAGCAATAATATATCTGAATTATTGAATACATTGTATTAATATTAGTTCATTTTATAATTCAATTTAAATAAAAAAACAAACAAAATATAAACTATGAAAGAACCTGCAATGATAAAAAAAAAAAAAGTAGTTAATTTTATATCCCAAAAAGAAGAAAATATACATTGAAAATTTATCATCACATTACTATCATTATTATTAATATAATAGTTAAAATTATTACCAGCATTACTGACCAAATAGTAAAAATCATTAAATTGACCTGAATAATTTAAGAAAAAATAATTACAAAACTTATCATTAATATTGTTAAAACAATAAAAAATCATAAAATCATCTAATCTAAAAATTAGATAAAAATAATAGAAAATCTATCCTTATGTTATTGTCATTATCATTACCATAACAATTAAAATTATTATCAACATTACTATTAAAACAATTAAAATGATTCAATCGCCAAGAAAAATCATTAAAAAAAAGCAAAAAAAAATTTTAGAAAAAGAAGAATAAAAAACCAATCACTGAAATTGTAATTATTATTGTGTAAATAGTAAAATAATAAAATCATCTAATCTAAAGAACAAATAAAAATAAATAAAGAGAAAAAGGGAGCAACATTAATTTTCAAATAATTACCAATATAAATTCAAATTTCTGAAATTAACCAATTAAAAAGATCCCAACAAAAGAAACTAAAAGCATAGATGTATAAATACGAATAAAAAATAAACAATGTCTGAGAATAAAAAAAAACTAAATCAATTAATATATAAAAAAACCCAATAATCATATAATTAAAATAAGCAGTTAAGTTTTTTATTCATAAAAAGACGAAAACATAAATTGAAAATCTACCCTTATGTTATTGTCAATATCATTACAATAACAGTTAAAAATATTATTAACATTACTGTCAAAATAATTAAATTTCCCTGAAAAATCATTTAAAAAAAGAAAAAGATTTTTATAAAAAAATAACCACTAATATTATTATTATCATTGAGCATATAGTAAAATCATAAAAATATTCTAATCCAAAAAATAAATAAAAATAACAATAAAAAAGGGAATAAAGGGAAACAAATTTCAATATTAATTGTCACCAACATAAATTAAAATTTCAGGATTGAACCGGTTAAAAATAAAACCTGAATAAAAAGACAAAAACTAAAAGTATAGATGTATAAATATGAATAAAAAAACATTATCCAAGATTTTTTTTAAAATGAATTAATATAAAATTAAAAATTAAAAGAATAAGGACCCAAATGAAAAATAAAATTTATGATTAATTCCAATTGAAGGATAAAATTGAAACAAAAACAAATCATGAGACCTAAATAAATAATGAAATAACAAATTTAATTCTTGTGTAATATTACCGAAAAATTAGAAGTAGAGGGACTGAAATGAAAAGTTGTATAAATGACCAATTTTAATTGGAGGACTAAATTAAAATCAATTAAAACATCTGTACTGAAAAACATTAAAGGAACGAAAAAGAAATACAAAATCAAAAGAATAAGGACTAAAATGAAAACTTCTTTATATAATCAATTTTAATTGAAGGGCACAATTGAAAACAATCAAACTTTGAATTAATAAAATCAGTAATACAATTGAAATCAAAACCTCAGGGACTAAAGTATACTTACTACATACATCAGGGACCTGTCAGAAATGTCAGCGTCGGAGAGTGAGAAAAACAGCAACCAACATAATCCTGTCCTTCGCTGCTTACCATAACACCTATGACCGGAACATGCCACTCCGACAGACAGAGGATCGGGAGGCGAACCGTCTGCAACGATGGAAGTGATTTTTTGACCTCTTAAAGGGCGCGTTCGCATTGAAAGACGTTATCGTGTCCGAATGACATGTCGGCCGTGCATCCGAAAACAAATAATAAAATAATGGTTAATGACCCAAACACCCCTGAAAACCCACTGGTATTTATGAAAAAAACGAAGGGGGAAATACGCCCTGTCCCCGTTTACTGTGTTTAATTTTTTTCTTTTTCGGAGGCAGATTCGTTAATGCACTATTCATGGATGGAAAAAGGAGCACATGCACGCGCAAAGCACCGGGACAAATATCCAGTCCACAGTGCATCTCCTCACAATGCACAGTGAATGAACAGGAAAAATGCCACAGTTTATTTTTTAGTTTATGTGTGTGTATATATATATATATATTGTTTACTTAGATATATTAAAAATTAGAAACCAAAATCAAAATAATAAAAATTAAAAAATATATATTATAAGAAAATAAAATTATTGTGTCAACTTTGATTTTATAAAAAATAAAAATTATATTTTTCTTTTCTTTTTGCCATCAAAAAAATAAATTGAAACATCCTTGTCACCTTCAAAAATTATCATATAAATATATATATATATATTTGTGCCGGCTTTTGCAACAATATATTTAGATTGTGTTTGATTTATATTTCAAGATAAAAAAATATAAATACAAAAAGACATTAATATACTCGGTAGATAGAAAATAAATATATAATTTTTATCATTTCAAAATAAAAATATAAAAGGTATCTTCTTTATATCTTCTTTAAGGTTGTCTTTTGTTGCTGAGTATCAAAATTCAGACTGCTCTTGATGTGTGTTTTATTTTCAAAATTGTACCCTCCACCATCTTTATTTATTTATTTGCTAGAAATGAGAATCCCAAGTGAATTATTGAAATAGCAGTGACTTAAGAAAACATGAGACACCTCCATTGATGATCCTATCCCAACAACAGCAAAAACCAATCACAATATCCTAATGTGCAACACTCAGTTGCAAACAATTCTCTTGTCTCTGAAAACAAAGACCCATAACATCAAATTTCTTGATCAAATCCTCACCCAAACCATCACAACTGGCTTCACTTACTCCACCCCAACATGGAACTGCCTTATTAGAGCCTACTGTAGAAGCCCCACCACGCCCACCAAAGCCATCCTTGTCTACAACTACTTCATCAAAACATGCTCAACCAGACCTGATAACTACACCTACCCATGTCTACTCAAGGCCTGTTCACGTTTGTTTACTGATTCTAATGGCAAACAAGTGCATACCCATGTGATAAAAACTGGCCTAGATTCTGACATTTTTGTCCAAAATGCTCTTGTGCATCATTATGGCACTGTCGGAAACTTAACCGATGCTTGCTTCCTGTTTGATAGAATGCCTAACAGAGATGTGGCAAGCTGGAATTCTCTGATGGGCATTTATAATGCCAATAATTCATTCAATGAAGTGATGGTTTTGTTTAAAAAACTGATGTGTGGATGTGTTAAGGCTGATAGGATCAGTTTGGTAATTGTGCTGTCAGCTTCTGCACAGGCACAAATGGAGGGTCTAGAGTATGGAAGGTTAGTCCATGGCCATGTAATAAAAGTGGGGTTTGGATGTTTTTTGGAAGTGAATAATGCGTTGTTGAATTTTTACATTAAGTGCAAAGAGATTGATGAAGCGTCGAAAATGTTTGATGAATTTGTTCACGAGGGAGATGTTGTCTCGTATACGATTTTGATCAATGCTTATGTTGAGATGGGGATGATAGATTTGGCTCGCGATGTCTTTGATGAAATTGTTGATAAAGATCGTATTTTGTGGAACCTGATGGTGCATGCGTATGTTAAGGCACAATGTCCGAATGAGGCGTTGGACCTTTTCGAGAAAATGGATAGTGAGGGGGTGATACCAGATGAAAATACAATGGTTAGTGTTCTTTTAGCTTGTGCTAGCTTATCGGACCTGCAGTGTGCTCGGCTTGTTCATCGGTTCATTAACCGGAATAGCAATGTAAGGCAGGACGTTTTTCTTAAAACAGCGCTGATTACCATGTATTCCAAATGTGGGAGTGTGGAGGAGGCCTTGGTTACCTTTTATAAGATGGAATACAAAGATGTTTTTACTTGGACTGCAATGATTGAAGGGCTTGCAAACAATGGGTATGGGAATGAAGCTTTGGGCATGTTTAATCGGATGGAAAAACAAGGAATTAGGCCAAATGAAGCCACACTTGTTTCAGTTTTAACAGCTTGCATCCATTCTGGGTTAGTTAATGAAGGTTGCCAACTATTCAAAAGCATGGTCAGTGATTACAAAATGCAACTGAAGATGGAGCACTTTGGCTGTCTAATTGATCTGCTAAGTAGAGCGGGACTTTTGCATCAGGCAGAAGAGTTCATTCAGCTGCTGCTACCTGAGGAAAGGCTCATAGCTTATAAAACTTTGCTGAGCGCTTGCATTAAGTATTCAGAATTTGACTTCGGAAAGAAGGTTGCAAATGAAATGTCTAAGTTGAGTTCTGATAGCCATGAAACTCATATCCTGCTATCCAACTTCTATGCCCTGGCAGGTCAATGGGCTCAGGTTGCAGAGACTAGAGAATCCATAGATGGATTTAACACAAGAAAGGAGCCTGGCATGAGTTTTGTGGATGTAAAACCGTGATGTGAAGTTGTGAATGTTTCTTGGATTGAGTGGTTGATAGATGGAAGGACAGAACCCCATTCTTTCTCTGTATTTAAGCAACAGAATCATGTTTTCATCATACGGAGTGTATAAACTGGACAATTCGGTGAAGAAAAACTGATGTTTGTAACTTAAAGTTCAGGCCTCACCTTTTACCAGATTGCAACAAATTGTGAATCAAAACGATTCTAAAGCTCAAGGCGACCAAATTTGGCTGAAAGTGTCCGCAGAAACGTTGAACCACCTCAAGCACATGCATTTGACAGTTCTTTTGCAGTATAGATAAGCTTAATGTACCTGCACTGAACATTTCTATTGGTCTACTAACAGTTGACAGAACTAAAAATGTAGACCTGATGAAGCTTCTTAAACTGAAATAAAACCTAGACATGAATGAATGCAGAAAATTTCCAAAAATTAAGCACTGAAAGTATTTATGAATCTTAATTCCGTGTCTGTAAATTTACAGTTCAGGATACAACACCTCAAGTTGGAATCCCAACAAAAAGGTTGTAATTGCTGACCAGACACAGCATTTTTGATACAGCTTTGATAGTTGAAGAACACTTTCCTCAGAAGCAAAAACTGCCAAAAAAAATTGTAAAAAACAAGGACCCTATTTGAACAAAAGATCACAAAGATCCTAGCTTGGAATTGAAGCAGGGGAGCTATTCACAGGCTCATTTACACATCTGTATCTTCCAACCAATTTTATCATCAAACATGATGCAAGTGTAAGCACGAGAGATAGACTCCGACCTCCTACAAGTCCAGCAAGGGCAACAAAAAAGAGAATCAGGTAATCTGAACTGCCTTTTTTTTCTATTTTCCCCTTTTCAACTACAACCACTTCCATTTTAGCTTGCCATCCAGTGCTAGAACTAGAAATTCCCTGGTAAGTCTCTTTTCCTTTTCTCTCATTTATTCCCTCTTCTTCTTCTTCTTCTAGCAACTCTGATAGCAATGCTTTGCCTTTGTTTTCAAACCCTTGTTTATCACCATCTTCTAGCCCTTCAATTCTCCCCTCATTGTCTCCCCAACAACTAGATGATTGATCACTACCAAAATCTGGTTCTTTTTCATTATTCTTCTTTGCCTTCTTTACAGCGCGCAACTTCTTGGGCACCAATTTCTCTATAATCTTTCTACTGATCTTAGAGTTTCGGCTCTTCTCTTTTTCACATACCAAAACTCCACTTCTATCTTCCTCTGTCTCCACTATGCTCATCTTTTTCCCATCACAACTGAGTAAATCCATTCTTGATTCAGTTCCCCTATTTTCTTCGACTGGCACAATCATATCAAAATTATATCCTACAGCTTGAATTTCCCCAACAGAAGACTTCATTTCAAGAGTCTCGATCAAATCACATGAATCAACCCCTCTAACATCTTCTTCTTGATCTATTTCTTGAATGATCAATCCTTTACTCGAATCTTCACATTTCCTTGCCCCTTTCAACATAAAAAATGCTGAGGAAACCCTTTCGACTAAAGGTTCTAAGACTGGAACTACATTCAAACGTGGTTTCAAGAAGCACAACACATGTTTTCCAACATGTTCGAGAAAAATAAGCACAAAAGCAGACACTGTTATACCAACAACAAACCTTTTAGTACTTAAACCCAAAACCAGCACCAAAAACATCTTCAAAACAACAAATAGCAAACGTTTCTCTTTCTCATCCCAATATTTCTTATCAGTAACCATAACATTATCAACATCATCAATACCTTCAACAACAGGCGATAACTGACTCACCAATTCACAAGCACCAAAACTCTCCACGTTCTCCAAATTCTGAATAGGCTCTGGTACATCCGCCAAGTCTCGAGTAGTTGATAAAGGAATAGGATCAGAGATTACAAGTTCCTCCTCCACCTCTTGCAACTGCTGTTGTCTTCTTTTCTTCTTCTTGGCAGATGGTTTCCTTAACCTTTCACGGTTCTTGTGAAAGAGATCAATAAGAGAAGTAGGGAAACCAGTCTCGACAACAAGGGAATTCCCTCTTTTAGGTGACTGAAGATCTGCCACAAGACGTGAGAATCTTGAAACTCTGGTCTTTTTCCATGGCAAAGGCATGTTGGGGTTGGAAAAGATTGGATTTTGAAGGATGCCCAGATGGGGATTTTCTCTAAAAGTGAAGAATTTGAAGAGAAATGGTGTGATCTTGTTCCCTGACAAGCATCCTATGAGATTGTCTTGTTTTGTGCTTTTATTTTTCTGAACAAGGGAAAGAAACCGAGGGGGTTTATAACTACAAAGAGAGACAAAAGCAAGAAGCTAAAAGGATAGTGAGAGGAAATGCCGTGGAAAATGTCAAGAAATCACTGTGCTGACGCGTGTGAACTGTTGGATTTGTTGAAAATCAAAGCTTCGTTGAACTTCAAAGGTTTGTTTCTGTTTTGCTGTCTTTTTGTGTGTAGAGAATTGAGGTTGTTACTTTGTGTTGTTTCATGAGCGGTGATTTTGGAGTTCATGAGGGTTTGTACATTGTATTCACGTGTAATTACAGGGTGAAACAGGGGAGAATAATAGAATATAGCTTGACAAGAGGATCTATTATTGATTATTATTAAGAATATATGGAAATAATTTTTTTTATTTTTTATATCAATAAATTTACTTAAAGCATGAATACATGATGGGGTTTTAAATTGGAGCATAAGCTTCATGTGTGTTGGTAGAGAGAAGATATTTAAGAAAAAGGTGTAAAACCCATTTCTCCCAAAGGTCCGCCATGATTGGATTCCATTAAGAAAAAGGGTTAAGCATTTCATATAAACAGTAAATTAAAAATTATAAATCATGCAACCCATCATTCTTGCAAGCCGCCTCAATAGGCGAGAAGATCGAATCCACATTTAACACGACCATCCAATCAATGGACTCAACCTGGATATTTCCTAAATGGGACCCAAATCCCATTTTGATCAGATTCAAAGTTGGGAAAATCAATCATCAAAAAGGGGGAGTTTTTTTTAATTAATTAAATAGTTTGAATTTATCATAATGGGATGAGTTTTTGAAAGATAAACTATGTTTTTTTTGTAATATTTCTAAATAAAATAAAATAAATATTTATAGAGAGACAAAGAAAATATAAAAATATTCATTTTTATAGATTTTTGCTATTTATTATCATAGATATATAATCGAATTATAAAAAAGTGAGATAATACAAATATTAAAGACAATTTAGGGGACAAAAGTGGAAGAGTACACGGAGATGGGCACGCCCTTGAGCCAGAATGAGTGAAGATAGGGACAAGGCATGGCCCACTGCTGCAGTTTAATGGGATATTTGTGTTTTAATTTTATTTTTTTGAAAAAAGATTATTCTTTTTTTTATTTGATAGTTTTAGATTATCTTAAAATATTATTATAAAATAATTTTTATAAAATAAAAAAATATTTTATCCACCGCAAGCTAAGCGTGAAACACAACTTAAAATGAGAAAAAGCACATGGGTTGACTCCAGTTTTGGTGTTTTTGCTTGCCTTCTCTGCAATAAAATCCGTGGTCTTCGAAATTTGTTTCCAGCTGTGGAATACGGTATTTAAGGGTATTGACGTGAGTGATGAAATATTTTCATCAGAGAAATTAAAGGTTTAATCTTTTATTTTTATGGAGCCGACCATTTGAAAATCAATTTTACTTTTTCAGGACCCATCCAAGATCTGAACATGGATTAATCTAGATCAGCGTTTGGACAACACATGATTTATAAAAAAACAAATCATGAGTTCTTTTTATTTTTAAGAAAATAAAAAAATATTATTTTATCCACCCCAAGCTAAGCACATGGGTTGACTCCAATTTTGGTGTTTCTTTAATAAAACCCGTAGTCTTCGAAATTTGTTTCAGTTGTCGAAACGTGCATCGAAGGTCCTGAGATAAGTAGTGAGGTATTCTCATCCATTAAAAGAGATTAAGTGTTCAATTCCTCTTTTTATATGGAGTCAACTATTTGGAAACACTTTCATTCCCGACCCACTGTGTATGAACATGGATTAATCTAGATCAAGATCCGAGACACCGAGTAATTTATTTCAAAAAACAAATCATGAGTTCTTTTTTTTATTTAATTTAATTTATTTATTAGCGTGTTAATCTCAGTTTATTAGCGTGTTAAATATTATTATAAATATAATTAAACAAACCACTTTTTATTTAATTTATTGTTTTATCCCCGAGGCCAGGCCAGGCCTAGCCCATTGATATGCATTCTATTGAAGAGCATAAACACACTAATCCAACATAATTTGTGTACGGGGCCATTACAAGCTAAGCCCACCCAAGCTTTCTGAGCATGAACAGCAATTATATTTCACTTTTTGGTGTTGCCTTATTCTACTCTCCAATGAAACTTGGAAGAAATGAACTTCCCAAGCTTGATCTCATGAAACTTGGTATACATAAATAAGTATATACTTATAAAGATTATTCGTGAATGATTAATGTAGCCCTCTTGATTGAGATGAATGAGAGATTGGAGTGGAACCCACGAGTTTTTCCATGTAGATTACACATGAAACTATGAGTAATCTACATAATATTAATTGTATAATTTTAAAATCTAATTCAAAAATCAACTTAAAATAAAACCGAGTTATTAATAAGAATCTAAATAAATAAATAAAATAAAAATATATTGAATAGATTATATCAACTCTTTTTTTTTTGCCCTTATAAATTTTAAACAATCGCTAGTAATTGAAAGAAAAAAAAGAGGGATTCAAATGTCAACATTCACTTTAAGAGATTCTTTTGGTCTAGCTTCTCTGTCAATATCTATTGTCTTATAGCAAATCATAATTTGCAGTATCACATGTTACTTATTTCATCAAACACCTTGTAAATTTGTCTCCATGTAAACAATACCTTGATAAAAATTCTAATTGATATTCATGGGAAATTAAATATTTATTAAACTTTGAATTTCAAAATTTAATCTAATTGCCATGAATAAGCTATGTATAATTGTATATACCATCAATCATTTATTCATTTATAAATTTTGAATATTAGAATTCTAAGCATTACAATCAACAATCAGTCAAATTAACAATAACTAACCTTGTCTTAAGAAAAACCCTTCGTTAGAATAAAGATCAAAGACAACATTACCAACCCCAAAAGGTCATGACGTGAATGGTGAGGGCACTCTTATCCTTTAAAAGAGGTTATAGGTTCAATTCCTCCTCTTGTATTAAGTTCTGGCTATTTGGAGAAGCACTTTCACCCTTCAAGATCCATCCGATGCAAATGTGAATTAGTCTAGATTAACGTATAGGATCTCTCATGATTTATATATATAAAAAAGACAACATTACCAAAATAGTTGATGGAATGATGTCTGAAGTTCTAGAGGGATAAACTTGGAAGACAAAACCCCCAAACATCGAAGAGATTCCACCTTCCATAAGACTCTTAACATGACAACAAAGAAATGAGTTTTTTTAAAAGGTTCTCGAATAAGCAACCGATAAATCAATCCAAAAGCCAGAGACTCAAAGAACCGTCCTTTATATCCTCCTCCCACGTTCCTTCCTCTTCGATTCCCTCTCTCCTTAAGATCCACCAAGAACACCAAAACCCCATTTCTAAAACCTGAAAAAGGTCCAAACTTTGGTGCCAAAAATGAGAGAAATTCTTCACATTCAAGGAGGTCAATGTGGGAACCAAATTGGGGCCAAGTTTTGGGAGGTTATCTGTGATGAACATGGGATTGATCAGACAGGGAGATACAGCGGGGATTCAGATCTTCAATTGGAGAGAATCAATGTGTATTACAATGAAGCAAATGGTGGAAGATATGTCCCACGTGCTGTTCTTATGGATCTCGAACCTGGTACTATGGATTCAGTCAGATCTGGTCCCTTTGGACAGATTTTTAGGCCTGATAACTTTATTTTTGGCCAATCTGGTGCTGGTAACAACTGGGCTAAAGGGCATTATACTGAAGGAGCTGAATTGATTGATTCTGTTCTTGATGTTGTCAGGAAAGAAGCTGAGAATTGTGATTGCTTGCAAGGTAAATTTTTCTCTTTTTCCTGTGTTTTTGTGATCTTTTGATAACGGGTTTTTTGTTTCTCTTGATTGGATCTTAACGGGGTTAGATTGTTTTGTGAGAAAGTTGACGGGTTTTTGATTGTATCTGACATAAGATTCAGGTTTATAGAGGTTTTTTGGTTTGTGAAATTTGCTGTTGATATTTTATTAAATGAAAATGGGAAAATGGGGGGCTTTTCTTTTTAATCTTCTTTAGTTTTCCTGGGAAATTTGCTGGATCTTTAATCATACTTAAATTGGATATTTAGGGCTGAATGTTTGATCATTTATGCTGGTGCCTCCTTGTCTTTTGTGCTTTCGTGGTTTTCGATGGCTTTTAAGCTTTAATGCTGGACTGAATACTGTTTTCTGCTTTAGCTGACTGCTCCATATGCTGTGATAGTTCTTATTTTTTCAGCTGGAAACTTGTGTTTTCGATTTTCACTTCTGATGACAGATAACGAGAAAACTGTCTTCCGGGATGTAAAGTATCTAAAATGTTCTTTATATACTCAAGAGTGGTTTGACGCTCTCAGTTGGAAGTTTAGTTTCTGTCGTTTTCATGATTGTGTTTTTTGCTAGCGATTTCTCGTGTTCCTCTTAATGTATGGTCATTTAATTGCTGTGCAATTATTGTTATTATGGTTTCAGTTTTCCTGCCTGTTTCAAGCATCATTTAATATATTTGGCGGAACAGGATTTCAAGTTTGCCATTCATTGGGTGGAGGCACTGGTTCTGGCATGGGAACTCTTCTTATTTCTAAAATCCGGGAGGAGTATCCTGACCGCATGATGTTGACATTTTCTGTTTTCCCTTCTCCTAAGGTATCTGACACTGTTGTTGAGCCATACAACGCAACCCTTTCTGTCCACCAGCTTGTGGAAAATGCCGATGAATGTATGGTCTTGGACAATGAAGCTTTGTATGACATCTGCTTCCGCACTCTCAAGCTCGCTACCCCGACTTGTAAGTTAATTGAAAATACTCTCTTTGAACTGAAAAACATAATTTAAAGATGTTAAATCCAGTATTAATTAAAGGAACCATTTAGCTTTTCCTCCCTAAAGATTGGGAATGCATATTGAGAAGGGAAACAATAATAAAATGCTTAGTCCTTGGTTGGCTGCTCACTAGTCGTTCTCATTGGTGGTAGCCAGAGAATTGATTGCTTGTGACATATTTTTTATTGATAGTAACTCCACATGGTTTGCTGGTCTCTCCATATCTCTAACCTAGACAACCACCATCCATTTATGCCCCACAATTAAAGATGACAACAACTTTTATCGTATAATCCCTATCTAAAGACGATGCATTATCTTTAGCTCAATAATTTGATTGGAGATAATACAAATTTATTACACATACACAGATACATAATCTGTACACAAGCATGTGCATGTATATTCCATTTAAGATTTTGAAGCAACATGATCTGATTCTGGCACCATGTTTTTGTTTTGCCTTGTACCAGTTGGTGATCTCAACCACCTCATTTCTGCTACCATGAGTGGTGTCACATGCTGCCTTCGCTTCCCTGGACAGCTGAACTCTGACCTCCGAAAGCTTGCAGTTAACCTTATCCCATTCCCTCGCCTTCATTTCTTCATGGTTGGATTTGCACCTTTGACATCAAGAGGATCACAGCAATACCGTGCTCTGACCGTGCCTGAATTAACCCAGCAAATGTGGGATTCCAAGAACATGATGTGTGCTGCCGACCCACGTCACGGTCGCTACCTAACCGCTTCAGCCATGTTCCGTGGCAAGATGAGCACTAAAGAGGTCGATGAACAAATGATAAATGTACAGAACAAGAACTCTTCATACTTTGTTGAATGGATCCCCAACAATGTAAAGTCCAGTGTGTGCGATATCCCACCTAGAGGTCTTAAGATGTCATCAACTTTCATTGGCAATTCAACTTCAATTCAGGAGATGTTCAGGCGTGTCAGTGAGCAATTCACAGCCATGTTCAGGCGGAAAGCTTTCTTGCACTGGTACACAGGTGAGGGTATGGATGAGATGGAATTTACCGAGGCCGAGAGTAACATGAATGATCTGGTAGCCGAGTACCAGCAATACCAGGATGCAACTGCTGATGATGAGGAGTACGAGGAGGAGGAAGAAGAGGAAGTCGATGCATAAGATAGCTCGAAATTCTTTTCGGCATGTCTGAAGTTTGTAATGTATTTGCTCTATTTAAGTGAGTGAGTGATTATGTTTGTGTTGTTGGGGGGTCAAATTAGTTTGACCTGTTGATGTGAATGGGTTGTGGGTTCTTTCTTGTAATAGTATTGGAGAGTGGATTTTGGTGTCTGCTTTTGTTTTTTAATTTGATTGACGAGTGTTCGGTAACAGTAGGGGTGTAGACGGACGGTTCAGATTTGGTTTGGGCCAAAAAAACTATCTGGAATTTTTAATTTATAGAAATCTTGATCCGGACCAAACTGAACTGGTTTGGTTTGGTTTGTTTATATTTTATTTGGTTCTTTCGGTTTAATTAGTTGATCATATTTTTTAACATCTCATGATAATAAACTTACATCTTTATGGTTTTAATGGATTCTTGAGTCCTCACGTCTCTCTAAACAAGTTTATACGATTTTAATATTCAAATGTCATTCTTATCTTAAAAAACATAAAACTAAGGTATTGTATTTTGTGAAATATGTGCAAACAAAAAAGAAAAAAAGCTAAAAGACATTGAATTCTACTATATTATCATAAGATCAACATGAAACTTGTTTAATTACATTATGCCTTTAAGAGTTTATAACATCATGATTTGTGAGATTGATTCTTCTTTTTCTTTTTTTTCAAATTTTTATGATACATTTTCATCATTGTTAAAGATGAATAATGTTTAAATTGCTTAATAAATACTTCTACAATAACAATATAGCCAACCAAACACTTTGTCTTCCCTCATTTTTCTTTGATGACTTTCTCAGCATCTAAGAATTGAAATGTGAAAAATAAAGTAAAATATGGAACCAAAATTTAAAATAATAGATAAACTTGAGGTAACAAATTGAGATCTTTAATGCTAAAAATGAGAAAAGGTTCTTACTTCTTATGTAAATTTGGTCATATTCTTTCAATGTTTTTATACTATAATCAAAAAAATTATTTGGTAACATGAAGTTTTAAAAAGAGATAAAAAATTGTAATAGGACGAAATTCACAAAAGCATGGAAGAGATAAAAAATAATCTAGCACTTAAAACAATTATAATGTAGCTTGAAAAGAGAAAATTGCAAAGAGGAAAACAAAATAAACAATAAAAAAAATTGACACTGTTTTGTTTTAGTTTATTATTAAATTTAAAAATAATATATTCCTAAGCCCAATTCTTCTATTATGTAGCCCAAGAATTTCTTCTTATATTTAAATTATCCCCAAAACACATCCTAAGAGCTATCCTTATTTTAATAGCCCAATTTAAACTAGAGTTGAAAAAAGCTTGGGTGTTTTCAAGTTATGAGGGCTGTCTCCTGGGCGCTAGAATTCCTTTTCTTTTCTATTTTGTTTAATTTTACCTTCATTTTTTTTATTAATTATCATGTTAAAATTTAACTAACATTAAAATTACCCCTTATTATATAATTTAAAACTCTTTGAGCAAAATTCAAGGTCGTTAGCTTTTCTTTTTTTTATTGTTTGCACATATTTCACAAATGACAATACCTTAGACATGTTTTTTATATATATAAAAAATATAAGAGCTTTATTTGTATAGCTAAATTGGCTTATAACGAAATAATAATATAACTAATCACAACAAGAATAATAAAGATATTGGTTTTATATAGAACAAATATGAACTTGACTTATTGGTTAAAATGAATATGAATATGTATTCTTGAATATGAGAGTTTATTAAATTATTTATAAACAATAATGCATCTAATTACAATAAAAAAATCATAAAGATATAAATTTTAGTTCATAAAATCTTTACAACAAATCAAAATGAATCGAAATAAATATCTTCAAATATGAGATCATATTAAATAATCAATAAACAATAATGCAACTAAATATAACAAGAACCATAGAAGTTGCTTTTAAATAAATTATTTTCAAATCTAGGAGTATTGTTAATAATAAATGGTTGCTCAATTCCTTAAATTGGTATACCTATTTTTTTTGTGTGTAGAAACTCACGATTAAAAACTATTTTATATAAAAAATTAACAACTTTATATTATTTTCTAATATATGTTTTAAAAGTGAATTTTTTTTGGACTTGAAATTTCCTATATGTTCACCAATATCTCAAGTTTAATTCTATGAAGTTAAGATTGAGATAATGAAATTTAAATTCGTAATTAAAGCTATGATGTCATATCATACAACCATATCAATTCAAAATCTTAAACTTAATTTATTAGAAACAATAATTTTATAATATTCATTAACAAAAACAAAAAGATAGGGTAATCTCATAACCTCAATTACTAAGGGTAAGTCTTGAAGTGGATGGTTATTTAAACCACTAACTAATTGCTTCCAATATTATAAACTTTTTATGTTGTCATGTAAATTGCTCAATGAATACTTCTATAATAACAATGTTAGCTGTTTTGTATGATAACTATTTATAGTACATATGTAATTACCATTAATTATAATTTTATATATTTTTTTAATGGTGTAATTTGTCATTGTAAAAACAATGAATTATAACTTTTAATTGTGAGGGCCAAATTAAACTTTTAGAATTTTTTAGGGACCACCACAGGCCATAGGGACAACTTTTGAGTTAGAATATAGTTTGACATTTTTCAACCAAGTACAAATTGAATTGGAATGGATCATATCTTAGAATCAATGATAGCTGAATCTTGGGGTTCTCTTAGATATTACCATACAATAACATATCACTTAGACTTTCTTCACACTATAATGGAAATTGTTTGCCTTAGTTTGTGTCCTTTCTGATGGATTATAAAACATTTATATTCTTTGTGATATTATCATTATTAAACACTATCAACTTACCATTTTTATATAACATACATTCATGCTTCTATATTGGACAAAACAATATTAAAAAATAATATCAACTTCTTCTTCTTTAGAAATTTGTGTGATTTTTCAAAAACATTACATAATGTATTTTGAAAAACACTACAAATTGAATTTTACGATTGGTGGAATAAGAATTGCTAAAAGATATGCAGAATCAACTCATTTTTTGATTCACACGCGTTAATATTAGTTTTTAACATCTCGAAATATTTTTTTTCTTTTTAGAATGAGATCGAGAATCTTTATTACGGTTACGATGATAATATATAAAATATGATTTCTTGTTCATCTTTTCTCTATAAAGAAAACCTACAAGATATCTAGATTCTATTAACCTACTGAACTACCCATAAAAGGCTTGACTACCCAACATACTTATAAAAAAACCAAAAACATAAAGCAAAAGTAAATCCAGGATTTAATTTTCCTTCACCACAAGATATCTCCAATTACTTAACCACATCTCCATAGATTCTCTGTTTTTGTTGAAGGTTTTGCTCAATATTCAGAGAGTTTGACTTGCTTCAACATCTGAAAAATAAGTAGAAAATGAATAAGAACATACACAAAAATTGTGTGTGATTCATAAATCAATTTTTTTTTATTAGAGTGAGAGAATTACCCCAACATAAACAACAATTTTTTCCTTGAAATTGACATGTTTTGCTTTGAGTTTCGAAGAGACGCCTTGCCACTATAACATTTATGGATAAATAATTTACTATATTGTTTTTTACATGAAACATTATCAATGATACTTTAAAAGTTATAAAGTATTTATGAATTTTACCTTTCCATATCCCCATCATGAAAATGTTTTCTAAGTGTGTTGGTTTCACCATTAATTTTTGATGCACCAATGCTACAAGAAATTTGTTATGCTTATGAAACACCATACAAAAACATAATTTTGTAAGAAATCGTCTATTGTAATTTTCCTTACCTAGCACTACTACCCTTTAGTCGATACATCATTCTCTCCATGACATGATAATCAACTGGGTTTGTCTCCCTAAGAAAACAGAACAAAAGATATCATCATCACAATTTTTGTCAAGGAAGACCAAAAACTCAAAGAAACACACATAATTTCAATTAATTAGCATTGTACTTACAAGGCCTTTTCAATAGAATCAATATATTTAGTTCAATACCTTAAAAACAAGGTAAAAAGATTTTCGATGAAATCAGGATCATCTTCATTTTCAAGAGTCTCAAGATAACTCACTTGTTCGTGATCCAGAAGTCCCTGCAATAATCAACATGCAAATTCAAAATATTAGTGTAATCTTAGTTAACATATGGATTAAAAAAAAACATGCAAATATTGTTGCTTTTATAACGATAAATTACACAATTTAAAAATGGAATACATAAATTTTTAGTTGGTAGTAATCATGTATATACCATAAATAACTATCATGTGAATCATCTGACATTGTTATTATTGAGGTATTCGTTGAGCAATTTATGCACTATATTTAACAATAGCAAAAATAAATCATAAAAAGAAAGAAAAATGGTAATTAGAATAGTAGAATCAATCTCACCAACCAAGATGTCATAAACACTTAAAAGCATGATGTAGATCTTATGATAATGTATGCAGAATTCATTGGATTTAAAAATAAATAAAATAAGAACACGATCATCACACTTTCATGTTTTTCCCAAAAACTCAATAAGGAAAATATTTTGACAAAAAAATAACAAAATTTAAAATAGAGTACATTATCATTATATTTTTGTTTTTATAAATATAAGATTGATTGGCCTAAAGACACAAATTTAGTTCTACAATTGTCCTTAAACATTTTTAATATTAAAATCTTATATATTTATATGGAGACAAATGAGGACTTAAGAATCCATTAAAAGTAAATAAATATAAGTTGCAATGTATAAAACCTATAAAAAAACATGCACTAAAAGATACTTATCAAAATAAATGTAGATAGTTATTTTCCAATCTAAAAGTGGCAAATAATCAATGGTAGCTCAATCGAGATAATCAGTTTAAAGATAAATACAAACTTGAACTTACTAATTAAAGTATTTATAACTAATACAAACTAATTATTATGAATCTAAAGAGATATCTTCCATCTAAGAGCATATTAAATTATCAATAAATAATAATGCAACTAATTATAATAAAAATCATAAAGATATAAGCTATAGTTTATAAAATCCTTAGAACAATACACATTTAAACTTACTAACCAAAATAAACTTGAACTCATATTTTTGAATCTAAGAGTTTTGTGAAAAATCAATTGTAGCTTAATTGGCTTATACCTAAACAATAATGAACCTAATTATATACTTAAACTTACTAATCATAATTAATATGAACACATATCTTTAAATCTAAATGCATTACAAATAATCAATACTTTCTCAATCAAACAAATTGGCTTATTGATAAACAATAATGAAACTAATTATAATAATGTGGCATAAATAACATGTAAGAGATTTTTTAGGAATGTAGTTGCTTTTAGCAACCATATTCATTATAAACTATTTCAAATGTAGTAATACAACAAATACTATATAAGTTACAAGGGCCAAAATTCCGGTCCGTTCTGGATTTTTTGGCCAAATACCAGCCAAAACGTTCCAGTTTTGTTCCTCCCATTCCGTTTTGAACAAATAGTATTTTTTTAAAATAATAAATAATTATATAATATCAATCATATTTTTTAATCCGATCTTTAGATTGATATGAAATTACTAGGAATATATTGACATATTTATATATATTATGATAAAATTTCAGAGTAATGAGAGATTGTAATGACTTTGCGAGATTGATGATGTCATTATCGTAATATCTTACATGTTCATAATTATGTTCAGAAAAATCATTTTATTATGTCTTTTTTAGATTGCATAATTCAAAATAATTTTATTTTTGGATTTGAACTAATTTCTTTAAATATATATATATATATATATATCTTACATGTTCAAAACGACGCGCTGAAACGATTCGAAACCAAAATATTCCATTCCAATTGAAAAAATAAAGTACCAATCGAAACGGTATTGACAACCTTAATCTCAATCACACTTTCAAAGAGTCACCATGAATTATTAACTCGTGCATCACCATAGAGTTTCGCTTTGGTGGAGGATTTGGCTCAATATTTAGAGAGTTTGGTTTACTTCAACATCTCCGCCGGACCAAAAATAGAAAAAAATATGAATATGTAATAAAATTGTAATTCAAAATAAAAAACAAGTAAACAAAGGAGCAAACTCAACTACTTTAGGAAACACGAACACAAAGGTTGGAAGTTTAATTATGAAGTAAAATGGCAAATCAACGAGGCCAAAATTAAACAAGAAACTAATATTTGTTACTACACATCCAATTATTAATTCTTCTGACAAATTATACCATTTAAAAATAAAATATACAAATTTAAAGTTGATGGTAATCACATAGATACCATAAATAAGTATAGTAAAACAACTGATTTTGTTATTATAAAAACATATATTCATTGAGTAACTGAAACATTATGTATATTTAATGATCGTGAAAATATACCATAATAATAAAGGAAAATTAAAATTAGAAGAGAAGAATCAATCTCACAAACCATGATATTACAAAGTCTTAAAGACATAGTGTAATTAAACATAATTTATGTTGATCTTAAGATAATGTAGCAAAATTCAATGTGTTTAGCCTTTTTTTTTGTTTGCACATATTTCACAAAGAACAATACCTTAGACATGTGCTTTTGCTTTTTATATAAAAAAAGATAAGAATTTTATTTTTATAGCTAAATTGGCTTATAGGTAAATAATAATGTAACTTTTTCATTAAATATATAGAACAAATATGAACTTGACTTATTAGTTAAAATGAATATGAAGATATATTTTTGAATATGAGATTGTATTAAATTATTTATAAACAATAATGCAACTAATTATAATAAAAATCATAAGGATATAAAATCTTTACAACAAATACGCACTTGCGAATCAAAATGAATCTAAATAAATATCTTCAAATATGAGATCATATTAAATAATCAATAAACAATAATACAACTAAATATAACAAGAAACATGAAGTTACAAGTTGCTTTTTACATAATTTATTTTCAAATCTAGGAGTATTGTTAATAATAAATAGTTGCTCAATTCCTTAAATTGGTGTACCTATTTTTAATATTTTGTTTTGTAGAAACTCAAGGTTAAAAACTATTATATATATATAAAAAATTAAGTTTAAGTTGTTGTGTGAGACACAAAGAATAACTTTATATTATTTTCTAACATATTTTTTAAAGGTAAAAAAATTTTAAACTTGAAATTTCCATGTGTTCATCAATATCTCGAGTTTAACTCCATTAAATTAATTAGATTGAGCAGGATAATAAATTTTAAATTCATAATTAAAGCTATGATGATGTCCTATCAAACAACCATATCAATCCAAAATCTTAAACTTAATTTATTAGCAACAATAATTTTTTAATATTCATTAACAAAAACAAAAAGACGGTGTAATCTCACATCCTCAGTTACTAAGGGTAAGTTTTGAAATCAAATGGATGGTGATTTAAACCACCAACTAATTGCAAATAACCAAGGAATTCCAGACATTCAAATGGATTCCAATACTATAAGCTTTTTATATTGTAACGTGTGATAATGGCTAGTGTAGATTTCATCTTCCTCGAAAATTCGAACTTCGAAAGATGGGGACAGGCGATGAGATTTGAAGTTTTAATGAGGCTTATAGCAAGAAGATACACTGCTCATTTGAGAAACAAAATTCAAAAGCTTGGACATTGACTGATAGAAATTGAAATAGAATATGTTAAATACTTTGAAAATCATGCATTCTGAGCCCTGAGAAACTGCAGATAATATTTTTTATGCAGAAAAAGTCATGAAGGAAATGCTTCTTATACCAGCAGTCGATTTTTCACGCCACCTTTCTTGTGTGGCAAGTTCATTTTTTTGCTAATTTCTTGATGGAATCGAGCAACCTAGCCATGTTCACGCTCATTTCACTTGCTAAGCAAGCTATCCCCTTGGTACTATAAATAGGGATCAATCCTTTCTGAAAACATGAGAAAAATGGCTTCTCTGAAAGCTTCAATGCTTCCATTTCTACTTGGTCTTCTCTTTTCATTTTCATGGTTAACATCAGCTCACCCTCGTGAGGATTTTCCAAAATGCCTTTCCTTCATTTTGAAGACTCCGCAGCCATGTCAAACGTATTTTACACCCCGCACAACTCCTCGTATAGCTCTGTCCTGCAGTTCTCAATACGAAACCTCAGGTTCAGTTCTTCTGAACGAAAACCCTTGCCATTGTCACACCAACGAATGCATCACATATCCAGGCTGCCATCCTTTGCTCCCGAAAACACAATTTACAGATCAGAATTCGGAGTGGCGGGCATGATTTTGAGGGTCTATCTTACAGGGCAGCTCTCCCGTTTGTCATCATTGATCTCATCAATCTACGAACTATAAATGTTGATGCAGCGAATAAAACTGCATGGGTTCAGGCTGGTGCAACGCTAGGGAGCTTTATTATAGTATTTATGAGAAAAGCAGAACTCTTGCTTTCCCAGCAGGTAATTGCCCTACTATAGGGGTTGGAGGACACTTCAGTGGCGGAGGACACGGCACCATCGTGCGCAAATACGGCCTTGCTTCAGATAATGTGATTGATGCTCAGCTAATTGATGCTAAGGGAAGGATCCTTGATAGAGCATCAATGGGAGAAGACTTGTTTTGGGCCATTCGAGGCGGAGGAGGGCAAAGCTTTGGTGTGGTTGTTGCGTGGAAAATACGTTTGGTTGAAGTTCCATCCACAGTGACAATGTTTTCTGTTTCGAAAACCTTGGAACAAAATGCAACAAAGCTTCTCCATCGGTGGCAATATGTTGCCAATAAGCTTCCTGAAGATCTCGTCATCTATGTGCTAGTATCCAGAGTTAATTCAAGTCAAGAAGGAAACAAAACAATACAAGCTGTATTCCTTTCCTTGTTTCTTGGCGAGGCTGACCAGCTTCTTCCTGTGATGCAAGAGAGCTTCCCTGAGCTTGGTTTGGTAAGAGATGATTGCTTTGAAATGAGTTGGATTGAGTCGGTCTTCTACATTGGTGGATTTCCAAGTAATGCATCCTTGGATGCGCTGCTAAACAGGACTCCTCTATCCTTACCAAAATTCAAAGCAAAATCTGATTACGTGAAGGAACCTCTGCCAGAAATTGCATTTCAGGGGATATGGGACAGGTTCTTCGAAGAACACATCGAGTTGTCTACACTCATCTTAATCCCTTATGGGGGGAAAATGGACGAGATTTCGGAGTCTAGCACTCCATTTCCACACAGAGCTGGTAATCTGTACGTATTGGTCTCCACTGTGATTTGGAGTGAAGAAAGCGAGGAGGCTTCCGACAGGCACATGGCTTGGATTAGAAGCCTTTACAGTTACCTGACACCATATGTTTCGAAAAACCCTCGAGAAGCTTACGTGAATTATAGAGATCTCGACCTCGGAATAAATAACCTGAGGGGCAGCACAAGTTTTGAACAAGCAAGCATTTGGGGTCGGAAGTATTTCAAGAACAACTTCGACAGGTTGGTACACGTCAAGACTGAAGTTGATCCCACCAATTTCTTTACAAACGAGCAGAGTATCCCATCTCTCTCATCTTGGTGATCAAAGGGAGCTACAAATACATCGGGTCAGGACAAGATCAATGCTATTAATAATAATATATCTCCTATGCATCATTTATTAAAAAAGTTTTTCTTTGTCATCATCGACGAGATTTTAGCACGACCCAATAGTATTTAAGCATGCAGGTTAATGGCAAGATTTCCTTTTGTAATAAAGATCCAGTGTGATATTTCAACGACATGTTATCTTTTGTTTGCCAGAATTTTTGTTTTTCTTACAGAACAAACAAATCTGATGAAACAGAGTGAAAACAGAGTAATTTCGAAAAAAATGGGCGTGCATATTTTGTTAATTTGTGCTTAACCTAAGATCCACTGAGATTTCATTTTGGTCAATGATAAAAAACAATTCATTTAGTCCGTATTTCCAAACAGAACCTAAAAAAAATCTTAATTTTAAACCTCTTTATTATAAAATTAAAAAATAAATTTGTAATGCTATTGATCATAATGTGATATGTTAGGGCTTATAATGAGGTATTTTCTTTATAATTTTGATTAAGAGAAACTGGTTGCCAATAGCTGTAGAAAAGTAGCAACCTATACAACTTTTAATTGTGAGGGCCAAATTTAACTTTTAGAATTTTTTAGGAACCACCACAGGCAGGGACAACTTTTGAGTTAGAATATAGTTCTACATTTTTCAACCAACCATGTACTGAAATGAATTTGAACGGATTATATCTTAGAATCAATGATAGCTCAATCTTGGGGTTCTCTTAGATATTACCATACAATAACATATCACTTACACTTCCTCCACACTATAATGCAAAATTGTTTGCCTTAGTTTGTGTCCTTTTTGAAGGATTATAGAACATTTATAATCTTTGTGAATGTATCATTATTAAACACTACCAACTTACCATTTTTATATAACATATGTTCATGCTTCTATATTGGACAAAACAATATTAAAAAATGCTATTAAAAAATATTATCAACTTCTTCTTCTTTAGAAATTTGTGTGATTTTTCAAAAACATTATATAATGTATTTTGAAAAACTCTACAAATTGAATTTTAAGATTGGTGCAATAAGAATTACCAAAAGATATTATAAAGTTTGTATATGCAGAATCAACTCATTTGTTGATTCACACGCGTCAATATTAGTTTTTAACATCTCAAAATATTTTTTTTTCTTTTTAGAATGAGATCGAGAATCTTTATTACGGTTACGGTGATAATACATAAAATCTGATTTCTTGTTCATCTTTTCTCTATAAGGAAAAACTACAAGATATCTAGATTCTATTACCTACTAAACAACCCATAAAAGGCTTGACTACCCAACATACTTATGAAAAAGCCAAAAACATAAAGCAAAAGTAAATCCATGAATTTCATTTTCCTTCCACGTCAATTACATAACCACATCTCCATAGGTTCTCTGTTTTTGTTGAAGGTTTTGCTCAATATTCAGAGAGTTTGGCTTGCTTCAACATCTAAAAAATAAGAAGACAATGAATAAGAACATACAAGAAAATTGTGTGTGATTCATAAATCTAAAAGAAATTATTAGAGTGGGAGAATTACTCCAATATAAACAACAAGTTTTTCCTTGAAATTGACATGTTCTAGTTTGAGTTTTTGAAGAGACGCCTTGCCACTATAACATTTATGGATAAATAATTTACAATATTTTTGTTTTTACTCGAAACATTATCAATGATACTTTAAAAGTTATAAAGTATTTATGAATTTTACCTTTCCATATCCCCATCATGAAAATTTTTTCTTAGTGTGTTGGTTTCACCATTGATTTTTGATGCACCAAGGCTACAAGAAATTTGTTATGGTTATGAAACACCATATAAAAGATAATTTTGTAATAAATCATCTAATATATTTTTCCTTACCTAGCACTACTTCCCTTAAGTCGATATCTGTTGACATATAATGTCATACTTTGTATGCTTTATATATTTTGATGATAACAATAAAAGAAAATGGGCTAATAATATGCTTGGATGAGATTAAGCTATAAACAGGTTTTATTCAAAGAATACATCAACAAGCATAATGGAGTTCAAGAAGAAATCACTCCAAGAAGTCCAAGATGCAAGCAAGTGAAGACTTAGAATAAGTGTTCATTTTAGTGCTTTATGTAAATCTCTATTTCTACCTTGATAGCACAAATTAAAATGAACTCACCCACTTCACATTGCATGCAAAGGATTTGATGATTAAGCGGCTAGTTTCCAACGGCTATAAACGACTAGTTTCAAACGGCTATAAGCGGCTAGTTTCTAACGGCTAGTTTCCAACGGCTATAAACGGCCGGTTTCAAACGGCTAGTTTCTAACGGCTATAAACGGCTAGTTTCTCTTTGAAACTTATAAATAGGCCTCTTAATTGCAAAACAAGAAAGAAAGAACTTTCATATCTTATATTGAGGCAATTAGAAGTGCATAAACACCTTCATATCATCAATCCTCATTAATACTCATATTTGTGTTTAAATCTTCATATCCTAACACAAAGAGTATTTCTCATTCTCACTACACTTAAACACCTTCAAATATCCTAAGTGCTATTAAGTGAGAGAAAGAGATTTTAGATTTTCATTTGTAATATCCACACTATTAAGAGTGTATTGTTGTTTTACAAAAACAACCATTGTGATACTCTTGAGAGTTGAGTATAAAACTCTTGGTATTGGTGAGGAACATCACCAAGGAAAAATCTTGAAGAGGGTACATCTTCAAGTGGGAAAGGAAAATCTTGAAGAGGGACATCTTCAAGTGGAAAAGGAAAATCTTGAAGAGGGCATATCTTCAAGTGGTGTAAAGTCTTGGTGTGGATTCATCAAGTGGAAAAATTGTAATCTTGTTACTTGGTTTAGTAAGAGAGTACAATACTCAAGTACGGGTTGGTACTGAGTCGTGGACGTAAGCTTGCCGAACCACGTTAAAAACCCGAGTTAGCAATCTCTTTCCCTTATCTCCTTACTTTAAAGTAATTAATTTTAAGATTGCATTATTTATTGTATTTGCACCAATTCCGCCTTTAGGTGCATAGTTGTCTTAATCCGTGAATTTCAACAATTGGTATCGGAGCTTAGTTCTCATTTATTAAGTTTGCTTAGACTTTGAGTAGAATGGCAACTATATGCAATAATTTCCAAAATGAAGGTGCTTCAACTTCTAGACCACCATTTTTGATGGTGATGATTATGCTTATTGGAAAGCTAGAATGTCAATATATCTTCAATCTATAGATTTTAATTTATGGCTTTCTATTGAAAATGGACCTCATAGACCACTTAAAATTGTAAATGGTATTGAGATTCCAAAAAACATGATAGAATATAGTGACCTAGATAAAAGATTACTTTCTATGGATGCTAGAGCAATGAATATTTTATATTGTGCATTAAATAGAAGTGAATTTAATAGAATATCTTCATGTAAAAATGCTAGGGATATATGGCATGCTTTGGAAGTAACTCATGAAGGAACTAACCAAGTAAAAGAATCAAAAATTGATATGTTAGTTCATCAATATGAGTTATTTAAAATGTTGCAACATGAATCCATAACAAGCATGTTTACTCGTATGACTAGCATAACAAATAGTTTACATGCTCTTGGTAGAACTTACTCAAATGCAGATATCGTAAGTAAGATTCTTAGATCTCTACCAAAAGCTTGGGAAGCTAAAGTGACAGCTATACGAGAAGCTAAAGATCTCACAAAACTTCCATTAGAGGAGCTCATCGGTTCTCTAATGACACACGAGATATCTATGGATAATCAAGATCAAGAAGAAAGGCCAAAGAAAAATTTGGCATTTAAAACTGCTCATCGAATCAAAAGCGAGGAAAATGATGATGATGAAGACAGTAATGACGATCTTGAAGAAGATATAGCATCAATCACAAGACAGTTTCGACACTTTCTTAAAATGAAAAATGACAAAAGAAAGTTTTGAACTACAAAAAGGAGGAGATTCAAGTAAAGAAACTCCAAGGTGCTATAAATGCAACAAGTTGGGGCATATCAAACCCGATTGTCCCCATCTTCAAATGAAGAAGAAAAATCGCTTCGAAAGAGAGCTTTGAAAGCGACATGGAGCGATGATTCGAACTCAAGCTCTAGTGATGAAGAAGAACATGTGGCTAACATGTGCTTCATGGCAATCGAAAGCGAGAATGAGGTACAATCTTCGGATGATGAATCTGACCCTTCCTATATTGAATTACATGAACAACTTGAAAATTTGTATGTAGAATATAAGAAGTTAGGTTTTAAATATAGTACTCTCAAAAGAAATCATATATGCTTAATTGAGGAAAAAGAATTATTAGAAAAGAAAGTATATGATTTAAATGACAAGAGTAGTAAAACTAATCAACTTGAAGAAGATAATAAATCTTTAAAAGAAAAAGTTGATGAATTAAGTGTAATTATCTCAAAATTCACACAAGGCTCAGAAATTTTTGAGAAAATGCTTTCAAGCCAAAGAAGTGTGTTTAACAAAGGAGGATTAGGTTATAAACCTAAGATAAATCAAAAATACTTAAAAAATTATTTTGTTAAAGCTAAACATTCTTATGATCCAAATCAAACATGTAATTATTGTAGAAAATTAGGACATTTGGTTTATGCATGTCCTATGAAGAAAAATAAGAATGTTAAAATGATTTGGGTTCCAAAAGGAACCACCCCTTGAATTCTTTGGTAGAAATAATTTCATTTTGGATATTTATTATTATTAGATATTATGTCTTTATTTATCTAAAATGTTAATTTTCTTTTTGTTGATGCCAAAGGGGGAGAGAATATGATGAAAATATCAAATGCATCAATAATGGGGGAGAAAAATAAGAGAATATGAAAAATATATATGCATATATTTAGGGGGAGAAAATGGATTTTTCTTGAGATTGCATATGATATTTTTACTTAGATTAAATTGCTAAATGTTCAATGTCTCTTATATATTAGATTACAAAATATAGGGGGAGACTCATTTTTTATCTAAGTGTTTTATTTATTGTCATCATCAAAAAGGGGGAGATTGTTGACATATAATGTCATACTTTGTATGCTTTATATATTTTGATGATAACAATAAAAAGAAAATGGGCTAATAATATGCTTGGATGAGATTAAGCTATAAACAGGTTTTATTCAAAGAATACATCAACAAGCATAATGGAGTTCAAGAAGAAATCACTCCAAGAAGTCCAAGATGCAAGCAAGTGAAGACTTAGAATAAGTGTTCATTTTAGTGCTTTATGTAAATCTCTATTTCTACCTTGATAGCACAAATTAAAATGAACTCACACACTTCACATTGCATGCAAAGGATTTGATGATTAAACGGCTAGTTTCTAACGGCTATAAACGGCTAGTTTCTAACGGCTAGTTTCTAACGGCTAGTTTCCAACGGCTATAAACGGCTAGTTTCTAACGGCTATAAACGGCTAGTTTCTCTTTGAAACTTATAAATAGGCCTCTTAATTGCAAAACAAGAAAGAAAGAACTTTCATATCTTATATTGAGGCAATTAGAAGTGCATAAACACCTTCATATCATCAATGCTCATTAATACTCATATTTGTGTTTAAATCTTCATATCCTAACACAAAGAGTATTTCTCATTCTCACTACACTTAAACACCTTCAAATATCCTAAGTGCTATTAAGTGAGAGAAAGAGATTTTAGATCTTCATTTGTAATATCCACACTATTAAGAGTGTATTGTTGTTTTACAAAAACAACCATTGTGAAACTCTTGAGAGTTGAGTATAAAACTCTTGGTATTGGTGAGGGAACATCACCAAGGAAAAATCTTGAAGAGGGTACATCTTCAAGTGGGAAAAGGAAAATCTTGAAGAGGGGACATCTTCAAGTGGAAAAGGAAAAACTTGAAGAGGGCATATCTTCAAGTGGTGTAAAGTCTTGGTGTGGATTCATCAAGCGAGAAAATTGTAATCTTGTTACTTGGACTAGTAAGAGAGTACAGTACTCAAGAACTGGTTGGTACTTGAGTCGTGGACGTAGGCTTTACGAACAACGTTAAAAACCCGAGTTAGCAATCTCTCTCCCTTATCTCTTTACTTTAAAGTAATTAATTTTAAGATTGCATTATTTATTGTATTTGCACCAATACCGCCTTTAGGTGCATAGTTGCCTTAATCCGTGAATTTCAACAGATACATCATTCTATCCATGACAGGATAATCAACCGGGCTTGTCTCCCTAAAAAAACAGAACAAAATAGATATCATCATCAACATCTTTGTCAAGGAAGATCACAAAATCAAAGAAACATACACAATTTCAATTAATTAGCATTGTACTTACAAGGCCTTCTCAATAGAATCAATATATCTAGTTGAATCCCTTAAAAACAAGGTAAAAACATTTTCAATGAAGTCAGGATTATCTTCATTTTCAAGAGTCTTAAGATAAATCACTTGTTCGTGATCCATAAATCCCTACAATAATCAACATGCAAGCTCAAAATGTTAGTGTAAACTTCGTTAATTTATGGATTGAAAAAAAAACATAAATGAAATTTTCCTTAATAAAGAAAGACCTCATCAAAGTGTGATTGCCTCATGATGCTAAGCTGTTGGCGCAATGGAGTGCTAGCCATTCTGAAAATGAAGAAAGGAGCAAACTCAGTTACTTAAGTGGAGGCTATATGGAAAGGGAAAAGGGGTAGAAAGCTTAATTGTATAGTTGAATGGAAAACCAATAGGACTATATATAGGCCAAAATGAAGCAAAAACCTAACATTTGTCATCCAGCATGCAAATATTGTTGCTTTTTATAGTGACAAATTACACCATTTAAAAATGAAAAACATAAATTTTCAGTTGGTGATAATCACACATATACCATAACTAGCTATTATGCGAATCAACTGACATTGTTATTATCGAGGTATTCGTTGAGCAATTTATACATTATATTTAAAAATGACAAAAATATATCATAACAAATAAAGAAAAAAGGTAATTAGAATAGTAGAATCAATCTCACCAAGCAACCATGATGTCATAAACACTCAAGAGCATAATGTAGATCATATGATAATGTATGCAAAATTCAATGGATTTAAAAAACCAAAAACAAGAACACAATCATCACACTTTCATGTTTTTCCTAAAAACTCAATAAGGAAAATATTTTGACAAAAAAATAATAAAATATAAATTATAGTACATTATCATTATATTTTTGTTTTTCATAAACATAAGATTGATTGGCTTAAAGACTCAAATAGTGTTTTACAATTGTCCT
Organism: Salix exigua; assembly: GCA_032356905.1. Classification (NCBI taxonomy): domain Eukaryota; kingdom Viridiplantae; phylum Streptophyta; class Magnoliopsida; order Malpighiales; family Salicaceae; genus Salix; species Salix exigua. The sequence continues at coordinate 33,647,714 of CM063603.1, forward strand.
TAAATATTTTTAATATTAAAATCTTATAAATTTATATGGAGACAAATGAGACTTAAGAATCCATTAAAACTAAATAAATATAAGTTGCAATGTATAAAACCTACAAAAAAGATAAATAAATATAGATAGTTATTTTCAAATCTAAAAGTGGAAAATAATCAAAGGTAGCTCAATCGAGTAAATTAGTTTAAAGATAAATACAAACTTAAACTTACTAATTAAAGTATATAGAACTAATACAAACTAATAAAAATGATTTTGAGGTGAGATCTTCCATCTAAAAGCATATTAAATTATCAATAAAGAATAATGCGACTAATTATAATGAAAACCATAAAGATATAAGCTATAGTAATACAACAAATACTCGAAGTTGATCCCACCAATTTCTTTAGAAATGAGCAGACAATCCCATCTCTCTCATATTGGTGATCAAGGGGAGCTACAAATACATTGGGTCAAACACAAGATTAATGCTAATAATAATAATATTTCTCTTATTCATCGTTTATCAAAAAGTTTTTCTGTCATCATCGATGAGATTTCAGCACGATTCAATCGTATTTAATCATGCAAGTTAATGACAAGATTTCCTTTTGTAATAATGATCCAGTGTGATCTTTCAATAACAATTTTTCTTTTGTTTGCTAAATTTTTTGTTCTTCTACCCTGTATTCCGGAAAACCAACACCGATCGGTGGTTTTGAAGGGAGGGCTTTACCTGTAGGTCTATTCTGGGTTCACTTGCTCTTTCGATTGTTGCAGAATTGCAGATTTTTCTTGCAAGTTCAAACTTTGAAAAACATAAAGTTGTGCATTTGAAGTAACAAAAAATCAAAATTTTGAAATAGGAAATTTATCATGACTTTGAAAGTTGTGCATATGATCTGAATGAATAATATAAGTTTTACAAAGACATGGAAGGAACAACTCCATCTGAGAAACACAAGGAAACATTTTATCTCTATGCCTCTTCTGTATAATTGAAGAAGAAAAAGATAGAGAACAAAGCAGAGAAGACAAAAAAAGAGAGAGTAAAAAGTATATAGCTTTCTTTTTACACAGAACAAAACAAATCTGATGAAACAGAGTGAAAACAGAGTAATTTCGAAAAAATGTGCTTTCATATTTTGTTAATTTGTGCTTAACCTAAGATCCACTGAGATTTCATTTTAGTCAATGATAAAAAACAATTCATTTTAAACTTTTTATTATAAAATTAAAAAATAAATTTGGAATCCAATTGATCATAATGTGATATGTTAGGGCTTATAATGAGGTATTTTCTTTATAATTTTGATTAAAAGAAACTGGTAGCCAATAACATAGTAGTCCTTTTAAGATAAAAATAAAGCAAACATTGTAATTTAAAAATCAGAAACATGTATTACTTGAAAATAAAGAAATATCATTTTTATATAAAATATCTAGGAAAATATTATTGAAAATGATGTGCAATATTTCTCTTAATACAAAATGAGTTCAATAAATTTATTTATCTGAACTTTGTTAGAAGATTAAGGTCATCATGATCCTTTATTGAAATCTGGTTGGGCATCTAAAATTCCAATAGTGGGATTGTTGTCAACTTTAGAAAGGCCCTCAAACTCAAGATTTATGGCAGGTCTGTTATTGTTGTCGAAATATTTTTGGCCTGAATTTTATTTTGTTTTTGGGTGTCCTGCTGAATACCCATGTAATGTGAAGCAAGTTCAGACCCAATGACCTAATTCTCCAGTGAGTACAAAGGTGCTTGTTTTTTCATTGTGATTTGTTTTGATTTGCAGGTGCGTTTGATTGATTTTGAGAAAGAAGAAAACATTACCCCAAGGATTGAAGAAGAGAGGAAGAGTAAGTGCAGAAAAAGGTAAGTATTTCTTATTCCTCGCAAAGTGTATGATAAAAGTCCCCTTATATACTCTTGGGGCAGGACACAAGTTTTGTATGTCTCTAACAACCTGTAACTACCATACTTAGAAATAGAGTAGAGAATTAGCTCTCCATGTTTCCTCTTTGTCAAATCTTTCTCTATGTTGCTTGCCTATGACACATCCTTCACACACATTCTTCATTTCAGCTATCATAGGTAAGACATACACCATCTCCTTTTGTTGCATCGTCTTCATGCTGGCAAAATTTAAATGACCAAGCCTTCTATGCCATATCCATGAGTCTTCACCTATTGATGCCTTTATAGATGTAGGTGTCATGGACTCAAGTGAGAGGGGAAAACATCTATTCCCTCCCATCACTACTTTTGCTATTACATTGTTTAAATTTTCATCATCAAATATTATTACAGTGTTTCCTCCAAATAGAATATAGTATCCATGCTCCATCATTTGACCTATACTTAGCAAATTTTCATCCAAACTTGAAACCAGTAGTACTTCATGTATAAATCTATTCCCATGCTTAGTATCTACCACAAGAGTTCCTTTTACAATTTCTTGCACTAGGTCTCCAGATCCCATTTTAACTTTGCAAGTCACAATCCTATCAATATCAATTAATTTAGCCTCTTGTGATGTCATATGATTGCTCATTCACTGTCAACAAACCAAATATTTTTATCTTGTACACTAGCATAGTTACAAGCATAAAACATGGTTCCTCTGGTTGTTTCTTCTTTCCTTGCACAATTTGCTAGTTAGTTGTTAGTGTAACTATCACACTCCTTTGTATTATGGACAAATCTAATACATCTTCCATATCTTGCCTTTCCTTTGTATGTGCACACACCGCAATAAAACTTTTGACATACTTGACATTGAGGCTTAATACTGTCGTGATTGCTTCCACCAGTACTATTATTCTAGCTTGAACTATTATGACTATTCAAGTGTCTTGCATGAGGCTGATTTATGTCCCTCTTATCATGTGATTGCCATTTTTTATTACATCTCCTTTGTGAAAACTTATTAGCAGCTTATCCATGGTTATAGCCAACCTTTAGACTACTAAATGCTTTCTTTGTTCCTGTAATCCTATCTCTTTCATCATGTAAATCCTTTATCATGTCATACACTTTGACTAATGCTATAACTTCTTCCACCTTAGCACATCAAGGTCTCTTCTTTCTTCAATAATAGAAATAAAAGACTTCTATCTTCTGCTTAGGCTCATTAACAACTTCTGCACTATCCTTATTTCAGGTACATCCTCTCCATGTGATTTCAAGTTGTTAATAGTTTAGAAAAACTTAGCCAAATACTGATCAAGGCCTTCACCATTTGCCATTCTCATGTATTCAAACTCAGCTCTTATTGCTTGCAATTTTACTGATCTCACCTTTTTATCTCCTCTGAATTTTCTTCTTAATATATTCCGTGCTTCTTTTAGTAATTTTTTCATTTTTGATTTTTGGAAATATTTCACCAGATAATACTCCTTGTATGAGACTCAATGCCTTGGTATTTTTTATCTTGCTCTCTCTCGAAATAGTTTGTGCTTCTCCAGGTATGCTTCCAAGATTTTAAAAACACAAAAAATTAATTTGAAATATTTTTTTATATGTTTTCTTTATGAATGAAGTAATTATTCTCAAATGTTGTTATGTATGTCGTGACAGTTGTTTTTTCGCTCTTCGCGCTCTGCCATCTTCAGAGTGGAGATGACGTGCGGAAAAGAGGTTTTATAATCGTAAAAGTACAAATATAATTCTTAGGAGTTGTCATCTAGTGCTGAAGTTACTAGGAAACCTAAAGGTCTGCAAGAGTCTAGGCAAGAGAAAGACGTATCATCTCGAGTGCACCCTACCTAAGGTGAGCTGCAATGTTATTTGTTTGTCTTTTTTTTTCTAAGTTAGATTTTTTATTGATTGATATTTTCTAAGGCTTGAAGTACATCTCTCTTCGTAAGAGAGTCTCTACCTTACAAGTGTCGAAAACCTAACTGTTCTAAAGTCTGAAAAATTTTATACTGCATTTACAAACCTTTTTTTTTTACTATCTTCGGGTGAATTTTACAATGTAATTTTACACCCTGATAGCTAAAACAAAATAATTGTTAAATGTTTTTGATAATTTTGCTGAATTCCAAAGAATAATCGTAAACCGGTAACAATATCCCATTTTCGTTTCAAAACATGAGAGAGATGCTATATTTTTTTTACGAAAAACATGCTTAGAATTCTGCGGTATGCACGAAAGAAATTTTTTTTTTATTTTGTTTTTCAAAGAAAGAAAACAAAGATACTTTTTTTTATTTCATGAAGATTTTTGTATTTTTATTTTTTTCTAGTTTTTATTATTATTTTTTATTTTTTATGGCGTTACTATAATTATGTCTCTCAAGGTTTTGTTTTTTAAAAAATCATAATTAGGGGCAAAAAGGAAAGAACCTGAAAAGAAGACAATAACGAAATTAAATGAAAGAACTCTCTACCACTTCCAAGGATAAAGACTAGAGCTATATGATTTGTCCTATTATCCCACTCAAGGAATATGATTTGCCCTTAAATAAAAATAAGAGAAAAGGAAGAAGGCATTCCTTACTTCAAATTTGAGTTACTTATAAAGTAAGCCAAAAAAAATAGCAAAAGTTTTAGACACTTCAATGAACAATAGAAAAAAAAAGTAGTTTTTTCTTTGAATAAATACAAGTATTATAAAGTATGTGTCTACTTGATGGATCGATAAAATAACTCAACGACTCAAAAATTTATTTGTTTCTTACAATATTAATTTAAGATTATTTTAAAAAAATATAAATATTCTTTTTATGAATACACATGTTTGACTTTCAATGACATACTCTAAATCCAACAGAAAATGACAAAACTACCCTTGAGTTTTATGAGAAATTTGCAAGTCTAATTGCACGCCAATAGATATCTTCATTTGCATGAACTCACATATAAATATGTATGTGTGTGGCCAGTAAATGGTATGAAATACAGGGAAAATAAGAAAATTATAAGCATACAAATTAATTAGTTTGAATGCTCCTGTATTATGGAAGTGAAATAATTTTGACCGTTTAACTATTTATAATAATAAATTGGTTGGTAATTTAATTATGTTATCATAATTGTGGATGCATTGTTAATTATAATTATTTCTGTTTACATTGTCACAATTGGGTTTAACCAAAAATAGTAGTATACTATAAAATATACAGGTTGAATTGAAAAAAAATTTAATGTAAGAAAAAAATATTTAAATGTTACTAATATATTTTTCTAGAGAAAAAACTTAATTGTTAGAGAATTTACCAAATATAACTCAAATGACTTTACAAGTCTAAAAGAAACAATTTCAAGATAATATCTTTTTATTAATATTAAGATAACTATATATTTGATTGAACTTTCCTGGATTAACATGTTAAATCCACAATCAAGGTTATAAGAAATTTATAATCATGTATAAAACAAATCAAAATAAATTATCAAGCCTAACTCCCAATCAATCTAATGTTATAGGACCTAAAAAGTTAACCTATTGAACCTGTAACCCTGGTCATAAGATTAAGATAACCCCATTGAAAGCAAATCAAATCAAAATAAAATATAAATCCTAATTCTTAATGAGTTCAATATCAAATGACGAGATTAAAAAAATAATTAATCTGGATTATCAAACCGATATAATCCCATAAAAAATAAAAAAATATCTGACTTAACTAGGTTAACTTGTCAAATTCATGACTTTGATCATGAGACTAAAATAACCTCATAGAGAGCAATTCAAAATAAATTATGAAATTTTATTGTTAATTGTCAAACTAGGTTAACCATTAAGCCCTATTTAGATGTCATGAGACCAGGTTAATCTACTATTATAAGAATAAACTAAACAAATCATGGGGTCTAATTTTCATTAGAACACAATATTAAATGATGAAGTAAAAAAAATTAAAAAAATGAGTTAGACCGTAAAACCCATAACCCGGACCATAATAAACAATAAGCAAACATTATGCCATTGGTTTTTTAAGGTTCAGACACTTGAAAAGAAACACAATTGGGCAAACAAACTCGTGCCCTTATTTCTCACAATAATTAATGACATAACATGAAACATTACATGGGTAGACATTAGAGATACCCTTATTTTTTGAAGTTCACACGACAAACTCTCTTAAATAGACAAGTCCATATATATCCTTCTTTTAGCAGTTATTTGGCAAAAAATACTTCCACCAATTAAAAATATTTGCGGCAATCCTCAACTACTTTGAGATACCTACAAAACCAATTCAAACATGGCATACACATTATTATTGAGTGAAACAAGAAACAAAAACACTATAAGAGAAATAGGAAATCAAGTAGAATTAGCAGCACCTCTGACCGAGCACTCGTTGAAACATTTGTTTTATTAGCAAATTTTATGGTCAGCTTTGGACATTCATCCACCATCAAATCCACCATACGAGGGAATAAGAAATCATCACATCCAAGACTGAAGCATACTATACTTGGTAGATTATCTAGACTCGGGAATGTCAAATTAGGAAACACCATCTGCTTCTCAACATTGACAGGTGAAGCATCATCATCCTGCCCAAATACTCCCAGTAATTGAGAGGAATCTGCTACGTCAAGTCTTTGGAGCTTTGGGAGACCTGAGGCCATTGCTACTGGGAATAAACTCCTCAACTTGTTGCACCGATAGATGTCAACTTTACACAAACTGGGGAAGCATAAAGATTGGAGATCACTTCCAGACAATATCTGCTCCTTTTCATCATCATTATGCTTAGCTATGATTTGCTCCAATTCCTCACAACCTGATATATCTAGAAATTGCAGTTGAACTAGACTAGCAACCATGCTGTCCGTGAATACATGTGTCAGTTTATGACAATCAAACACGTTCAAAGTGGTCAAATGCCTCAGCACAAGACCCTTCCATATACACCTCATGTCGGGCAAGGAGCTCAAGTCTAATATTTCCAAACTGAAGAGTGAAAGTTCATGCCCAGTTCTTCCAACCTGCATTAATTCCTGTGCTCCTTTACAGTGTGTAATACTTATTTCTCGCACATTTGTATGGCCCTGCATGAAAACAAAAACAAATTATGATAATCTACATATCAATTATTATTTTTATATTATTTAAGTTAAAAGCAATCATGAAAGAAATTATACTTGATAACTAGAAAAATAGTTTTTTATATTTTATTTATAATAAAAAACAAATTATGACATTAACCAAAAAAAAAACTTTTAATTTTACTTAGTACTAAAACTTCTTGTGTGTGTATATAAAATAAAAAATATTTGTTCTTGATCATTTATAATTATTTTTTTCATATGAAAAAGGTGATAACATAACCCAAGTTCTTTAACGTTTATCATAAATTGCAGCATTGAATTAAACAATTCAATAATAGATGGAGATGTTTTTTTTTACTTTCCATTAATTGGCGGAAGAGCCTCAATTTCACATATCCATTACTTTAGTTTTAGAAATCGGAAGGAAGAAATCAGAAATTATCACCATGTATTGAATTTGCCAGTTTAAATCAATCAGTGGAGAAATATAAAGGACTTACTTGGAGTTGTGCCAACAAATCACCCAATTCGTCGTGTCCTTCAATGTATAACTCTTGCAAAGAAGGCAACTGGGCAGTAAAATTCTTTGGACCAAAAAAGGTGCAACCATTTGAAAGAGAAAATTCTCTTAGCTGAGGGAAGTTGATGACGCCATCGCAGGTGTGTGCATCTCCTTCTCCACTGTAAAATATTTGCTTTAAATTACAACCATAAGAAATCATAATCTTTTCCAGGTTCTGAAGACTTGGAGACACGGAGACAGTGAAGACATATTCCAGTTCATCACAACCACTTATAGAGAGGGTTTTCAATTTTGTGAAGCCAAGAGAGTATGAAATTATTTACCTTTCGTCATCCTTTTCTTTGATAAGATGCTTCAAGCCACGACAATAATCTATCTGCAGTGTTTGTAGATGAACAAGACTGTGGAGGCTAACATATCTGGTTGGCCCCTTCCATATGCATTTGAGCTCAGGTAAAGAGGTCAGCTTTAGCCTTGTTAAAGATGACAGCAGTCGCAGCTCCTTCTCCTCGTTAATTCCTTCTTCTGCCTCACCCAATTCAAATACCTCTTCCAATGATTCACATCCTGTAATTTCCACACTTGTTAGATTATTCAAAGCTTGCATCCATTTTGCTGGAAACAGAGTGTGAATATCCCTACATCTTTCCACTTGTACATCTTCTAATCTTTTCAAGAAGTCCTTTTGCGACCCATGGCCATGGTTGGTCATCTGATCACTGGACAATGCTATATTTTCTAAACCCTGAACGTTGCCAAAATCAATTTGAGACACGGTAGGAAACAAGTGCTCAAATGTCTTTGCATTTAAGGATGCGACGCTGATATTCCTCAAACATAATCTTGTGGAGGTTGGTTGTTCACTTATTGAATACCCATCCCCCAACACTATCTCATATTTGAGCAACCTTGGAAAAACAAAATCTCTGGGAATGCATTCAACCCTCGGTATCTTCAATGATAATATAGCTAAATGAGATAGCAAATTTAGTTCTGTTAGGCTTGCATTCATTCCTCCTGTGCTGTCACCTCCAATAACACCCCATCCCTCGAAGCTGTCATCCCCGATTAGCAGCTCTTCTAACTTCTTCAACCTTCCAATCAAATTCACAGGAATCCTTCCTAGACGTCGACAACCTGTCACATCCAACAACCTTATCTCCTTGAGCTCCCCAATTTCATCAGGTAATTCCTCAAGGAAATAGCACCTTATAAAACCAAGAATCTTAAGTCTTTGTAGCTTTCTCAACGAAATGAGGTCATTACATTTACAGTCGATCAATAGCAACGATTGAAGCTTCGTTGAGAATTCAAGTGATTGCAATGACAAACACCCTCCCTCTAGAGACAAGACTTCAATTTCTTTCATCCCTTCAAAAAACCTCTCTGGAACGTTCAAGTCATTATCCAGCTCTAATAATAAAACTTTGAGCTGTGGACACACCAATCCTTGAGGAAGTTCTGCTAGTTTATTGCCCATTAATGAAATTATTGTACAACCTTCAAAGCTTTTATTGCTCATTGGCCACTCCTTCAACCCAGTGCCAGCCTTTACCATGAAACCATGTTCTTTAGATGATGCTATCTGAATAGCAACATCACGAACCAAGTCATGCATTTTCACTTCCTTTTCAGTCTCAGTGCCTAACAGCATGCAACAATCTTTGAGGGTCTCTATCGCCACATAAACTTGTTGCCTTGCATCTTCAATGGAGTCCATATCTTGATGTAACCCGTAGCCAACTGTGTATCTCGTCAAGTACTCAATTGGAATGTCGTAATCTTCTGGAAATAAACAGCATAGCAAGAAACATAACTTGGTTTTCTCGTGCTTCAAATAATCATAGCTGAACTTAAGACATGAATATATATTTTTTTGTTCACCAATTAGTTCTAATTGAGAGTTTTTGAGTTGTCTAGACGCTACTTCCCACTCATCAACGGATTTACCTCTCAGAGCCCTTCCCACTGTCACAAGTGCTATTGGCAATCCTTGACATTCTCTCGCAACCTTCTTTGCCACCGTGTTCAAGTTAAAGTCCTCATCACGTAAACCTGCATTGATTTTGAATAAAGCCCATGCTTCATTTTCTGATAAGATATGTAAAAACACTTGTTGCTGGCACTCCATATCAGAGCATATGCTTTTACGACGTGTTGTTAGAAGAACTTTACAACCCCTGTGAGGATCGCCAACTGGGATCCCTATCTTTTTCAAGTCAACATCTTGCCAAACATCATCCAGGATTACAAGCAACTTCTTTACTGCCTTCAGACTCTCCCATAATAGATCTGCTCGCCCTTCTTTGGTCTTTACGTCAAACTGCAGACGTAGACGATCTGCTATTTGATCCTGTATGTACATCACATTTGGATTCTGGGACACTGTAGCCAATAAAACCTCATCAAACAGCTGTGTCTCTTTGGCTCGCCTGCCTACTTCTTTCACCAGGGTGGTTTTACCCACCCCTCCCATGCCGTACAGTCCGATCATATTGACGTCGTCATCTTTGAGAGCTTTCATAATCTGTTCGAAAGCTTCTTTTGATGATTCTGAGGTTGTGAATTCCTTTGATGGAAGAAATTCTATGTCTTGAAGAGGTACTTTGTGGGCCACTTTTTGAAACTTTTGCTCTCTTCTTCTAGTTTTTTAATGTCTCCGTCTTCTTTTCTAGCACCTTGCTTAACTTGAATTGGCGAATCCATTCGGGACACCAAGTGAAGCATTTTCCATTTTTCCTTTTTCTTTTCCAAACGATCCACACCTTCCATTTCATTTTTTGCATCTTCCAGCCATTTGTTGACATCAATCTCAATTTCTTCAGCATTCTTTGTAGCAATGTTGACAGCATCTTGCAGACCATAAAGTGCCAAAGCTTTTTTGGCATCTTCCAGCCATGTGTTGACATAAATATGAATTCTTTCAGCATTCTTTGTAGCATCGTCTACAACAACTTGCAGATGATAAAGTGCCAAAACCAGGCTCCTCACTTGTTCATTGTATTCATGAACAAAATTGTCGAAACAGAACATGTATCGGAACTGTTTTTTTACCAGTCCTGCCAAGAGTTCTGCTATCTTAGATACAAGGGATCCACCAACACTTTTGATAGCCATTTTCCACGAGTCTGAAAAATCAGAGAAATAAAAATTTCGACGGTGAGAATGAGTGATTACAAGTAAAATAGGCATTCAAAGAATGAGAATAGGAATTTCATTACCTTAGTTTGTGAAAATATGCGCGAAAAGCACTGGTACTAATTGCTCAGCGAGGGCCAACACGAGGAGGCTTTTAGCTCTGTATGGAATCCAGCTTCAAAAGCAACAAGGCAAGGAAGGTATAAGTGTACCAATGAACAATTAATTCCTTGTCCCCTCATCTATATATCTATCTATGCCATTTACAAAAGTTACTTGGGGGTGTTATCTTTTTTTCAAGATTATAATATCTTTAAATTAATTTGTTTTTTATTTTAAATTGTCGTAATGTTGTTAATAAATAAAGAGTATTAAAATCTTTCATTTCTTAGTTCTTTAAGACTTTTTATTCCTTTGATATCTTTATTCAATTCTAAGAGGATTTTTGCTTGGATTCAATTGCAACGACTTCATATTGGATATATATTTATTGAATAAAATTTAACTTTATAATAATTTTTAATCTGACTACAAATCGAAGACGATGAATATTGTTATGGAGTGGAGAATCAAAAGCGTAAAAACAACTTCAAATAAAAAAAAGTTTGTTTTTTAAAAACAAAAGACCATATAAATGTATGAAATAGCATAAGGACTTTTTACTTAGAGTATTGTAACAATTCATAATATGATTAATTTTAGCAAATGGATATATAACTCCATTCTTGTCTAGGAATATTCATAAACATGTGTGAATTGCATTACCTAAAGGAGGTTTTGAATCGAAAGAATTTATCAATAAAGTATGCAAGCAGTAAAGATCTATTTATGGATTTCAACAAGATTTTAGGAGTTGGAATATCTATTCTATTAAGATAATTAAACAATTTGGTTTCATTAAAAATATAGATTCCCCTTGTGTTTATAAAAAGATTAGTGCAAGTTGAGTGGAGAATCAAAAGAGTAAAAACAACTTCAAATAAAACAAAAGTTTGTGTTTTAAAAACAAAACACCATATAAATGTATGAAATAGCATGGTGAGGATTGCTTGAAAATGATTTTTTTTTTGAAGAATTAGAGGAAAAAATGACATACAATAAGGAAAGAAGGATAAAATGTATAGAAGTTTCATTCAATTCATTTTCAAATGACACTTTTGAATATTAGTAAAAGCCCAAAATAATAATTTGTTATAGCAAAAATACTAGACATTTGGTTCCAAAATTTTAGATCCAGATAAATCAAAACAACCCAAACATAACTCAAGCACTAATATTTAATGTCCATAAAGCAATCACAAACCTAAAAAATAAACCATAATTCACTCAAACCACCAAATTATATCAAAATTGAAACATAAATCAAAACAGATTAACAATCCAAACAATCGAAATATTATACAAACATCATGATCCACCACCGATGTTGATGAAAGTTATTGTTTTTATTGGTGATGATAGAGATGAGTGGTTGGTTTGTATGGGGAAGACTATGAGTGGTGGTCGAGAATATGTGGTCTTTATTGAAAAGGATTTTTAATTAAAATTTATATGATTAATGGAGTTTATCTAGCATTAAGATTCCTAAATAATAAAACACTAATTAAATTGAAGTCAAATTAACTAAAAATAATTAAAATAGAAAAATAATAATTTCAGGATTTATACAGTAAGTTTCCAGGTGTCATTCGAATTTCTTTTATCTTAGCTACATTTAACCTTTTTTAATAATTAAAAGATGAGAAAATAAAAGACTTAGGCCCCGTTTGTTTGCTGGAAAGTGGTTTCCTTTGGAAAGTGGATTCCGGGAAAAGTGAATTCCTGGAAAGTGAATTCCGATGTTTGACATTGTTATAGAAAATGAACTGGAAAACATTTTCCAGTGTTTGTTTGTGTTATGGAAAATGAACTGGAAAATAATTTATTAATTTTTTTTCAAGTTTATCTAATATATATAAAATATTTAATATAAAATATTTAATCACCTAAAATAAAAAAATGAAATCTAAAAAGTATAATGATGAATTTTTTTATTATATCCTATATTCATATATAGTTTATTTTATAAAATTTAACAATATATGTCATATCATATTATAGAGAAATAAGCTTGTGAAATATTTTTTAAGCAAAATTTATTAATATATTTTTTTTCAATTTTAAAAGCTTAAAATAAGTTTTTTTAATTTTAAATCAAAATCTTAATGCAAAATTTTAATTTAGGTGATTAAAAAATATAATTTTTTATATTTAAATTATTAGTTTTTGTGTTTTTTAATTGTTAATATCAATTTTTTTTATATAAAAAATAATACTTATGTTTCTATTTTTTTTAAAAAAAAAACAATAACTATTACCAGTCCAACAATTTAGTCAACCATACAAAAACCAAAAACCAAACTTTACTAACTAAGGAAAATGTTTTTCGGTGCTTAAAAAGAGGAAAACACTTTCCTTTTGTCAAGGGTTGTGTTTTCCTTGGCTGGAAACAACTTTCCAGGAAAGTTGTTTCCAGCAAACAAACAAGGCCTTAAAAGAAGTACAATTAAAGGAACGAGAGACCAAACGGAGGCAACTAAAAGTAATTGTCTAAGAAACTATCCCTAAAATTATAATTTATCCATGAAAGATATTCCTCGCTTCAAAATTGATTTTCCCATGCAGCCTCAAGCCAAAAATTTATTTGCTAGATAGAAATTCCTTATTTCAAATTTGATTTACCTTCAAATTTATAGTATTAAGAATTTAAAATGAACAATGAGAAAATACAAACACACTTAGATTAGAAACTAATTACACAATAGCTTTATCTAATAAAAATGATTCGAGTTAAAATGACTCTAATTTCCGTAATTAGTAAGTAATAGGAAGATCTATTCTCACTAAGTAGTTTGTGAATTTCGGGGCTTTCAATAAAACAAAGTAAAAAAACAATTATGATATGTATATAAAAGGAATGATGGTGTCAAAATCAAATTATGGTGTGGTGAAAGCCAGCCATACACTATTATCTAGTAATTTTAAATGTTCTTCCCTTCTTTTTTTTTGTTTATTATGAAAGAAAGATAAGGTTAGAAATTGAATGGGTTTGAGCTTTTACAATAGTATTATTAATAGTCCATTATTATACTTTAATTCATTAAATACAGAGAAATTTTACTCTTATAAATTTATAGCTTTTACATCTGTATCAAATTTAAGGTAAAAGTTCAAAATTCTAGCTAACAAGATTAAAGTTTTAATTTAATTGTATTAATTATTAAGAATATTTTAAAACTAATTATTTTTCTAATTAACTAGATATAAAGATTGAGTGAGTCTAGTAGAAAAAAATGGGGATTGAATTGAACAAATATTTCATTTTCTTTTGTCATGGATGCAAACATTTATGAGCACATAATATATGTATCATAATATAATATAAACACAATAACAAATAACACAAGAATTAATAGAAATACACATACCTTATAGTAGAGAAAGGAATGGAAGATTCACGATCACTTAGACAACCACAACCTCTTTACTAGTCGATTGCAACCACAAATATGATCCTTGATGTATGTAGTGGAACTATAATTATGATCTCTCAAGTCTTTTTTTTTTAAGAAAAACTGAAAGCACATGAGAAGAAGACAATAATGAATTAAATGAACTCTCTCCCACTTCCAAGGATAAAACTAGAGTTATATGACTGTCCCTATATATCCCACTCAAGGAATATGATTTGCCATTAGATAATTGTCCCTATATCCCACTCAAGGAATATGATTTGCCCATAAAGATGATTGTCCCAATAACCCACTCAAGGAATATGAGGGGTGCATCTCATTGGTTAGATTTTGGGTTTGCTCCCTAGAGATAACCAGTTCAAGTCACACATTAGTCAGGATCATTGATGGTTTTAAATGATAATTAGCTTCAAGATTTATGAGATTAGTTGAGATACGCGTAAGATAATTCAGACATCCATTTTCTAAATAGAAAAAAAACATTTGCTTCAAAATTGATTTACTTACGAAGTAAGCTAAAGACAACAACATTTCCAAGTTAAAGATAAATTCTCATATCCTTTTTTTTCAAAGCATGCAGACCAATGGCTTCATGGGTAAGCCAAAACATTATTGTTGCGTATACAAAACCAATTTAAGGCATGTAATATGTCATAAAACCTTTAATTTTTTATACCATCACGTACAGTTTTTGATACTTCTATCGTATAATATTTTTTATTAATAAATAGCAGTATCATAAAATATAACTTCACTTGACAGGTAACTTCACTTGACAGGTAAATTAGATAACTCATTGACACATACAAAATGGTTTGTTTCATATATTATCAATTAATTAGGGATTAAAATTTTAGACAAAAACATATAAAATATAATTTTTTTATGAAAACACCTGTTTGGCATACTCTAAATCCAACAGAAAATGACAAAACTATCCTCGAGTTTTGCAATTCTAATGCACGCCCATAGATATTTTAACTCGTCTCTGTATGGTCCTTATTTATGTTATGTAAGTTTTGATTTGTTTCAATAGTGTCCTTCGATTGAAATTGATTATATTTAAAATTTTCATTTCAGTCCTTATTCTTTTAATTTCCGGATTGCTTTTAAATCTCTTAATTTTTTCGGTACAAAAGATTTGATTTTTTCAATTTTGTCATTTGATTGAAATTGATAATATATTTGGTTTTCATTTCAGCACTTATATTTTAATTTTTGATTTAACTCTTTTATTTATTTATATTTCTTAAATAGTCTCTATTTTGGTCCATGTTTATATATATGTGCTCTTATTTTTTAATTTTTATTATTTTTGTTGAGATAGCATTTTTTTCCAAAAGTTGTATTATTAAATTTTAGTTTGTGTTTATGATCATTTGAAAAATAATATTTTTTCCCTTTGTTCTATCTTTTGGTTTTTTTATTCGTTTGCTTATTAGTATTTTCAAGTCAAATGATTTTTTTAAGCTAATTTTTTTTTCTTTTTTTTGTTTGCTCTTTTGTTGAAGTTTTTGGGCTTTTTTTTTCTTTTATTGAATTTATTTTCCTATTATTCATGAAATGATAATAATAATAATAATAATAATTTTACTTTTTTTTCTTGCTTTCTCTTTTGTTAAAATTTTCTAAGTTTTTTTTTCTAGGATAATTTAATAATTTTTATTGTTTTAACAATAATAATAATGATATTTTTAGACGTTAAGCTTTCAATGATGTTGATGTTATAATAGGGTGTGTTGATGTGTTTAATTATATCAAACCTTGCATGTATAGATGTTATATTTTATTTTTGAACTAGCAAATTTATTAATTGTTTCAATCCCAACAATTATAAAAATTATTTGTTCGGCTCGCAACGTAGTGCGGGCAATTTACTAGTTGGGTCTAAATATGAAATTCTCAATTGGATCCTCCATCTATTGGGCAGTCCTTAATTACTCTTTTTTTCCAATTTATCTTTATTAATTTAAATAATAAATTTTGACAATGGGTTAATTTGGTAATGTCTGAAAGATGAGGGATTCAATTTAAACATAATTGGAACTCGTGTCATAGTTGGGAGACAAATATTGCTGTTTCCTTTTAGTTATCTGTTTATACAAAACTCGGGTTTCATTTATTGATGTTTTCTTTCATTTATTAAATATATCTCGAGTAATTTTTTAAATCTGTTCGATCCTTTAGAAAAAACATCAATCCCTTCAAATTTATTTGATTTAGCTGATTTTTTAGTAATTTAGTTATTGTCCACCATCCGCCTTCTTGGTGTTCCAGGTGAAACACCTTTCTTTCGGTCTTTGTACTTCCCAGGAGCAGGGCCCTTTCCTGGTTTAGTAGGAGCTAAAACAGCCTGTGCAATTAAAGGATCAGCAACTGGTTTCTTGCGAGCAAATTTGTCAATCAAAATTGGCTGTCCTTTACTTTGTGCAGCACCTGAGCCAGTTTCTTAATCATATGTGGCTGAGGAGGTTTCAGTGGAACACTTGATTGAGATTCTAGCTTTGCCCCTTCTACTGTTTTAGGTTCATCTTTAATAAACTAGTTTCTAGCCTTTGGAACTTCCTTGACAACCCTCTGCACTGAAGACACAGTGTCCCCTTTCCGCCACACACTTCTCAAAGTTTTAGCTTTACCAGCGCAGTGGCCGTTGAATTAGCATTTCTCGAATCAGTATATGAATTAGATGGTGTCATTTTATTTACATTCCCATTATCTTTCCTAATACTACCCACTTGGCTTTGTTTTGAAGTTTCAAGCTTTGCAGCCTTCTCCAAGACCTCATCAAATGAATCGATCACCTTATTCCTGTCTTCTTCCTCATCAGAATCCCCATTACCCCTTGAAGAACCCCACCCAACAGAATTCATACTCAAAAGGGTTTCATCCTTAGATTTTAACAAGAGGCTTTGGACTATGTTTAAGTACAACCTCACTATCACCATTACTTCCTCCTCTGATTGTACTACTACTAGAATGAAGTGATACAGCATTGCCTTGCTCAGCAATGAAATCAGTGGCAGTAACTGAATATTTACACACACAATGCCAACTTGCCAACCATTGGTGGTAGCCAGAGAATTGATTGCTTGTGACATATTTTTTATTGATAGTAACTCCACATGGTTTGCTGGTCTCTCCATATCTCTAACCTAGACAACCACCATCCATTTATGCCCCACAATTAAAGATGACAACAAGTTTTATCGTATAATCCCTATCTAAAGAAGATGCATTATCTTTAGCTCAATAATTTGATTGGAGACAATACAAATTTATTACACATACACAGATACATAATCTGTACACAAGCATGTGCATGTATATTCCATTTAAGATTTTGAAGCAACATGATCTGATTCTGGCACCATGTTTTTGTTTTGCCTTGTACCAGTTGGTGATCTCAACCACCTCATTTCTGCTACCATGAGTGGTGTCACATGCTGCCTTCGCTTCCCTGGACAGCTGAACTCTGACCTCCGAAAGCTTGCAGTTAACCTTATCCCATTCCCTCGCCTTCATTTCTTCATGGTTGGATTTGCACCTTTGACATCAAGAGGATCACAGCAATACCGTGCTCTGACCGTGCCTGAATTAACCCAGCAAATGTGGGATTCCAAGAACATGATGTGTGCTGCCGACCCACGTCATGGTCGCTACCTACCCGCGTCAGCCATGTTCCGTGGCAAGATGAGCACTAAAGAGGTCGATGAACAATTGATAAATGTACAGAACAAGAACTCTTCATACTTTGTTGAATGGATCCCCAACAATGTAAAGTCCAGTGTGTGTGATATCCCACCTAGAGGTCTTAAGATGTCATCAACTTTCATTGGCAATTCAACTTCAATTCAGGAGATGTTCAGGCGTGTCAGTGAGCAATTCACAGCCATGTTCAGGCGGAAAGCTTTCTTGCACTGGTACACAGGTGAGGGTATGGATGAGATGGAATTTACTGAGGCGGAGAGTAACATGAATGATCTGGTAGCTGAGTACCAGCAATACCAGGATGCAACTGCTGATGATGAGGAGTACGAGGAGGAGGAAGAAGAGGAAGTTGATGCATAAGATAGCTCGAAATTCTTTTCGGCATGTCTGAAGTTTGTAATGTATTTGCTGTATTTAAGTGAGTGAGTGACTATGTTTGTGTTGTTGGGGGGTCAAATTAGTTTGACCTGTTGATGTGAATGGGTTGTGGGTTCTTTCTTGTATTAGTATTGGAGAGTGGATTTTGGTGTCTGCTTTTGTTTTTTTAATCTGATTGGTGAGTGCTCGGTAACAGTAGGGGTGTAGACGGACGGTTCAGATTTGGTTTGGGCCAAAAAAACTATCTGGAATTTTTAATTTATAGAAATCTTTATCCGGACCAAACTGAACTGGTTTGGTTTGTTTATATTTTATTTGGTTATTTCGGTTTAATTAGTTGATTTCTCTTCTTTTTTTTCTTCAAATTTTTATGATATATTTTCATCATTGTTAAAGATAAATAATGTTTAAATTGCTTAATAAATACTTCTACAATAACAATATTTCACTCCACAATTAAGCTTTCAACATCAGGAGATTAACATTTTTGATGCATTTTGAAAACAAAAAGTAGTTTTACTAATTACATTTTTAGAAAATTTTTTATTACAAGATCAGAGGTAATGGTCAAGGCACGAATGATGGCTAGAAAACTTGCAATAACCAATAAAATATATGGAGATGGATGAACAGTTAGTGCCCGTTTGATATTGCGATCCTACCAGTTTTTTGCTGAAATTTAAATTTTTTATTTTAAATGAATATATATTTGTGTGTTTTAGAATATTTTGATGTGCTGATTTCAAAAATTATTTAAAAAAATAAAAAAACATTATTTTAATGTATTTCGGCATGATAAACACTTTGAAAAACTACCGCAATCGCACTCCCAAACAGGCTCTAAGTATTGCAATACCCTTTTAATCCTAATCTTTCTTCTCAAATATGGTCAAAGAGCAACACCATCTTTAAACAAATTTTTAAAGATTAATTCATGAATGACAAAATCAATCTATATAATTGCAATATAGCCAACCAAACACTTTGTCTTCCCTCAATATTCTTTGATGACTTTCTCTATGATTTCTCAACATCTAAGAATTGAAATGTGAAATATAAAGTAAAATATGGAACCAAAATTTAAAATAATAGATAAACTTGAAGTAACAAATTGAGATCTTTAATGCTGAAAAAGAGAAAAGGTTCTTACTTCTTATGTAAATTTGGTCATATTCTTTCAATGTTTTTATATTATAATCAAAAACATTATTTGGTAACATGAATTTTTAATTCAACATTGAAATATTCTCACACTTCACAAAAGCATGGAAGAGATAAAAAAAAATCTAGCACTTAAAACAATTATAATATAGTTTGAAAAGAGAAAATTGCAAAGAGGAAAAAAAAAACAAAAAAAAATTGACACTGTTTTGTTTTAGTTTATTATTAAATTTAAAAATAATATATTCCTAAGCCCAATTCTTCTATTATGTAGCCCAAGAATTTCTTCTTATATTTAAATCATCCCCAAAACACATCCTAAGAGCTATCCTTATTTTAATATAGCCCAATTTAAATTAGAGTTGAAAAAGCCTGCGTGTTTTCAAGTTATGGGGTCTGTCTCCTGGGCGCTAGAATTCCTTTTCTTTTCTATTTTGTTTAATTTAACCTTCATTTTTATTTATTAATTATCATGTTAAATTTAACTAACATGAAAAATATCCCTCATTATATAATTAAAAACTCTTTGAGCATTTACATGATTTTTTTAAAAATCTTTGTGCTTGCCCCATCTCTATGAGTAGTATTAGTAATGTAGAAATTTTAGAGCATTTACATCCAATTATTAATTCTTCTACAATGACAAATTATACCATTTAAAAATAAAATATACAAATTTAAAGTTGATGGTAATCACATATATACCATAAATAGCTATCGTGTAAAGCAATCGATATTAATTATTTATAAACAATAATGCAACTAATTATAATAAAAATCATAAGGTTATAAAATATTTACAACAAATACGCACTTGCGAATCAAAATGAATCTAAATAAATATCTTCAAATATTAATTCATATTAAATAATCAATAAACAATAATACAACTAAATATAACAAGAAACATGAAGTTACAAGTTTCTTTTTACATAAAATATTTTCAAATCTAGGAGTATTGTTAATAATAAATAGTTGCTCAATTCCTTAAATTGGTGTACCTATTTTTAATATTTTTTTTTTGTAGAAACTCAAGGTTAAAAGCTATTATATATATAAAAAATTAAGTTTAAGTTGTTGCGTGAGACACAAAGAATAATTTTATATTATTTTCTAATATATTTTTTAAAAGTGAAAAATTTTTAAACTTGAAATTTCCATGTGTTCATTAATATCTCGAGTTTAACTCCATTAAATTAATTAGATTGAGCAGGATAATAAATTTTAAATTCATAATTAAAGCTATGATGTCTTATAAACAACCATGTCAATCCAAAATCTTAAACTTAATCTATTAGCAACAACAATTTTATATTATTCATTAACAAAAACAAAAGACGGTGTAATCTCACAACCTCATCAGTTACTAATTGCAAATAACCAGGGAATTCCAGACATTCAAATGGCTTCCAATACTATAAGCTTTTTATATTGTAACGTGTGATAATGGCTAGTGTAGATTTCATCTTCCTCGAAAATTCGAACTTCGAAAGATGGGGACAGGCGATGAGATTTGAAGTTTTAATGAGGCTTATAGCAAGAAGATACACTGCTCATTTGAGAAACAAAATTCAAAAGCTTGGACATTGACTGATATAAATTGAAATATAATATGTTAAATACTTTGAAAATCATCCATTCTGAGCCCTGAGAAACTGCAGATAATATTTTTTATGCAGAAAAAGTCATGAAGGAAATGCTTCTTATACCAGCAGTCGATTTTTCACGCCACCTTTCTTGTGTGGCAAGTTCATGTTTGTGCTAATTTCTTGATGGAATCGAGCAACCTAGCCATGTTCACGCTCATTTCACTTGCTAAGCAAGCAATCCCCTTGGTACTATAAATAGGGATCAGTCCTTTGCAGGATTCCATACTCAGAAAACATGAGAAAGATGGCTTCTCTCAAACCTTCAATGCTTCCATTTCTACTTGGTCTTCTCTTTTCATTTTCATGGTTAACATCAGCTGCTCACCCTCGTGAGGATTTTCCAAAATGCCTTTCCCTTCATTTTGAAGACTCCGCAGCCATGTCAAACATATTTTACACCCCGCACAGCTCCTCGTATAGCTCTGTCCTGCAGTTCTCAATACGAAACCTCAGGTTCAGTTCTTCTGAACGAAAACCCCTTGCCATTGTTACACCAACGAATGCATCACACATCCAGGCTGCCATCCTTTGCTCCCGAAAACACAACTTACAGATAAGAATTCGGAGTGGCGGGCATGATTTTGAGGGTCTATCTTACAGGGCAGCTCTCCCGTTTGTCATCATTGATCTCATCAATCTACGAACTATAAATGTTGATGCAGAGAATAAAACTGCATGGGTTCAGGCTGGTGCAACGCTAGGGGAGCTTTATTATAGTATTTCTGAGAAAAGCAGAACTCTTGCTTTCCCAGCAGGTAATTGCCCTACTATAGGGGTTGGAGGACACTTCAGTGGCGGAGGACACGGCACCATCGTGCGCAAATACGGCCTTGCTTCAGATAATGTGATTGATGCTCAGCTAATTGATGCTAAGGGAAGGATCCTTGATAGAGCATCAATGGGAGAAGACTTTTTTTGGGCCATTCGAGGCGGAGGAGGGCAAAGCTTTGGTGTGGTTGTTGCGTGGAAAATACGTTTGGTTGAAGTTCCATCCACAGTGACAATGTTTTCTGTTTCGAAAACCTTGGAACAAAATGCAACAAAGCTTCTCCATCGGTGGCAATATGTTGCCAATAAGCTTCCTGAAGATCTCGTCATCTATGTGCTAGTATCCAGAGTTAATTCAAGTCAAGAAGGAAACAAAACAATACAAGCTGTATTCCTTTCCTTGTTTCTTGGCGAGGCTGACCAGCTTCTTCCTGTGATGCAAGAGAGCTTCCCTGAGCTTGGTTTGGTAAGAGATGATTGCTTTGAAATGAGTTGGATTGAATCGGTCTTCTACATTGGTGGATTTCCAAGTAATGCATCCTTGGATGCGCTGCTAAACAGGACTCCTCTATCCTTACCAAAATTCAAAGCAAAATCTGATTACGTGAAGGAACCTCTGCCAGAAATTGCATTTCAGGGGATATGGGACAGGTTCTTCGAAGAACACATCGAGTTGTCTACACTCATCTTAATCCCTTATGGGGGGAAAATGGACGAGATTTCGGAGTCTAGCACTCCATTTCCACACAGAGCTGGTAATCTGTACGTATTGGTCTCCACTGTGATTTGGAGTGAAGAAAGCGAGGAGGCATCCGACAGGCACATGGCTTGGATTAGAAGCCTTTACAGTTACCTGACACCATATGTTTCGAAAAACCCTCGAGAAGCTTACGTTAATTATAGAGATCTCGACCTCGGAATAAATAACCTGAGGGGCAGCACAAGTTTTGAACAAGCAAGCATTTGGGGTCGGAAGTATTTCAAGAACAACTTCGACAGGTTGGTACACGTCAAGACTGAAGTTGATCCCACCAATTTCTTTACAAACGAGCAGAGTATCCCATCTCTCTCATCTTGGTGATCAAAGGAGCTACAAATACATCGGGTCAGGACAAGATCAATGCTATTAATAATAATATATCTCCTATGCATCATTTATTAAAAAAGTTTTTCTTTGTCATCATCGACGAGATTTTAGCACGACCCAATAGTATTTAAGCATGCAGGTTAATGGCAAGATTTCCATTTGTAATAAAGATCCAGTGTGACATTTCAACGACATGTTTTCTTTTGTTTGCCAGAATTTTTGTTTTTCTCACAGAACAAACAAATCTGATGAAACAGAGTGAAAACAGAGTAATTTCGAAAAAATGGGCGTGCATATTTTGTTAATTTGTGCTTATCCTAAGATCCACTGAAATTTCATTTTGGTCAATGATAAAAACAATTCATTTAGTCCGTATTTCCAAACAGAACCCAAAAAATCTTAATTTTAAACCTCTTTATTATAAAATTAAAAATAAATTTGTAATGCTATTGATCATAATGTGATATGTTAGGGCTTATAATGAGGTATTTTCTTTATAATTTTGATTAAGAGAAACTGGTTGCCAATAGCTATAGAAAAGTAGCAACCTATACAACTTTTAATTGTGAGGGCCAAATTTAACTTTTAGAATTTTTTAGGAACCACCACAGGCAGGGACAACTTTTGAGTTAGAATATAGTTCTACATTTTTCAACCATGTACGAAATGAATTTGAACCGATCATATCTTAGAATCAATGATAGCTCAATCTTGGGGTTCTCTTAGATATTACCATACAATAACATATCACTTACACTTCCTCCACACTATAATGCAAAATTGTTTGCCTTAGTTTGTGTCCTTTTTGAAGGATTATAGAACATTTATAATCTTTGTGAATGTATCATTATTAAACACTACCAACTTACCATTTTTATATAACATATGTTCATGCTTCTATATTGGACAAAACAATATTAAAAAATGCTATTAAAAAATATTATCAACTTCTTCTTCTTTAGAAATTTGTGTGATTT
The DNA here is from genome assembly GCA_032356905.1 of Salix exigua. Classification (NCBI taxonomy): domain Eukaryota; kingdom Viridiplantae; phylum Streptophyta; class Magnoliopsida; order Malpighiales; family Salicaceae; genus Salix; species Salix exigua. The sequence goes on from CM063603.1 coordinate 33,671,618, forward strand.
TTCAAAAACATTATATAATGTATTTTGAAAAACTCTACAAATTGAATTTTAAGATTGGTGCAATAAGAATTACCAAAAGATATTATAAAGTTTGTATATGCAGAATCAACTCATTTGTTGATTCACACCCATCAATATTAGTTTTTAACATCTGAAAATATTTTTTTCTTTTAGAATGAGATCGAGAATCTTTATTACGGTCACAATGATAATACATAAAAACTGATTTCTTGTTCATCTTTTCTCTATAAAGAAAACTACAAGATATCTAGATTCTATTAGCCTACTAAACTACCCATAAAAGGCTTGACTACCCAACATACTTATAAAAGCTAAAAGCATAAAGCAAAAGTAAATCTAGGATTTAATTTTCCTTCCACGCCAATTACTTAACCACATCTCCATAGGTTCTCTGTTTTTGTTGAAGGTTTTGCTCAATATTCAGAGAGTTTGGCTTGCTTCAACATCTAAAAAATAAGAAGACAATGAATAAGAACATACAAGAAAATTGTGTGTGATTCATAAATCTAAAAGAAATTATTAGAGTGGGAGAATTACTCCAATATAAACAACAAGTTTTTCCTTGAAATTGACATGTTCTAGTTTGAGTTTTTGAAGAGACGCCTTGCCACTATAACATTTATGGATAAATAATTTACAATATTTTTGTTTTTACTCGAAACATTATCAATGATACTTTAAAAGTTATAAAGTATTTATGAATTTTACCTTTCCATATCCCCATCATGAAAATTTTTTCTTAGTGTGTTGGTTTCACCATTGATTTTTGATGCACCAAGGCTACAAGAAATTTGTTATGGTTATGAAACACCATATAAAAAGATAATTTTGTAATAAATCATCTAATATATTTTTTCTTACCTAGCACTACTTCCCTTAAGTCGATACATCATTCTATCCATGACAGGATAATCAACCGGGCTTGTCTCCCTAAAAAAACAGAACAAAATAGATATCATCATCAACATCTTTGTCAAGGAAGATCACAAAATCAAAGAAACATACACAATTTCAATTAATTAGCATTGTACTTACAAGGCCTTCTCAATAGAATCAATATATCTAGTTGAATCCCTTAAAAACAAGGTAAAAACATTTTCAATGAAGTCAGGATTATCTTCATTTTCAAGAGTCTTAAGATAAATCACTTGTTCGTGATCCAGAAGTCCCTGCAATAATCAACATGCAAATTCAAAATATTAGTGTAATCTTAGTTAACATATGGATTAAAAAAAAACATAAATGAAATTTTCCTTAATAAAGAAAGACCTCATCAAAGTGTGATTGCCTCATGATGCTAAGCTGTTGGCGCAATGGAGTGCTAGCCATTCTGAAAATGAAGAAAGGAGCAAACTCAGTTACTTAAGTGGAGGCTATATGGAAAGGGAAAAGGGGTAGAAAGCTTAATTGTGTAGTGGAATGGTAAACCAATGGGACTATATATAGGCCAAAATGAAGCAAGAAACTAACATTTGTCATCCAAAGATGCAAATATTGTTGCTTTTATAGCGACAAATTACACCATTTAAAAATGAAAACATAAATTTTCAGTTAGCGATAATCACGCATATACCATAACTAGCTATCATGCGAATCAATCGACATTGTTATTATCGAGATATTCGTTGAGCAATTTATACATTATATTTAAAAATGACAAAAATATATCATAACAAATAAAGAAAAAGGTAATTAGAATATTACAATCAATCTCACCAAGCAACCAAGATGTCCTAAACACTTAAAAGCATAATATAGATCTTATGATAATGTATGGAGAATTCATTGGATTTAAAAAAAATAAGAACACGATCATCACACTTTCATGTTTTTCCCAAAAACTCAATAAGGAAAATATTTTGACAAAAAAATAAAAAAATAAAAAATATATTGCATTACCAATATATTTTTGTTTTTCATAAACATAAGATTGATTGGCCTAAAGACTCAAATGTTGTTCTACAATTCTCCTTAAACATTTTTAATATTTAAATCTTATAAATTTATATGGAGACAAATGAGACTTAAGAATCCATTAAAACTAAATACATATAAGTTGCAATGTGTAAAATCTACAAAAATGACACGCTCTTAAACATACTTATCAAAATAAATCTAGATAGTTATTTTCAAATCTAAAAGTGTCAAATAATCAATGGTAGCTCAATCGAGTAAATTAGTTTAAAGATAAATACATACTTAAACTTACTAATTAAAGTATATAGAACTAATACAAACTAATAAAAATGATTTTGAAGAGATATCTTCCATCTAAGAGCATATTAAATTATCAATAAAGAATAATGCAACTAATTATAATAAAAACCATAAAGATATAAGCTATAGTTTATAAATTTGTTAGAACAATACACACTTAAACTTACTAACCAAAATAAACTTGAACTCGTATTTTCAAATCTAAGAGCATTATGAATAATCAATAGTAGCTTAATTAGGTTAATTGGCTTATAGCTAAGCAATAATGAACCTAATTATATACTTAAACTTACTAATCAAAATTAATATCAATACTAAATCTAAACGCATTATAAATAATCAATACTTTCTCAATCATACAAATTGGCTTATAGATAAACAATAATAAAACTAAGTATAATATTGTGGCATAAATAACATGCAAGAGTTGTTTTTTTAGGAATGTAGTTGCTTTTTAACATACCATATTCATTATAAACTATTTCAAATGTAGTAATACAACAAATACTGAAGTTGATCCCACCAATTTCTTTAGAAATGAGCAGATCATCCCATCTCTCTCATCTTGGTGATCAAGGGGAGCTACAAATACATTGGGTCAAAACAAGATTAATGCTAATAATAATAATATTTCTCCTATTCATCGCTTATCAAAAAATTTCTTTGTCATCATCGATGAGATTTCAACGACGATCCAATCGTATTTAAGCATGCAGAGTTAATGACAAGATTTCCTTTTGTAATAATGATCCAGTGTGAACTTTCAATAACAATTTTTCTTTTGTTTGCTAAATTTTTTGTTCTTCTACCCTGTATTCCGGAAAACCAACACCGATCGGTGGTTTTGAAGGGAGGGCTTTACCGGAGGTCTATTGCAGGTTCACTTGCTCTTTCGAGTGTTGCAGAATCGCATATTTTTCTTACAAGTTCAAACTTTGAAAAACATAAAGTTGTGCATTTGAAGTAACAAAAAATCAAAATTTTGAAATAGGAAATTTATCATGACTTTGAAAGTTGTGCATATGATCTGAATGAATAATATAAGTTTTACAAAGACATGGAAGGAACAACTCCATCTAAGAAACACAAGGAAGCATTTTATCTCTATGCCTCTTCAGTATAATTGAAGAAGAAAGAGATAGAGAACAAAGCAGAGAAGACAAAAAAAAGAGTAAAAGTATATAGCTTTCATTTCACACAGAACAAAACAAATCTGATGAAATAGAGTGAAAACAGAGTAATTTCGAAAAATGTGCATGCATATTTTGTTAATTTGTGCTTAACCTAAGATCCACCGAGATTTCATTTTAGTCAATGATAAAAACAATTCATTTTAAACTTTTTATTATAAAATTAAAAATAAATTTGGAATCCAATTGATCATAATGTGATATGTTAGGGCTTATAATGAGGTATTTTCTTTATAATTTTGATTAAGAGAAACTGTAGCCAATAACATAGTAGTCCTTATAAGATAAAAATAAAGAAAACATTGTAATTTAAAAATCAGAAACATGTATTACTTGAAAATAAAGAAATATCATTTTTATATAAAATATCTAGGAAAATATTAATGAAAATGATGTGCAATATTTCTCTTAATACAAAATGAGTTCAATAAATTTATTTATCCGAACTTTGTTAGAAGATTAAGGTCATCATGATCCATTATTGAAATCTGGTTGGGCATCTAAAATTCCAATAGTGGGATTGTTGTCAACTTTAGAAAGGCCCTCAAACACAAGATTTATGGCGAGTCCGTTATTGTTGTCGAAATATTTTTGGCACTGAAATGTATTTTGTTTTTGGGTGGCCTGCTTGAATACCCATGTAATGTGATGCGACCATATTATTTGATAGTTTCATCCATATTTACCTAGTATTTTGCATATGTTTTGTATATTAAATGTCTTGATATTCTTTGTTTTATGTTTTGAAGGTATTTTTGGATGAAAGATGCGAAAAGGAGGTAATTGAGTCGATTGACAGATTTGACCTTCAGTCAATGTTTTGTGCAGAGCGGAAGATCTAGAGATCGAAATGAAATGATTCCAGTGGCATTCGAAAGATAACATCCATAATTTTCTAGAAAGATAAGGCAAAAGAAATAAAATAAGGAAGAGCATGAAATCGCAGCCTTCAAAGTCAAATCTTGCAGTCTGCGATATCGACCTTTACCCATTCCAACTTCAATATCTCGAGCTACGAAGTCTGATTGATGCAAACTCAATTGGCGTAGATTAAGGACTAAAATACCTATCAACGTTCAAAATTTCACCTCCAAACTATGTCATATGAAGGAGATAAAAAGTTTACAAGGGACAACTAAATTCCGCTAACTTAAGGAAAGACTATTTTGTAAAATAGACATTAGGGTTTCTAAGCATATATAAAGGAAAATAAGAGCATGGAAGTAGCGGGCAGCACAAAAGAAAACTCAAAATCTTCCTCCTCCAAACCCTAAATCACGTGTTCTTCCATCTTTTATTTAGGTCGTGTTTGTTTCTGGAAAGTGCATTCTGGGAAACCACTTTCCAAATTCTCCTGTGTTTGTTTGTCTTCCGAAAAGTTGTTCAATAGAAAACACTTTCCATTCAAAGAAAAATTTGGTTTGGTTTTCATGAAAGTGTTTTCCGGAAAATTTGGGCGGAAAACACTTCCCGGAAGTTGTGAAAAATTTAGAAATGTCATTATTTGCTGATTATATCAAATTTGATTCTCAAACTTTTGATTGTTATATATAATTTGTTTTGAATATTTATTTTTCAATTCCATCTCTTAAAATTTATTTTTTATATTAATTTTGGTTCTTATTTTTATAATTGCTATTTGCTTTTTTCTTATCATTTTTTATTGAAATTTTTTATCTATCAAATTTGGTCCTCATTTTTTTATTGTTACCTATTTTATTTGAAATAATTTATGAAATGTTAATTATTATTATTTTAATTTATTTACCTTTCATTTTTTTTAATTTTTTAGATTTGATTTTTATTATTTTGATCTTTATTTATTTTATTTGAGATAATTTATGAAATTATTATTTTTTTTTCAATTTCATTCTCATTCAACTTTTTAACTTGTAAGATTTGTTCCTCATTATTTTAATAAACTTGAAAAAAAAAATTAATTTATTAATAAATTATTTTTCAGTTCATTTTCCATAACACAAACAAACACTGAAAAATGTTTTCCAGTTCATTTTCCATAACACTACCAAACATCGAAATTCACTTTCCCCGGAATTCACTTTCCAAAAGGAAACCACTTTCCAGCAAACAAACGAGGCCTTAGTTGTTCAATAGTTATGCAAGGCTAAGCTCTTTTCTTGGTTGCAAGGACACAAAACCTTCGGATTTCAAGAACCGTGAGATATATTCTTCCTTCTATTTTCAGTTTCATTATGAATGAGTATGATTGTTTTCCTATGCATATTTCCTATTATTGTTGTTGATGATTGCTAGAGCGGACTCTAAGTTATTGTTGTGAACAATCTATTGCTAAGTTTAATATCAAAACCGGAGTTGTGATATATGAACTTGTGAAGCAACTAAGCTTGATAATTGTTGCAGAACTATATTATTGAACTTAGGGAGAACATATGAATAAATTGAAACAAGTTACGGACAACTTGTATGTTAATCTTGATGAAATTATCTAGTTCTTAAAGCTACCATTAAATTGAATCATTAGTGCGGACACTTTGATTGTTTGTTGGTTAGGATTAGTTATACGGCGGATCCGTTAATTAATCACGTTAAGAAAAGATAAAATTTCATAACATAAATTGCATTTTTTGTTTCAAGGATCGGTTCTAATTTCCGTAGGTGGATGTATGCTTGTGACCAAGGTTTGTTTTCTTGATAAGTTTCGGTTTTAATTGATTTTGTTTGCTAGTTTAATTGCTGCCATAGTTTAGATAATCACAAACCAAATCCCCCCAATCACATAACGTACAACATAAAAATCTGACTTGAAACTTCCTCGTGGGATCGACCCCTTGCTTGCTCTATACTATCTTGTGTGTTTTAAGCTAGGGTAATTAATTTGTGCGACCGCGACATCGCAACAAATTTTGGCGCCGTTCACGAATCGGTATTGGCCTTAAAAGCTTTGCAAACTGTTCCCCATGGTAATGTCTTTGTTGATTTAGTACTCTCACATAAGAAGCTTTTGTCATCTATTTTACAGGCCCCGAGTTAGAATTAAAACCTTTGCCCGATAATTTGAAGTATGTATTCGAGATGCTTACAAGAATGCAAGGACTTACAAAGAAAATACTAAGAATCTTCATGACCGAATGCTTACAAGAAAGGAGTTTCATGTTGGAGAAAAAGTCCTTCTTTATCATTCGCATTTGAAACTTTTTCCTGGAAAATTGCGCTCTCGGTGGATTTTACCATTTGTTGTTTTTAATCTTTTTCCTTATGGTGAGTTGAAATTACAAGTTTAGAAACAAACAAAGTACTCAAGGTCAATGGGCATCGTTTGAAACCTTTCTATGAAGGTTGGACGACATAACTCACCGCTTTTATAGAGTTAGCTGAACCAATCTATGAAGAATGAGCATGTCACATGTCAAGACAATGACATAAAACAAAAGCGCTTACTAGGAGGCAACCCAACAAAAAAATAATCAAATTTGCTTTCTTTTTCCTTATCTTTTATTTTTTTCGCATTTTAATTTATTTTTTGTCATTCTCTTATGTTCCTTTGCTTTTACTTCAACATTGAAGACAATGTTGTGCTTTAAGTGTGGGGGTATTGGGAGAATTTTAGTTTTCTTTGTTGTTCTAAAGAGAAAAAAATGTTTGGTCTTTTTAACTCCAATTGGTTTTTGAAAATATGAGTATTATGTATGAGAATTAAGGGAGATAAATGAATATATAAATCAAATGAATGAGTGTGCATGCAAGTTTTAATGTTTAATTGGTTTAGGGATTGACTCTGAAAATACGTCATGTTGACTTTATAGTATTATACTAAGGCAATCTTTTCAGCCTTGAACATTATATTCTTTAATTATGCATTATTTTAATGATATGCATCTCTAGAATTCGCTTCATATCTTGTTGAGATTATAATCACATTACATATATACATGAGGATGATAAAGGCATTAGGAATTTTAACTGCTTGAGCCAAAAAGTCAACCTAAAGCATATTAACTTTAGTGAGCCCCTTTTGAGCTTGTTTATCTTTTATTTGTTTTATCCATGTATAAGCCTTAAACTTTTTATATGTTTTCCTCGTTTCCTCTGGACAAGGATTAGTAGAGCATATACTTGTGATATCTCATGGAATTATGGTTGGAAATTATGTGAAAAGAAAGAAGAAGTGATCTTGATGAAAAGATGGGCAAAGTTACCAAAGGTGAAAAAGAATAACCAAAAAAAAAGAACAAGAAAAGAAAAAAAGAAATAGCAAAAAGCTTGAAATCAAAAGAAGCTAAGCATTGGTGCTTGAAGATTGAAAATTGATGTGTTTTGATGGAATATCTTGGTTAAAATATTTTTTTTTCAGAATGCTCTACTTTCTTTGGTTTGAACCTTTTCTTGTACTCTCTTTTACCTCACCTTAACCTTAGCTCCATTACAACCAGAAAATAAGACCTTTTGATTCATGCATTTTTTGTAATATTATAATAATGGACATGAGATTGAAGAGCAAGCTTATGGTAGAACATCTTCATTGATTGAATTTGAGAGATTTAAACACATAAGCCCTAAACACATGAGTGTTGGAGTACATATAAATGAGAGGACCTATCACTTTGGCATGACATAGATTTCTTTTAAATCCCGAAGAGTAATTGAGTTTTGAAGTTTGCATGTAAACAAATTCATGAAGATTTATGTTCTTTATCCTTCTTGATTGTATTCTTATTTATAATGATTGAATTATTGGATATCGATGGGAGATTAAGAGATTGGTCATGGTTATTTTTTTTTATTAAAATTTGTTTTTTTACCTATCCTTTCTCGAGGACGAGTAAGAGCTAAGTGTGAGGGTATTTGATGAGATCATATTATTTAATAGTTTTATCTATATTTACCTAGTTTTTTGCACATTTTTTGTGTATAAAATGCCTTGATATTCTTTGTTTTATGTGTTTGAAGGTATTTTTGGATGAAAAATACAAAAAAGGAGATAATTGGAGCTGATTGACAGATTTGACCTTCAGTCAATGTTTTGTGCAGAGCGGAAGATCTAGAGATCGAAATGAAATGATTCCAGTGGCATTCGAAAGATAACATCCATAATTTTCTAGAAAGATAAGGCAAAAGAAATAAAATAAGGAAGAGCATGAAATCGCAGCCTTCAAAGTCAAATCTTGCAGTCTGCCGATGTTGACCTTTTTTCATTCCAAATTCAATATCTGGAGCTACAGAAGTTTGATTGATGTAAACCCAATTTTCGTGGATTCAGGACAAAAATACCTATCAACGCTCAAAATTTCACCTCCAAACTATGTCATATGAAGGATATATGAATTTTACAAGGGACAACTAAATTCTGCCAACATAAGGAAAGACTATTTTGTAAAATAGACATTAGGGTTTCTAAGCATATATAAAGGAGAAGAGGAGCAAGGAAGTGGCGGGCAGCACAAAAGAAAACACAAAATCTTCCTCCTCCAAACCCTAAATCATGTGTTCTTCCATCTTTTTATTTAGGTTGTGTTTGTTTCCCGGAAAGTGAATTCCGGGAAATCACTTTCCAAACTTTCCTGTGTTTCTTTGTCTTCCAGAAAGTTGGTTAACGGAAAACACTTTTTAGTTAAAGAAAAATTTGTCTTGGTTTTCAGGAAAGTGTTTTCCGGAAAATTTGGGCGGAAAACACTTTCCAGAAGTTGTGAAAAATTTAGAAATATCATTATTTGTTGATTATATCAAAGTTGATCCTCAAACTTTTGATTGCTATATATAATTTGTTTTGAATATTTATTTTTCAATTCCATCTCTTAAAATTTAATTTTTATATTAATTTTGGTCCTTATTTTTACAATTGCTATTTGCTTTTTCTTATATTTTTTATTGAATTTTTATCTATCAAATTTGGTCCTCATTTTTTTATTGTTACTTATTTTATTTGAAATAATTTATGAAATGTTAATTATTATTATTTTATTTTATTCACCTTTCTTTTTTTAATTTTTTTAGATTTGATCTTGATTTATTTTATTTGAGATAATTTATGAAATTATATTTTTTTTAAATTTCATTCTCATTCAACCTTTTAATTTGTAAGATTTGTTCCTCATTATTTTAATAAACTAAAATAATTGCTCGCCATAGTTTAGATAATCACAAACCAAATCCCTCCAATCACATAATGTACAACATAAAAATCTGACTTGAAACTTCCTCGTGGGATCGACCCCTTGCTTTTTCTATACTATCTTGTGTGTTTTAAGCTAGGATAATTAATTTGTACGACCGCGACATCGCAACATAATGTGTATCAAGTTCGGACTCAGTGACCTAATTCTCCAGTGAGTACAAAGGTGCTTGTTTTTCATTGTGATTTGTTTTGATTTGCAGGTGCATTTGATTGATTTTGAGAAAGAAGAAAAGATTACCCCAAGATTGAAGAAGAGAGGAAGAGTAATTGCGGAAGAAGGTAAGTATTTCTTATTGCTCACAAAGTGTTTGATAAAAGTCCCCTTATATACTCTTGAGGCGAGACACAAGTTTTGTATGTCTCTAACAACATGTAACTACCATACTTAGAAATAGAAAAGAATTCAATTACATTTTATCTTCTTTAGTTCTACGATTAGTTATAAATAACAAAATTGTAACTAACACTTTGCATGCTATATAACGAAATTAATTCTCTTCTTCTTTGTTGTCAATGCATTTTTCTTCAAGTCTTCGCATGTGTTCATTAAGACTGGTAAGCAACTTATCTTCCAACATCCTCTCCTAAGTTGCTTATTGGTTTAACTCCAAGATTCAATCTTAGATGGTTGAATCTGTCTTTAGATAGGGCCTTGGTGAATATGTCCGCCAATTGGTCTTTACCTCTGCAAAACTTCATATTAGTCAATCCTTCTTTCAAGGATTCTCTAATAAAATGGTATCTTCTATTTATGTGTCTATTTTTCTTATGGAAAATTGGATTTTTGGACATTGATATTGCTGACATATTGTCACAATACAATGGGATTGCCTCAACCTGCGTTTCCCAAAATCTTTTAGCCAAATGGCTTATCGTTGCTGCTTTAGAAGTCGAGACATACTCAACTTCTGCTGTTGACAACGCCACATTATTTAGTTTTACTGAAGCCCAAGAAAAAACACCACTTCCAAAGCTAAAGGCATAGCCAAAGGTGCTCTCGTTATCATCCTTACTACTTGTCCAATCAAGCATCACAAAACCCAATTAGGGTTGCTTGATTTGTCCCTTATGTACTCAATTCCATAATCAAGAGTTCCTTTAACATATCTTAGAACCCTTCTTGCAACTCCCATATGTTTTTTCATAGGATAACTTATGAATCTTGACAATAAACTTGATGAGTACATCAAATCTGGTCTTCTTGCTGTTAAATACAACAAATTTCCACTATCTTTCTATAAAGACCTACATTAGCTGACTCACTTCCACCTTTTTTCTTTAATTTCTCACCAACAATTAGAGGGAATGCAACTGACTTACAGTCCTCAAGTCCAAACCTTGCAAGTAAGGTCTTGACATTCTTACTTAGATGAACAAAAAATTCTTTGACTAGTCTGCAATATTCCAATCCCTAGAAAATGATGAAGAAGCCCAAGATATGACATTTTATACCTCTGCATCATCTCCCTTTTGAAATCATTCATCATCTTCTCACTGGTGTCAATATACACTCTATCATCAACATATATGGAAATAATGATTTGATCTCCTTCATTATTAGTTCTTGTGTATAGTGTTGCCTCACTTGCACTTCTTTTGAACTTGTAACTTGCAAGATATTGCATCATTTTTACCTTAAAGCCTTCAGGATGCTCCAAATATACTTTCTCATCCAGACATTCCATTTAGGAATGCTGATTTAACATCCTATTGAAATAATTTCCAACCCTTCCGAGTTGCTAAAGCATTGAGTAACCTGATGGTATCCAACCTTGCTATTGGAGTAAAAGTTTCATTGTAATCAATCCTAGTTTTTTGTGCATACTCTTTGTCTACAAATCTAGCCTTATGTTTGTATATTGTTCCATTAGCATTGAGCTTAGTCTTGAACACCCATCTCACACCTATAACAGGTTTGTCAATAGGTTTCTCTACCGGTATTCATCTTCTCTATCATCTCCAATTATGCCTTCATTGCTTCTTGCCAAACTTTCTCCCTTCGTTGTTTCTTGATAATTTCCTGGCTATATGATACTCATGTGACACCTTGTATATATATCTTCAATACTTCTGGTTTCACTGGAGTTGAAATAGGTGTGGACCCTTGATTGCTGATTTCATTTGTATGTTCGGTTAATTTACTAACTATGGAAATTGATTGAGAGTTTTCACCATGATCATACTTGCTCTGCCTTCGATTGCTTCACTTCATCTTTATCTCTTTCTCTCTGCATTAAAAATTGGTTGTGGTGTGATTGATTCCAATTGATTTCCTTCGATTTCAGAACTTATTCTCATGAAAAATAACACTTTTGGACAACACAATCTTTTGGAATCCGAATGTACACCCCATATCCTTTCTCATAGCTTTCATATCCCATAAACTCCCTCTTCTCTACCTTGTTGTCAAGCTTTTGTCTCGGGGTTGATGGAACATGAGAATAACATATGCACCCAAACGCTCTCAAATGCTTGATTCTAGGCTTCCTTCTAGTGAAGGCTTCAAATGGTGTCTTGCTCGCCACAATATTCACTACTTCGCCTCGAACTCAATAGGTATTCCTTTCTCCGACATCATACCTTGCCATCTCACCTATTGTTCTGTTTCTCTTTCAGTCACTCTATTTTATTGAGGAGAGTATGCTATTGTCAATCGCCTCTCCATTCCCATGCTTGAACAATAGTTCGAAACTCATGTGAGGTATATTCACCACCTCTGTCACTTCTCAGCTTTTTCATTTTGTATCCACTTTGCATTTCAACAAGTAGTTTGAACTTTTTGAATACATTTAGTGTGTCAGATTTATTTTGAAGAAAATAAACCCAACACATTCTTGAAAACTCATTAATGAATATGATGAAGTACCTATTTTCTCCTCATCGAATCATTCCGCATTGGTCCACATAGGTCTGTATGTACCAGTTCTAGTGGAGAATTAGCTCTCCATGCTTCCTCTTTGTCAAATCTCTCTCTATGGTGTTTGCCTATGACACATCCTTCACATACATATTTTATTTCACCTATCATAGGTAAGCCATACACCATTTCCATCTATTGCATCTTCTTCATGCTGACAAAATTTAAATGACCAAGCCTTCTATGCCATATCCATGAGTCTTCACCTATTGATGCCTTTATAGATGTAGGTGTCATGGACTCAAGTGAGAGGGGAAAACGTCTATTCCCTCCCATCACTACTTTTGCTATTACATTGTTTAAATTTTCATCATCAAATATTATTACTTGGAATTCCTTGACTGGTTTGCAATCATCGATCTCACCTTTTATCTCCTCTGAATTTTCTTCTTAATATATTTCGTGATTCTTTTAGCGGTTTTTCATTTTCGATTCTTGGAAATAGTTCACCGAGATAATACTCCTTGTATGAGACTCAATGCCTTGGTATTTTTATCTTGCTCTCTCTTGAAACAGATTTGTGCTTCTCCGGTATGCTTCCAGCTTCATCTTCTTCCCTCTCATATTCATCTACCAGTCCGAGTTTGATTTCATACCAAACTCAATTACATCCCATAAATCATATTCTATGAGAACTGCTTCCATTTTTATCGACCAAAAATCATAGTTCACACCATTAAATTGTGGTGTTCATATATCTCCACTTATCACCATTTTCTTTCTCGTAATCCACAATTTTTAGTCCCTTGTTGATAAAGCTAATGCTCTAATACCATGTTTGTTTTTAATTGTGATTTTTTTATTTGCAAGTGAGTTTGATTGATTTTTAGAAGAACAAAAGATTGCCTAAAGGATTGAAGAAGAGAGGAAGAGTAAATGCGGAAGAAGGTGAGTATTTCTTATTGCTTATAAAGTGTTTGATAAAAGTCCCTTATATACTATTGGGGTAGGACACACGCTTTGTATGTCTCTAACAACCTGTAACTACCATGCTTAGAAATAGAAAAGAATTCAATTACATTTTCTCTTCTTTAGTTCTACGATGAGTTACAAATAACGTAATTGTAACTAATCGCTTTCATGCTATATAACGTAAATTAATCGTCTCTTCTTCTATGTCGTCAATGCACTTTTCTTCAAGTCTTCTACATGTGTTTGTTAAGACTGGTAAGCAACTTATCTTCCAACAAAGGGAGCATCCTCTCCCAGCTCCTAAACATTTCATGTCCTGGCATCCTCCATTGAAATTGTCCGGTGATTTTTCTCGTGATATAAAGTCATGCAAACCATAAGGACAATTGAATGTTTTTACCTGCTGATGGAGTAAATTAGTTGTCGTTGTTGTTCTTCGAATGACAATAGTTGCACTACCACCGAATCACCTGCAACGTGTATCGAGATCGGGGTTCATTAGGAGGATTTGTCCACGCACACCACTCTAAGAATCATTTAATCCCTAAAAACGCATCATTTTTGTTGATCTTGTTGTGCCCCATGTACTACATCATCTGTAGGAACTTAGTTCATCCCATAGGTCTTTTAATTTTGTGTAATAGGCAGAGAAAGAGAGTTTTTCTTGTCGAAGATAGGCAATATCTCGCTGAATTTCAAAGATGCGAGGTGCGTTGCTTTGAGAGAATCGCTCATGAAGGTCTTCCCAAACTTTGTTAGCGGAAGAGTAATATATAACACTATCTAAAATTTCTGGACTTAGAGTGTTGACGATCCAAGAATGTGTTGACATATAA
>CM063603.1:33686364-33949763 GCA_032356905.1 Salix exigua
CATCGCAAAAGGCCATGGAGATAACAAATTAAATAGAGGGATCGGAGGGGCACTCATTTTGTCCCCAGTAGATCCGACACTTGTGACATTTGCGGACATAGTCAATGCAATCCTTCTCTAATGTCATCCAAAAGTAACCAACTCTTTGTATTTTCCTCGCCATCATATGTCCACTAGCATGGGTCGAGCAGATCCCTTCATGAACTTCTCGCAATGCGTTTCTAGCCTCAACCCCATCTAGGCATCTTAGCAAAGTCCCATCAGATGATTTCTTATACAAAATCTCCCCATCAAAATAAAAATCCATTGCCAACCTCCTTAAGGTCTTCTTTTTGTTTTTGTATGCCCCCATGGGATAAGCCTAGTTTCGGATAAAATTCTTGATATCATAGTACCAAGGTTTTCCATCTATTTCTCCTTCAACTGAGCAACAATGAGTTAGGTTATTTCTAATATCAATATGTATTTGCTGTAAGTTTTTCCTTAAGTCTATTCTAGCCATAGAAGCTAGTGTAGCCAAGGTATCTGCAAACTGATTTCCTTCCCTTCCTAGATGTGTGAACTCTATTTCCTCAAACTCTTTAGCCAATTTAGATAGGTACTCTTGGTAGGGTATTAACTTTTCTTCTTTGGTTTGCCATTCCCCTTTTACTTGACAAATAATTAGCATTGAATCTCCATATACATCTATCTTCTTTACGTTCAACTCCAATTCAGTCTCTAAACCAAGAATACAGGCCTCATACTCGGTTGTGTTATTAGTGTACCCGAATTGCAATTTAGTTGAAACTGGGTATTGTTTCTTGTCAAGAGATATTATCACTGCCCCGGCTCCGTTACAACATATGTTCACAGCACCATCAAAGTACATAGTCCACCATCCAGGCTTTCCTTTCCTCTACTGAAAACACATCCTCATCAGGAAAATCAAAGTCTAACGGCTCATAATCCTCCATAGCATGGTCTGCCAGGTGATCAGCAATAACACTCCCTTTTACCGCTTTCCTTGTCATGTACACTATATCATACTCGGATAGCAGAACTTGCCACCTAGCGATTCGACTGGATAAGTAGGGCTTTCCACAGATGTACTTCAACGGGTCTAATTTAGAAATTAGCCATGTGGTATGATACAACATATACTGTCGCAACCTTTTTGCAGCCCATGCTAATGCACAACACAACTTCTCAATCATAGTATACCTAGACTCACACTCCATGAAATAATAAATGGCCTTTTCCTTCCTCCCCGACTCATCCTGTTGTCCAAGCACACATCCCATCATTGCTTTGGTCCATCGTTAAGTATAAAATTTGTGGCCTTTTGGTACAGGGGGGACCAGTAGAGGTGGTTTCAGCAAGTACTGCTTGATTTTCTCAAAAGCATCTTCACATTCTGCGTTCCAAATGCCAGGATTCTTCTTTCTTAACAAACGAAAAATTGGGTCACAGGTTGTGGTTAATTGGGATATGAACCGAGCAATGTAATTTAACCTTCCCAAAAATCCTCTTACTTCTTTCTCAGTCTTCAGAGCTGGCATATCCTGAATAGCCTTTACTTTTTCAGGATCTACTTTTATTCCTTTGTCACTCACCACAAATCCTAACAACTTCCCAGACTTCACCCCAAATGAACACTTTGCAGGGTTAAGCCTCAATTTATATTTCCTTAACCTTTCAAATAATTTCTTCAATATTTGGACATGATTCTCTCCTTTTCCCGATTTAACAATCATGTCATCCACGTATACTTCAATCTCCTTGTGCATCATGTCATGAAATAAAGTCACCATAGCCCTTTGATAAGTGGCACCAACATTCTTTAACCCAAATGGCATGACTTTATAGCAGAAAGTCCCCCATGGTGTAACAAATGTCGTCTTCTCCTTATCTTCCTGCGCCATTTTTATTTGATTATAACCTGAGAAACCATCCATAAAGGAATACACAGAGCTACGAGCTGCATTATCAACTAACATATCTATATGTGGTAGAGGAAAATTATCTTTAGGGCTAGCCCGATTTAAATCCCTAAAGTCCACACAGACTCGAATCTTGCCTTCCTTTTTGGGTACCACTACTATGTTGGACACCCATTGTGGATATTTGACCACCTCTAAGAAACCAGCGTTCCATTGTTTTTCAATCTCCGCCTTTACTTTGATCAAAACTTCTGGGTGCGTTCTTCTTAGCTTTTACTTAATCGGTCTGCATCCCTCCTCCAATGGTAACCTATGGACTACGATATTTATATCTAGACCGGGCATATCCTCATAAGACCAAGCAAAAACATCTGTATAATCTCGAAGCAGTGCAATCAAGTCTTCTCTTTCCTTTTGCGTGATCAAAGTTCCTACCTTGAGTTCTCTTTGGCTTTCTTCAGTGCCCACATTTATGGTTTCAAGTTCCTCTTTAGCGGGTTTCCAAACTTGCTCGTGTTGTTCTAACAATTTTGCGAACTCTTTAATGCTATTTTCATCCCCGTCTTCCTTTTCTACAGCTATTATGTGTTCTTTATAATTCGGCCATTCATTCTCAGTGTAAAGTGCAAGTGGTGTCGTGGAAGTTCCGCTTTCAGGGTTCCTGAAAGCGGAAAATGAGTGTAAATGCACCAAATAAAATAAGAAGAGAGATGAACAAAAATGCATGATCTTCATAAAAATTCAGTTCACAACAAACCAAGATAAAATTCGATTGTCCTGTTAGGCCTTAAAACAAAACAAACAAAAACAAATGTAGAAAACATTGTTCATTACATTCTGAAAACCAATGGAGCTTCTTGGGTTTTCCAATTCTGGAACTTCTCGCCCTTGGCTAACTTCCGAATACATGCATGGGCAGTGGCTTCCTCTACAGCATAGATGGTCAACTGTGGTAGCTCTTCATCCCTTTTCCCTGACTGAGTCTTCTTGACAATTCCCTAGACTTCCTCCTTCTCCACAATATTTATGCTCATAGATGACATCTTCTGAAGAAAGCTCTCGTGTCCTGGATCAGGTTGTATGACATATGCTGCCTTTGGGAATGAGACTCTGATCGGAGGAATGACTAGATCTTCTTCTTCAGGCTTCCTTCCTTCCATCCTCGCCATTCTTTTCTCTCTTCTTGCCATGGCAACCTACCGGTAATCTTCCTTTTTAGGTTTATATCCCAGCCCAAACCTTTGTTCTGCGGCCTTCAGCTTTGTTACCCCAATCCATTCGAATTTCTTTTTTGTCGCTCCAAATCGGGCAGGAACCTTGTGCTTTAAGAGGCTTTTAGCGGCCATTTTAGTGGCCCTTGAGATCCTGGGTTTCCTTCTTACGGTGTTCTCCGACACCCACTCGGTATTCACAACTTCAAATGCATGCAGGTTTTCATTCGTACAATCTCCAGCTTCAATAAATGGGACCGCTACATTTTTCTTCACGGATATAGCTTCTTCGGCTTTGACAGTAATGAGAACACCATTGGCAATGTACTTCAAACGTTGATGCAATGAAGAAGTAACAGCTCCGGCAGCGTGTATCCATGGTCTTCCTAACAACATGCTATAGGAAGGGTGAATGTCCATCACCTGAAGGGTTACCAAGAAGGTTTGGGGACCTATGGCTAGTTCAACTTCGATTGCCCCCAACACCTGCCTCGGCGCACCATCATATGCTCTAGCCATAATCCCACTTGGCTACATGTGAGAAGGATCTACTGGCATCTCTTCCAAAGATGTGTCATGGCAACACATTTAGGGCGGAGCTATTATCGATGAGAACTTTACCGATGAGACAATCCTTGCATCTGACTGTGATATACAAAGGCTTATTATGGCCAGTTCATTCGGCACCGAGTTCATCTTCAGTGAAATACAAATAGTTCGATGCGTGGATCCTTCCTACTAGGTGCTCCATAGTCGTTTGCTCAATATTCTGAGGCACATAGGCCTCGTTCAATACCTTTTGCAAGGCATTTCGATGAGGCTCAGAACTTAGTATTAATGACATGATGGAGATTTTGGCAGGGGTTTTCTTCAACTGATCCACCACACAATACTCACTATGCTTCATCAATTTCAGGTACTCATTCGTCTCTTCCTCTGTCACCGGTTTATTTACTTCCAACTCATTTTCAAGACCCACTACCTCTTTACCCTTGATTTTCCTTTGTTTTTCCAGCTCCTCGGGCGTGAAACAACGACCGCTCCGGGTCAAACCACCTATCTCGGTTTGGACAAAAGGAAATTCGACGTTTGGGGTAGTAGCATAATTTCCTGGCATTGCTTTATAGTCCACCTCCTTTGCACATGAAGGCTTATATAGCACCAATCTCGAGAGTCCATTAGGTGTTGATTGAATCCTACACTTCTTTATCCCTGCTATCTCCTCATGGTTTTCTCTATCCTCAATCCTTAACTCCCCTAGAGTCAACATCCTGGTGACCTTTTGACGAAACTTGATACATTCGTCAATGTGATGCCCTTTTTGGACATGGAATGGGCAAAAGTAATTTTTGCCCCTGTCACGGTTAGTTGATTCCTTCAAATGTCCAGATTGCACCAACATGTCGTATAATCTAGTCATAGTCACCTTGAGAACCCTTACTTTGCTATCAGTTTCTATTGCATTCACCCCACTACTTCCCGCAGCATGTTTGGGCAAAGGATTCAGATTCACATTGGGTGGATCCTCAATAGTGATCCATCCGATTTTGATCAATTGTAACACCTTTCTCTTAAAAGCTACGCAGATCTCGATGTTGTGACCTGCATTACCAGCATGGTATTCGCAAGTTAAATTGGGATTATGCCAAACAGGGAAAGGTGGTCGTGCTGGTGGTACTGGTAGGGGAGCAATATGTCCAATGTTTAGTAATTGGGCATATAATTCTTTTAGGGTCATGGGCAAAGGTGGTAGTTGTTCTTCAGCTTGTGGATAGTCTCTTCTTTGGTAGTTATTTTGATTATGTGCGGGGATTTTTGGGTAAAAAGGTTGGTTTAGAGTGGTGGGTTTGGAAAAGTTGATGTTGGTGGTTTGGGGGGTAGGTGTTTGGTAGCTCTTGTAATTCTTCCCCTTGTACCTTTCTTCCACATTATTCACCTTAACTTCTTTCTCTTCTCGATGAAACCTCTCTCTCTACGGGTTCCGCAATTCTTCCACTCCGATTCCTCGCTCAATCCTTTCAACAATCCGTACCGCATCAAAAAAATGTGGGGCGGAGCTTCCAATCAGGTGCTCATAGTACGGAGCCTTGAATGTGTTCGCAAACAGGGTCACCATTTCAGACTCTATCAATGGAGGTTGCACATTGACAGCTTGGTCCCTCCATCTTTGAGCATAAGTCCTTACAGACTCTTGAGCTCCTTTCTCCATTGCCATCAAGCTGGTCCTATCAGGAGCAATCTCGAGGTTAAACTTATATCGCTTCAAAAAGCGCTCGCCAAATCAGCCCACTTTCGAATCCTGATATTATCCAACTTCATGTACCAGCTAAGTGCCGAACCCGTCAAGCTATCCTGGAAGAAATATATTAGCAATTTGTCATCATGTATGACCTCTGCCATCTTGTTATAGTAAGAACGAAGATGAGTTTTTGGGCATTCTATTCCAGTATACTTTATAAACTCGGGGACCCTGAACTTCCGTGGTATCACAATGTTTGGTACCAAGAACGCTTCAGCTGCCCTGATTGGGTCGGATAAATCGTTCCCTTCAATTGCTCTTAATCTTTCCTCTAATGCGGACCACTTGTCATATCCTGCATGGCTGAACAATCTAGAATCTTGTGGTTCCTCATCCGTTAAATCCAATGTAATAGGGATTGGAATGGGCCGAGTGGGTTCGGATTGTTTCTTTGGTGATCTCGACCCTGGAATATGAGGTGCCTCGGGGCATTGAACTGCCGGTGGTGCTTCCTCCGTCTGAGCTGTCGTTCCCTCTCCATCTCTTGTTTTCAATACCCTTTCAAGCATGCTGGTTAAACGTGCCACATCATTTCGGACAGCTTCGAGGTCCTTCTGGTACGGAGATTCTGGCTCGATCCTTCCTTCATTTTCCATTCTTTTTCTTAAACGGGTGTTGTGGACCTTCGCAGGGGGACCTATGTTTCGTGGTTGAGCTGTTACATGAATGCATAAGAGAATGTAAAGTGTATGTGGTATGATGAATATGCTCATGTGAAATATATTACGGAGCATACACCCTAACGATAGGCTCTAGTTCTTTTATGTGAGACATGGGGGTAGGCTTACTATTTGGGCTCTAAAGAGGGTCTCTCGTTGTCCCAGTGATCACCTTCGTAAAGGCAATATGGGGTCTTAGCAGATAATGGGATGGTACGTATACTAATCACTATAATCTAAGCTCTTAGCAAAGAGTTGGGGTTTACACAAACTTCAACCTTGACTCAAGTCATAGGTAAGCTGCTAGTCCAACAGATGAAAAAAAAACAAAGAAACCGAGACTGGCTATCAACCCCAACAGATGAAATTCGAAATTTTCGTGCAATCTATCTTGACTTCCTCAGTTTTCGTTTTTTTTTTTCTTTCCCCTCTCTTTCTTCTCCGATCTTCCTTTATATAGTCACAGGAGGTTACAAAATGGGGTTTTCGGGTGGCTCAAGGTATTTTTGAAAAATGGGGGTTTCGGGTGGCTCAATGCTCTGCATGCTATGTCTGAAAAATGGGGGTTTTCGGGTGGCTCAAGTTTTGTTGTTTTTTGGGTAATACAGTTTGGTCCCTCCATTTGTTACTCCTCTAATTGCACCCTTAATTGAACTTAAATTTATGATCTTGTGCAATTATGTCCCTGTGAAAAATTCAAAGTTAACTTTAAATTTTGCGCACCTTTTTACTTTGGTCCTTGATTTTTATCTGTGCAATATAGTTCCCCACTCAACCATAAAACTCTTAATTTGTTCAATTAGGTCCCCGATTTCGCCTAATTAGCTTGAAAAAAATTCAAATTGATCACCTAAAAATAAAATATCAAAAATTGAGCCCGAATTAACTTTAAGAACTTGATTTCGTACTGACTAAGCCTTTAATAGAAACTAATTTGATCAATTCAAAGTATAATTAAGTCGTCAAACTTAATTAAAACTCTCCAATTGGACCTAAATTAATTCCTGAATATAATTACGCTTCTATATCAAACCAACGACTATATCAAATTGGTCCATAAAAATATAATTATATTTTAATGACTTAGTTTATGCGCGGATTTATCTTATAATAAATTACTTTAGCTTTGGATCTGCGTTTTTTTATTTTTGGGCACCAAAAAGGGTACAATCGAACTTTCAAAGACGTCCAACATTTTAACTTGATTTTCTTACCGACACCCCCCCATTTATTTATTTATTATATATATATATATATATATATATATATTCTTTTTTTCTTTTTTTTAGCTTTGGGGCATGACCCAAAATTGGGTTACAACACCATTAAAGAGTATTCTGATAGGCTGCTTGATATTGCAAGCCGAATCAGTTTACTGGGTCCATCCTTGCCAGAATCAAGAATTGTACAAAAAATTCTTGTAACAATTCCTGAGTTATATGAGGCTACTATTGCATCCTTAGAAAACACTAAAGACATGTCAAAGATCACCTTGACAGAAATGCTTAATGCATTACAAGCCCAGGAGCAAAGAAGAGCCATGCGATCAGAAGATGAGGTTGAAGGAGCCCTATTTGTCAAACATGGAAAGAGCTACAAAACATGGAAGAAAAATAGTCATCAAGGGACTACTGGACACTCAAAACATTTTGGCAAAAACAAACTGGAAACAAGAAGGGACCCTATCCTCCTTGTCAGTATTGCAAAAGGAGATCTCATACACATGACAAGTGTTGGAGAAGACCTGAAGCCAAATGAAACAAATGCAATCAAATGGGGCATGGGGCTGTGATTTGCAGAAGCAAAGATCAACAGAACAGATAAGAAGCTAAATTTGTTGATCAAGAGGATGAACATCCACTATTTGTGGCAAATTGCATCTCTAGCCGTGATTCAAGTGAGAACTGGATTATTGATAGTGGTTGCACAAACCACATGACAAATGCCAAAGATCTATTCAAGGAACTAAGAAGAACAAACTCAAGAGTTCAAATTGGAAATGGAGAGTACCTAGCTGTAGAAGGAAAGGGGACAATTGCCATCTTGACCTGTTCAGGTACAAAATTCATTTCTGAAGTATTATATGTTCCTATCATTGATCAAAACTTGTTAAGTGTTGGACAATTAATTGAAAAGGGGTATAAAGTGTTGTTTGCAAACAACTACTGTTTGATTAAAGATGCTGAGGGAAATGATATTTTCAAAGTGATTATGAAAGGGAAAAGTTTTGCTCTAAATCCTTTAGAGGAGGAGCATATTGCCTTTCAAATCAAAGAGAATATCACTGATGTGTGGCACAAGAGGCTAGGTCATTATCATCACAAGGGATTACTGCTGATTAATTCTAAGATGATGGCAGAGGACTTTCCAGTCCTTAATGATCAAATGTCCAGTTGCAACACATGCTATTTTGGAAAACATAGAAGAAAACCATTCCCGAAGGCCACATGGAGAGCAACAAGGAAGCTGCAATTAATTCATACAGATATTGCAGGTCCACAAAGAACACCTTCTCTTAATGGCAGTCTCTATTATGTTGTGTTCATTGATGATTATAGCCGAATGTGTTGGATCTTCTTCCTGAAGTACAAGTCAGAGGTAGCTCAAGCATTCTGGAGTTTCAAAGCAAGAGTTGAAAATGAAAGTGGCTACAAAATTCAAGCACTCAGGTCAGACAATGGCAAGGAATATACTTCCAACACCTTCAACAATTTCTATGAGGAGGCAGACATACATCATCAACTAACAGCTCCATACACCCCTCAACAAAATGGAGTGAGTGAGAGACGAAACAAGTGTATCTTGGAGATGACAAGATGCATGTTGCATGAGAAGAATCTACCAAAGAAATTTTGGGCAGAGGCAGCAAACACAATAGTGTTCTTGCAAAATAGGCTGCCAACAAGAGCCTTGAAGGATCAAATACCTTTTGAGGCATGGCATGGTTAAAAACCATCTCTGAATTTTGTCACAATATTTAGATGTCTTTGTTTCACTCTTGTTCCATAGAATAAAAGAGACAAACTTGACAAGAGAGCATTGCCTGACATCTTCATTGGCTACAGTTCGGCTGCAAAGGCTTATAAGATTTTCCAGCCACAAACTGGGAAAATTATTATAAGCAAGGATATTGAGTTCATGGAAGATCAAGAGTGGGTCTGGAATGATGTAAAGGAAGGCAATCAAAACTCAATAGAACCACAGATTAATCCTCTGGTTTCAGTAACAGAAGGATAAGGAAATGATGACTATCAAACTGACTCAGAAGACACTCCAATCAGAGGCACAAGATCACATCTTGATGTTTATCAAAGATGCAACATAGCCGTATGTGAACCTGTAGATTTTGAAGAAGCCAAACTGAATCAACATTGGAATGTTGCAATGGAGGAGCTGTGTATGATTGAAAAAAACAGAACATGGGAGTTGGTTGATCATCCTTAAAACAGAAAGGTGATTGGTGTTAAATAGGTGTATCGTACAAAGTACAATGCTGATGGTTCAGTCAACAAGCATAAGGCAAGGTTGGTAGTGAAGGGTTATGCACGAATATTTGGTACAGATTACTCATATACTTTTGCATTAGTAGCAAGACTTGATACTATAAGGCTGCTACTTGCAATTACTGCTAAAAAAGGTTGGAAAATTTACCAACTAGATGTCAAGTCAGTGTTCTTGAATGGTGATTTGCAAGAGGAGATTTATACTGAGCAACCAGAGGGTTATCCAAAGGAAGGAGAATAAGACAAGGTTTGTCTTCTTAAGAAGTCTTTATATGGATTGAGCAAGCACTAAGAGCTTGGTACAACAAAATCAATGAACATTTGCTAAAAGTCTATCTGAATCAACTCTGTATGTCAAGCAAACTGGAGACGACAGTTTAATCATCTCATTATATGTTGATGACTTGCTTGTGATAGGAAATAATACCTGTAATGTGGAGAAATTCAAGCAAGGGATGATGGATGTCTATGAGATGACTGATCTCGGGTTGATGACCTTCTTTCTTGGCATAGAGGTTGTGTAGACAGAACATGAAATCTTCAGATGTCAGAAAAAGTATGTCAAGGAAATCCTTAAGAAGTTCAAGCTTGAAGAGTGTAAAGCTGTCAATACTCCTATGAATCAAAAGGAGAAACTATGTAAGGAAGATGGAGTTGAGAACATTAATAAAACATAATTCAGGAAGATTGTTGGATGCTTGATGTACCTCATAGCAACTAGTCCTGACATTTTGAATGCTGGTAGTATCTTGTCTAGATTTATGCATTGTGCAAGTAAATTTGATTTTTAGTCTGCTAAAAGGGTGATCAAGTATATCAAAGGGACATGCAATTTCGACATCAAATATACAAGTAGAGATTTCAAATTGTTTGGGTACTCAGACAGTGATTAGGGAGGTTCCATTGATGATTTAAAAAGCACATTAGGCTATTGTTTCTCCTTAGGTTCTGCTGTGTTTTCATGGAATTCAAAAAAACAAGAAACCATAACTCAATCCACTGCTGAAGCTCAGTTTGTTGCTGCAACAGCTGCTATCAATCAAGCTTTGTGGTTGAGGAAAATCCTACTTGATCTTAACCTGGAGTAGAAGGAAAGCACATAAATTCTTGTTGACAATCAAGCTGCCATTTCCATTTCTAATAATCCTGTGTTCCACGGGAAAACTAAGCACTTCAACATCAAATTATTCTTTTTGAGGGAAGTCTAGAAAGATGGTATTATTATTCTTATTTACTGCAAAACAGAAGAGCAAGTAGATGACATTTTCACCAAACCCTTGCCTATCAACAAATTCGAATATCTAAGGACAAGGCTTGGAGTTTGCAGCTTCTAAACAAGGAGTGGTGTTAGAAATAATGTTTGGGACTGCTGAGCTGAAATTTTATTCTTTATTTTATTTTTGATTTAGTCAATTCTGTTGCTATTCCTTTGTTCTTGCTGCTATTTCACAGCTTCTGTTTTTCCATTATCATTGATCATGGCTTGAATGTGGGAACATGATCGTAGGAGTTTGTTATGTATCAGCTTTATAAATTGAGCTGTAGTCATGAATAAAGTACTCAAGCAATTCATTCATCAATTACTTCTTATATTACAAGCATTATCCTCTATTATTTTCTTTATTCAAAATCACAGAAACAACAACAAATTTCATTCAAACTGTATATAAATATGTAAATATACAACCAAAAATTTAAATCAATCAAAGAACAAATCTTCTAAATTTTATATGGTATCAGAGCACAAAAACTCTGACGAGCAATTTAATTTTCTATTCCTTCTCTTACCTGTGTTCTTCCATGGCCACTGAATCCTTCACCACCAACTTTTTGTTAGAGAGCAGCTCCACCACACCCACTTTAATTACCATCAACGTTGCAACTCAATTACCAATCAAACTCACACACACCAACTATATATCCTGGCGTGCCTAATTCAATACCCTTCTTTATGAATATGATCTCATGGGTTGTGTTGATGGTTCGAATATCATCTGCTCATCAACTGCCCAAATAGTGTCTCACAACCTCTAGATCCAACAAGATTAATTTCTTCTTCATGCATTTCTTGCTTTGTCTCACCGTAGGTCATCTCCCTCATTGCCTCTGCCAAAACATCCAAAGAGGCTTGGGACAAGCTTCTTCATCTCTTTGCCAGCAAAGCCCGTGCCCGTGTTCTTGGTTCAAAAGAACACCTTACTCTTCTACGTTGTGAGCATAAATCAGTTTCTGAATATCTATAAGAAGTTCATGTTATTGCAGATGAACTCACCTTCATTGATGTCCCCTTCTCCGATGATGATCTCCTACTCTACATTCTCAATGTTGTTGGATATGAGAAATTATAGTAATGCTTCAATTACTATTGATTCCAAACAAGCCATGGGTTTCAGTTTTGATTTCAATGGATTTCATCGTGGGATTTTTGAAAGTGGATGGCATGAATGCGATGCTGGTGGTGGTGGAGGATAGGTTCTTTAAATATACATTATTTGTTGCAACTCCATTAGTGTGTACAACAAAGCTGGCAACAAAGATGTTTTATCGGAACGTGGTGAAATATTTTGGGTTCCTGACAGACATTATTAGTGATCGTGGTGCACATTTCACTAACATGTTTTGGAACAACTTTGTTTAATATGATGGGGATGCAATTAAAGTTTTCAACTGTTAACCATCCTCAAACGATGGGCAAACAAAGAGGATCAACACATTACTAGAGGAGTATTTATGGCACTATATGACAACAACACAACAAAATTGGCTAGAACTTTTGGACATTGCTCAATTTGGTTACAACCTCTACAAATCATCTACGATAGAGGTAAGTCCCTTTGAGTTGGCACTAGGGTTGCAACCCTAAACTCCTAAGGAGATTTTGGTGCATAAATCAGGGAGGAAATTCCATAGGCATACCAATTTGTGATGGAAAGGTAGGAATTGTTGGAACAAGCTCAAGACAGTTTGTGTAAGGCCAATAAATGAATGAAGAAGTATGCTGATTTGAAGAGAAAACCACTGAAGTTTGAAGTAGGTGACAAGGTTTTATTGAAATTAACACAAATTTGGAAGAAGATTACATGAAGATTGACTCAATGAGGGTTGATACCAAGGTATGACGGGCCTTTCGAAGTTAGGGAGAAAGTGGGGGTTGTTGCTTACATGCTAATGTTGCCAGAACGCATGAAACTTCACCCCAAATTTCTTGTTAGCCACATAAGTCCTTATTTCAAAGACAAAAAGGACCCGAACAAGAATAAGACACAATGTGCTCCACCAACGATTTAGAAGTAGTTTCACGATGACATTGTGAGGATAATGGATCATCGTAGACTTGGGTAACATCAAAAAAGAACTATAGGACTAAATTTCTAGTAAAATGGGCTAGAATTGAAGAGTTTTTGTGGGAGAAAGATACTGACTATGGAAGCATGAGGATAAGGTGAGAGATTCCGACGAGGGCATTAGACTCTTTAGCTGGGGGTGGTTTGTCATAGTCGTAGGTGCAAGGGCATGCCAACAAGAACACTGTTGGGATATTGGCAACATGCATGGGTAAAGGAAGATTCAATAGCAGTGCGTAACAGGTGCGTGCAAACATCGGCATCATGTTTGGCGTGACTTCAGACTTGGATAGAAGGTTGTCCAAGACATGTAGAAGCAAAACTTGGTTGGCAGAGAGGGCTTCATTGACTGGCTTGTAGGTCTGTGAGGTGCCAAACCAAGGGAAGTTACAAAGGGGTAGTTGGAGGTAGTTTTTCAGCAGTTACTGTTTTGTCCAAAATAGCCACTCGTATAGATCTATCTAGGGGTGATGATTTTAGATGTAACTTCCATGTTCTCTTGAGATTAAAGGGAACTAATGGGGGTGTAGCATGCAAGTAAATTTATGCATGGCACACAATTAGTTTTGTATATCCTTTGTTTCAGAATTAATAAAGGTTGGGAGTGTTTTCATGTAAACTATGCTTGCATTTCTGATTTGTTTATTTGTGTTCTTATTGATTGTCTATTGTGTGAAAAAAATTGGGGAAAGTTCTATGGGTGTGTAAAACACCTTAGTGATAGGCTAAATACGAGTTGGATTTGTGAGGAAGACTGAGTCTAGTGCGAGACTAGACTACCGCACTAGGAGCAAAATCTTGTCAAAAATTTTATCCCCATGTTAGAACCTATACCGGAATCACATTGGAAGGTATTTGGGAAAGGATGAATCAATTAGAGATTGAGATAGCGGAATTGCAGTTCAATGCATATGGTTGAAGAATGAATGACGTATTAGAGTCTAGCCTTCCATTTCCTCAAAGATTGGGGAATTTATATCAAACTGAATACTTGGTGATTTGGTCTGATGATGTTACGAAACTATCTCACCTAAAAACTTAAGCTGTTAGGTGAGACCCCAAAAAATATTTATATTATTCTCTAACATACCTCTTCAAGTGAAAGCCTTTTGGGTTTGAAACTCTCACACAAGCCCACACTATAGTGACTGTTGGGTCAATAAAGCTCTGATACTATGTTACAGAACCATCTCACCTAAAAGTTGAAGTTGTTAGGTGAACAATCAAACATCCGAATGATACATAAGTTGGATAAGAAGGCTACACAATAAAATGACTCCTTATATTTCAAAAAACCCTAAGAAGCATATGTGAATTATCGATTATGAACTATATATTGATTTAGTACTACATAACCTATACATATAAGACTTCGATTATTTATTCGAGTTCCCTATTAATTATTTTTCAATTTAATAATACAATGTCGAAGAAGATTATCTCTATTGAGTCACGTAATTAATTAAGGTCTATTTGGCCTCCGAAAGGAAATATAAAATAAAAAAAATAAAAGCACGAAACAATGTTAGGATTAATTTAAAGAGGACCCGTAAGCTCATTTGCACATAGTGGCGAGATGAGGTTAAGATCTTGACTCAAAATAACTTTGATTTTTTATGTGATTATGTTTTCTCCTATTTCTGGGTGATGGATGAAATAAGAAAAACCCTAGAATATTTTATACCAACTCAGTTAGTGAAATACCCCTGTTCGCTACAACTTTTTTAATATATATTTTAGCATGTTGTTTGATTAACTTGATTGTTTCATGCGTTGAAAGACGCAATTTCCACAAGGGTGGCATTCTCGTGCTAGAAACCTCATTGGCTGTCTTCATGACATTTTGTTTTTGTTGATTATTCTATGTTGATTATTCTATCAACCTGTCTATATATAAAGTTGTTTTCCGTAGACTTTGAGTCATAATATATATTTCTATAATAAGGTAAGACCAAATTATACGTATCTATGTTTATACCTGAGATTATCCACTACGTCCAATCCTTTCAACGATAGATAATAGAATAGCAATCGGGTGCAATGAAATTTGTCAGCTTGGTTTATCTTGCACGTTTTAAATTTGAAAATTACTTGAAGGAAATCTCATAGGTAGTTAATTTATAGGATTGTTGTCGTGAGAAATTTCTCGTCTCTGAAAACTGCAACATTCAAAATTCCGTACAATTCTGACAAATGGAATATTTTTTTTCTCAAGAAAAACGTTTTGTTAATGGACTGCCGACAATCTCAGCATGATCCTACCTTCCATACTCAAAACTTTATCAGCATATATATATATATATATATACTCAAGAAAAACGTTTTGTTAATGGACTGCCGACAACCTCAGCATGATCCTACCTTCCATACTCAAAACTTTATCAGCATATATATATATATATATATATATATATATATATATATATATATATATATATATATACACACTCAAGAAAAACGTTTTGTTAATGGACTGCCGACAACCTCAGCATGATCCTACCTTCCATCCTCAAATATATACACATACACGACCGGGGTATCTGGATCAATTTGAACGAACTATAATTAATCTCTGGACTCACTTAATATCCTATAAATCCAATGAATAAATAAAACATTGCGGGATTAACAGACATGCTTGACCGGGTGACTTGAAAGAACAAGACTAGACGGAGACAGCATCATCATGGATATTGAAGCATAGAATCATTATCTGTAGGAATAGTTTGTGAACTTAATTTACGTAATTAACAAGTTTTAGCTTATCGTACTTTGAATCAAGATACTGATAGATGTTAGGCATGCACAAGAAGCACATGATTAATAGAATGTACTATCAATCCTTTGAATAAATTAAAAATATTAAAATCCAACGTCTGGGTTGTCATTGCCCATGTAATCGAACAAGAAAATATGAACAAAGCTAACACCCCAAGAATGCTACCATAAATTGTCAACTTGTCTTGCCCAACAAGTTGGCTACGATCCTTGCTGGGAGATTTCCACCTTCCCATTTGTCGATGTTGCTCAGCTGTAATCTAGATCATGGTTGACTTTTCACCAACTTGTAGATTAATAGGGCATAAAATGTTCATAGATAATCACCATCCTGAATTACTATAAATAAGGGAGTCTCTTGCATCTTTCTATATACACAAAAACATTATCAGAACCATGAATTCTCTGAGCTCGTCGATGTTCCCATTCCTGTTTCTCTTCCTGTTTTCATTCTCATGGCTAGCTTCAGCTGACCGTCATGAGGACTTTCTTCAATGCCTTCATTCTCAAAACTTGAACTCCCTTTCTAAGGTAGTATACACCCCAATCAACTCCTCATATTCATATGTATTGCAGTTTTCATTACGAAATGGCAGGTTCAACACAGAAGCCACCCCAAAACCACTAGTTATTGTTACACCTCTAAATGTAGCTCACATTCAAGCTGCCATTACTTGCTCCCAGAAACACGGCCTGCAAGTTAGAGCTCGAAGTGGTGGCCATGACTACGAGGGCCTCTCTTATGTTGCTGTTGTACCTTTCGTGGTTATTGATCTTATCAATATGCGAACAGTTACTGTTGATGTAGGAAACAAAACTGCATGGGTTCAAGCTGGAGCTACACTAGGAGAAGTTTACTACAGAATCGCTGAGAAAAGTAGAACTCTTGCCTTCCCAGCGGGGGTTTGCCCAACTGTGGGATCCGGAGGGCACATTAGTGGAGGAGGACATGGGATGATGATGCGTAAATATGGCCTTGCTGCAGACCATATAATTGATGCCAAATTAATCGATGTTAAAGGTAGAATCCTTGACCGAGCATCAATGGGAGAAGATTTGTTCTGGGCCATTCGAGGAGGTGGAGGCAACACCTTTGGAGTTGTGGTTGCATGGAAACTAGAGTTGGTCACAGTTCCACCATCTGTGACAGTGTTCAATGTCAGCAGAACTTTGGAACAAAACGCAACAAAACTGGTTCACCAGTGGCAGTCTGCAATACCAAAGTTTGACGAAGAACTATTCTCCAGAATTTTCCTTTCGAGAGTTAACACTTCTCGGGAAGGAAAAACAACAATACTCGCCGTATACACCTCCTTGTTTCTAGGTGGAGTTGATAGACTCCTATCAATGATGCAGCGGACCTTTCCCCAGCTCGGTCTGGTTAAAGAAGACTGCATCGAGATGAGTTGGATCGAGTCTACTGTCTACTTTGCGCAATTTCCACGCAATTCATCTCTGGATGTTTTACTTGACAGGAGCCCAGGATCCACAACATCTTTCAAAGGAAAAACAGACTATGTGACAGAGCCTATACCTGAAATCGGTCTGGAAGGAATATGGGAAAGGCTTAACCAACTGGATGCCGAAGTAGCTCAATTGCAATTCACAGCCTACGGGGGCAAAATGGATGAAATCTCGGAGACCAGCACTCCATTTCCGCATAGAGCTGGAAATCTATTCCAAATTCATTACGCTGTCTTCTGGGGCGTGGGCGTTCAAGACACTAAGACAGCTCAAAAATATACAAGCTGGATCAGAAAACTTTACAGCTATATGACTCCTTATGTTACGAAAAATCCACGACAAGCATATATCAATTACAGAGATCTTGACCTGGGAATGAACAACCTAGGCAACACAAGCTACAAACAAGCAAGAGTTTGGGGTACCAAGTATTTCAAGAACAACTTTGACCGGTTGGTGCATGTGAAGACCAAAGTTGATCCAGCTAATTTCTTTAGAAATGAACAAAGCATCCCTCCTCTCACATCTTGGTGATAGATTAACATAAATATTATATATTGATAGACGAAGTGATTTGAACAGAATTCCACTTAGTATATATTTTGAGTGGTAATAATAAATAAAGGTTTGCTCTATACAATCTAGAGCAAGAGATTTCAATCTTTATTGTGTTTGGCTTGAGGTTTGCTCTATACGATCTAGAGCACTGTGCTCTCATGATATTGTATCTCTTTATTCAAATAGTTGCATTCTATGAATCAGACTCTACAACCTAGTTTATGTTAAAAGCATATAGAAATCAATCAATACTTAATTGAAGAGTCTTTTAAATTACTAAAACCTTTATTATTACCTAAATAAATAAATCAATCAATAAAGATTTGGGCACCAAAATCGAACCTTAGAATGCCAAATTATTGAAATTAGAGACTTAGTTGCATAAAATTCAAATTCTAGAAGGCAATTGAAGGCTGAAATGAACAAATTCAAAACCAAGGATAAATATGTAGAATACATGCAGCTTCGGGAACCGAAATCAATAATTTTAAGGACTTAATTGAAGAGAAAAGTTTAATTAAGTAATCATGGGTTAAAGTGGTCAAATCCAAAACCAATGAATGAAGTTGAAAAGACACTCATATCCAAAGTTAAAATAGGATTTTAGCGGGTTGAAATTATAAAATTAAAGATGTAATTGAAGAAATAGAATGCATAAGGGTGCAATCGAGGATTCCCAAACTAGACAGCTCTAATTTCAAAGATTAGCCAAAACGATGTCATTTCATTCGTATTGTACAACTGCTTTCCTGATTCGGGGTGATTGGGGAGACATTTCCAGGCAGTTTAGTATGACATTTTTGACCATCTTAAAAGATAAGATCACCATCATTTGACTCACAAACACCCCTCAACAACTCTATGATCTTGAAATCAAACGATATCTCATATTCTCTATTTTTTGCTTTAATATCTTGTCCTTGATCAACCTTCACTGTATATTCAAGAAAACTAATCTGCTGAGAACTTCAAACAATTAAATATGGAGTTTACAAGTGCTCAAATCAAGCAAGAAAGGGTTCAATAGAAAGACATACATCTACTTTATCAATCCTAAGTGGTCTTGTTACCCATTTTTACAAGACCACCTAACCGGTCACTGATGTTCAGACTTAAAATGATGAAGGTTCTTATATAAAGTTATAAACCATCCCCTCAAGATCAAAAGGCCAAAAACACATTCTTTTGCCCCCAAGGTTTCTACAAAATCATTTGAACCTAAAATCAGAAGTTTTGCTCAAAACCAGTAAGATGTTAGCTAGCTAAAACCCATAATGATCAGTAGGAGCAAAGAGAAAACAAAGAGGAAGCAAGGAAAAAAGGAAAAAATAATCTAAAATAATCCGAAGGAGGTGCGAAACAACCATGGCCTGCCTGGTTTCTTAAATTCATGGTTCAATACATTTTCTTAGTGTTAGTTGATTCTTAGTCTTGGCTTATCATGAGCTTGAGCTGGAATATTAAAATCAAGTCATAGTTACACACGTATTATGAAAGTGAGGATTAAATTGATAAAAATATATCTAATAAAGATAAAGAAAATTGGGATAAATTAAAGGTTAAAATTGTTTTTTTAATATACCATAGTCAATTGATCGGTCTTTTTTAATTAATACACCATTTGAACATTGTATATATACAATAACTAATAAAGTAGAATAAGTTATCTTCTAGCTGAAAGGTCAACTATGAATGCAGCGTGAACTTATAAACTCTTGACATCCATGCAATAAGTCACAAAAACCATGCAAGTTGTAAAACTCTCGTTCTAGAAATCTCTTTGGCTGGCTCGACTTCTTGTTCATTATCTTATGAACCAAGCTATGCATCAAGCTGCTTGCCATATATAGACTTTCATTTTAATATTGTGTTAACAATTATTTTAGTTTTTGTTTTTTAAAATATTTTTTATTTTATATATATTAAAATAATGTTTTTAATATTTTTAAATTTATTTTTAACACTATTACAGAATGTATAGCATTGTATAGATTTATTTACCTATTGTAGTCTCTACAGTAACTATGGTATGTATGTGCTGAGGTGTAATGGTTTACATATAAATCGAAAGGTTGGTTGCGACACAACCTAATATTCATTCTCACTTTACAATTTGGTATCAGAGCGTATTAAACAACTAACCTACTTTTCTCTCAGCCGCCAATCTCATCTCTTTTGCAATGGAACAACCGCCAACCTCATCTGCACCAATGACATCTTCTCCGGCAGTGCAGATTGCCTCCCCTGCAGTTGACCCAATGACCTCTTCTACCTCACAACCAAATATCTCCTCTACCATGGCTAATAACCCATCTCTCTTCACCTCTCAAAACACAAATCAACTCTCTCAACTCACGTCTGATGCATCTGCCATTACCTCCCTCTCTCACACTCATCAAGTTATCTCTCTCAAGTTAACAAATACCAATTACCTGTACTGGTGTATGCAGATGCTGCCATACCTCCTAGGTCAAGGAGTGTTCGGTTTTGTGGATGGTTCTACCATATGTCCACCTTCTCATGTGTTTGCTGAAGATGGTGTTTCTCTTCAGATTAATCAACTCTTTCTCCGCTGGAAACAACAAGACCAGCTTATTCTCAGTGCACTCCTTTCCTCTCTATCCATGGAGGTTCTGCACCTCATTGTTGGTTGTCAAAACTCATGTTCAGCTTGGCGCACACTTGAGCAAGCCCTTGCTTCCACTTCAAACTCTCGGATTATGCAGCTCCATGGGTCTCTTCAGGAGCTAAAACAAGGTGATGAATCTGTCACCCTTTTTATGCAAAAAACCAAAGTGTTATTTGATGAACTTGCTGCTGCCGGGAGACCAATTTCACTTGCAGACTTTAATTTGTATGTGTTTCGTGGCTTGAGGGGTGAATTCAAAGACTTAGTTACAAGTTTAATTACCAAGGCAGAACCCATAGCATATGCAGAGCTCCACAGCCACCTCCTCACGCATGAATTTCTCCACAAGTCTTCGGCTGCATTTCATGCTCCTTTGCTGCCCACTCCACCGTCTGTCATGGTTGCACAGCGCCAACACTTTGGGAATTCTGGGCGCAGCAGGGGGCGTTTCAATGGTGGTTGGCGTCCCAACCAATCCAGCAACAATAGGGGACGTTTTGGGCAGAATTATCACAGCCCTCAAAGCTCTTGGCAGGCACTTGGCGCATGAATAGAGGCGAGAATCCACGCCGCCAACTATGCCAAAATTTTGGCCACACAGCTCCTCATTGTTCTCAATTCCAATGAGCGAAATTATGGCCAATCCACTGCCAATATGGTGCGAGTGCAATCCCTCTCAAACTAGCTCTGTTGAGTGGTTTCCGGACACCGGCGCAAATCAGCACGTCACACCCGATCTTGCCACTTTAACCGCTGCCGAACCGTATCTGGGTAATGATAATTTGCATGTTGGTGATGGTAAGGGGCTACCTATATCTCATATTGTCCATACAAAAATACATACACCACATTGTTCTTTCAGTTTATCTAATGTACTTTATGTTCCATCAATTACGAAACCTTTGCTTTCTGTTCAGAAATTTTGTCGTGATAATAATGTGTATTTTGAATTTCACACTCATGTTTTTTATGTCAAGGATCTCAACACTCGTGAAGTACTTCTCTCCGGTCAAAGCAATGATGGTCTCTATGCCTTGACCCGGTCTTTCGTCAAGTCTTTTCCTCAAGCTTTTTGGTCTCCGTGCACTTCTGCCTCTGCGGATTTATGGCATCGTCGATTAGGTCACCCTACTTCACGTATTTTTCAATTGTTAGTTTCAAAAAGTAAGATTATTTGCAACACCAAACGTCTTAATTTTCAATGTCAAAGTTGTCCTTTAGGAAAATCATCGCGTCTGTCTTTAGGAACTACGGGTCACAAAACTTTTGCTCCGCTTGAATTAATTTTTAGCGATGTATGGGGTCCTGCTCCCCTATTTTCCTCTGATGGATATCGTTATTTTGTTATATTTGTTGATGCTTATACTAAATATGCATGGTATTACCCGCTTGTTGCCAAATCTGATGTTTATGCGGGTTTTCATCAATTTCAAACCCTTGTTGAACGCCAATTTTCTTTAAAAATAAAATCTGTTCAAACTGATTGGGGCGGTGAATACCGAAAATTGTCCACATTTTTCCAAACCATTGGTATCCAACATCGTCTGATTTGTCCACACACTCATGAACAAAATGGTACCGTTGAACGTCGTCATAGGCATACTGTAGAAACCGGTATCACTCTTTTAGGGCAATGTAAAACACCTTTTCGATTTTGGAATTATGCATTTGAGACCGCTGTTTATCTAATAAATCGAATGCCTACCCCTATTCTTGGTCTTCGCTCTCCATTTGATTGCATATTTCAAAGGTCTCCTGATTATAATTTTTTACGTACTTTTGGTTGTCTCTGTTTTCCCTTTCTGCGTCCATATAATAACCATAAATTAGACTTTTGTTCCTCTCCATGTGTCTTCTTTGGCTATAGTCCTTTGCATCTAGGTTATAGATGTTTTGACATTGAATCTCATCGCATTTATATTTCTCGTCATGTCCGCTTTCATGAACATGTGTTTCCTTTAATAACTCTGAACAAATTGCATAGGTTTCTCCCATCACCCCCACACCCACTCAACCTACCACTATCACCCTTCCTTTTTTGCAAAATTTTACATCACTACCACATAACCCACCAACCACCTCCCACCCCATACCGTTGCAAACAACTACCTTACCACAGCCTCCACCCATTCCTTGGCCATCATCACCTGCTTGTTTATCTAACCCTTATGATGCAGGTTCCGTTCCTCCAGTGGTTTCATCTCCTCATGGTCCTATGGCACCTTCCAGTCCAGTTCCCAGCCCCTCCTCGGCTGCCAACTCTCCTCTTACAGCTGGTTCTTCATCATCCCCTTCAGCTGGCTTGCAGCTCATGGTGGATCTATCCTCCTATAAGTTGCCACAGGCACTTTCACTGCAGCTCTCACCTCCTGCATCTCCGTCCGCAGTTAGTAGACATCCTATGACTCTTCGGCCACGGCAGCCGAAGACAACCAATCTAGTGGCTTTCGCTGCCGCCACACCAGCCTCCACTCGGGTCTTATCTTCTCCTACTTCGGAGCCCTTTGTATTTTCTGATGCTGACAGGTATGCAGTTTGGCATAATGCTATGTGTGATGAGATTGCTGCTCTGCGTTCTAATTGCACTTGGTCTCTGGTTCCTTTTCATCCCTCAATGAATGTTGTTGGCAGTCGAGGGGTATATCGGATCAAACGTCATTCGATGGTAGTATTGAGCGCTATAAAGCGCTGCCTTGTTGCTAGAGGTTTTAGCCGACAGGAAGGTATTGACTATGTCTGAAACTTTTAGCCCGAGCTTATTAAGCAAGCTCATCGTGCGCTTGGTTTCTCTATTTGTTGACGCTTCTCTTCCATCTCATGTGTGCAAATTGCACAAATCCTTGTATGGATTAAAACAGGCACCGACCGAGAGCATGATACACTCGTCTCAGTAATTTTTTACTCTCCAATGGCTTCCGGGCATCAAAAGTTGACACCTCTCTGTTCATCTTGTCTAATGGTACTCATATCTTCTATCTCCTAATGTATGTCGATGATATTCTACTTACCGGTAGCGACTCTGCTATGGTTCATAAGCTCATACAGCTCCTAAGCTCCGAATTCAAGCTTCGTGACCTTGGGGATGTTCACTTCTTTCTGGGTATTGAGGTTCAGTCTACTGCTTTGGGTTTAATGTCACGTCAACATAAGTATATCCTTAACATCCTCACCCGAGCTAGTATGACTTCTTGCAAACCCGTTGACACTCCGGTCTCTCCTTCAAAAGTCACCCTATTATCGGATCATTCATTCTCTGATCCTACACGATTTCGTCAAATAGTAGGTGCACTTCAATATCTTACCTTCACCCGTCCAGATATTTGTTTCGTTGTTAACAAGGTTTATCAGTTTATGCATGCTCCTTCTGATTCCCATTGGGCCGCCGTTAAGCGTATTCTACGCTATCTGAAAGGTACTGCATCTTATGGTTTTCATATCACTCGGAGTTCCTCCTTCGCTCTACATGGCTTTGCAGATGCCGATTAATGGGTAGTGTCACCGATCGCAGTATACAGGAGGTTATCTTGTCTTTTGGACGGACTCGATTTCTTGGAAATCTGAAAGCAACGCACGATCGCTCGCTCCTCTACTGAAGCTAAATATAAAGCCCTTGCCGATGGTACCACTGAAGTCATTTGGCTTCAATACCATGTAACCGATCTGCAGGTACCCTCTGCTTCTACACCTACCATTTGGTGTGATAATCTTGGTGCGACTTATCTCTCAACGAATCCTATTTTTCATGCTCGTACTAAACATGTTGAAGTGGATTATCATTTTGTACGTGACCGAAGTTGCCAAGAAAGAAATTCAAATTCGGTTTGTTCCTTCACGGGATCAACTTGCCGATGTCTTTACTAAACCGCTTCCTATTGCGTCTTTTAATGCTTTTAGGTTCAAGCTTGGGTAGATTCCCCACGAGGGGCATATTATAGAATGTATAGCATTATATAGATTTATTTACCTATTGTAGTCTCTACAAGTAACTATTGTGCTGAGGTGTAATGGTTTACATATAAATGGAAAGGTTGGTCATGGCACAACCTAATATTCATTCTCACTTTACAATTAACACCAACACATCAAAAAAATTTTAAAAATATTTTAAATAAAAAATATTTAAGGTAAATCAGTTTTCAATGAATCATGAGTTTAATAAGTTTCATTACAATAAGGTAAATCTCAGGTAGGACTATATTATATGTGTCTTATACCTGAGATTATTCATTATGTACGTTCACACTCCTTTCAACGATAATTCAGGAAATCTGATTGAATTAATAAATGGTACATTAATTAATTGGTTTCTAGGAAATTAATTTATTTTTATTCATTAATTTATCTCAATTTAGTTTATCTTGTACGTTTAACCTTTGAAAATTATCAGTTGATTATTTGAAGGGAAATTATAATGAGAAATTTCTTTTGTTTTGGAAAAGTAACATTCAAAATCCAGTAAGATTATCGTCAAATTTTTCCTCTAAGAAAAAAACTTGTGTTAATTGAGTTCAATGACATCATGATCACCATGATCCTACCAAACACAAAATTTCATCAACATGGATATTGAAGCACAGGATCGTCCCTGTAATAGACCAAGAAGATGAGAACAAAGCTAACACGCCAAGAAACGCTACCATAAATTGTCAAATCTCGTGCATGTAAGGTGGCTACGATCCTTGTTTGAAATTTCCACGTTCCCATTTTCTGTTCTTCCTCATCTGCAATCTAGATAATGGTTGAAATGTCATCATCTTCTCGGTTAACTGGGAAAAACATTTTATCTAATTTTTATTTCCATAGACAAGCACCCTTCAGAACTCTATAAATAAGGGAGCCTCTTGCACCTATATGCACAAAACATTATACATTATCAGAGACATGAACTCTCTAAGATCTTTGATGTTCCCATTCCTGTTTCTCTTTCTGTTTTCTTTTTCATGGCTAGCTTCAGCTGACAGTCATGAGGATTTTCTTCGATGCCTTCATTCTCAAAACTCGGACTCCATTTCCAAGGTCATTTACACCCCAATCAACTCCTCATATTCATCTGTGTTGCAGTTTTCAATACGAAACGGCAGATTCAACATAAGTGCCACCCCAAAACCACTAGTTATTGTTACACCTCTAAATGTAGCCCACATTCAAGCTGCCATTACTTGCTCCCAGAAACATGGCCTGCAAATTAGAGTCCGAGGTGGTGGCCATGACTATGAGGGTCTCTCTTATGTTGCTGTTATACCTTTCGTGGTTATTGATCTAATCAACATGCGAACAGTTACTGTTGATGTAGCAAATAAAACTGCATGGGTTCAAGGTGGGGCTACTTTAGGCGAAGTTTACTATAGAATTGCCGAGAAAAGTAGAACTCTTGCCTTCCCGGCGGGTGTTTGCCCTACAGTGGGTGTTGGTGGCCACATTAGCGGAGGAGGAACTGGTATGATCATGCGTAAATATGGTCTCGCTGTAGATCATATAATCGATGCACAATTAATCGATGTCAAGGGTAGAACCCTAGATAGGGCATCAATGGGAGAAGATCTATTTTGGGCTATTCGAGGCGGTGGAGGAAATACCTTCGGAGTAGTTGTTGCATGGAAACTAGAATTGGTCCCGATTCCAGCTTCTGTAACTGTCTTTAATGTCACAAGAATATTAATGAAAGAAGATGCAACAAAACTCATTCATCAATGGCAATACGCAATAGAAAAGTTCGACGAAGATTTATTCTCAAGAATTTTCATTTGGAGGTCAGCTAACTCTACTCAAGACGGAAAGCCAATGATACAAGCTGCATTCACCTCTCTGTTTCTTGGCGGGGTTGATAGACTTGTTTCTTATATGCAAGAGAGCTTTCCCGAGCTTGGTTTGGTGAAAGAGGATTGCATTGAAATGAGTTGGATCGAGTCTACAGTCTACTTTGCTCAATTTCCTCGTAATACATCCTTGGAAGTGTTGCTTAATAGGAGTCCTCGATCCACAATCTTTTTCAAAGGAAAAACTGACTTTGTCAAGGAACCTATACCTAAAACTGCATTGGAAGGAATATGGGAAAGGCTTGAACTTGTCGAAGCCGAATCCGCCGAATTGCAATTCACTGCCTATGGAGGAAAGATGAACGAAATTGCAGAGTCCAGCACTCCATTTCCTCACAGAGCCGGTACTCTATACCAAATTCATTATGGGATCGTTTGGGATGAAGAAGGCATTGAGGCATATGCAAAATATATAAGTTGGATCAGAAGGCTTTACAGCTACATGGCTCCTTATGTTTCGAAAAATCCTAGACAAGCATATGTCAACTATAGAGACCTTGACCTAGGAGTGAACAACCTAGGCAACACAAGTTACAGACAAGCAAGCATATGGGGTACCAAATATTTCAAGAACAACTTCGACAGGTTGGTGCGTGTCAAGACAGCAGTTGATCCCACCAATTTCTTTAGAAATGAACAAAGCATTCCTCCTTTATCATCTTGGTGATAGCAGGTTACTGAATATAGTTATATAGAAAATATGATTGGCAATAAATTTAATATTTGGTTTTCTTATTTATAAAACTTTATGTTGTATTTAGTTGTGCCAAGTGACATGCTTGTCTTGAAAGATTACGCATACTATTTGAACCTTAAGTTATTAAATCAAATATTTTTGGACTGATACGAAATTTAGAAGAGATTATTATTTTTTTTTAATTAATACTCGTAGTAATAATAACTTTAATAATGATAGCAAATCTAAAGAAGCAATAAAAACCTAATGCTTGAGTTATTATTATTTTTAGATTTAATAAGATTTAGTAATGTAAATTTTATTTAAACCATAGATAATGAAGCAACGATTAATCAAAATAAATGACCACTTATCAAGATAGTTCAAACTTGACTGCAAAATTTTGGATGATGACATAAGAAGTTGTATGAATTATTAGAACAACGTCCTAAAAAGGAAATCCAACAAAACCAAATGGACTAAACATTCATCCACATAATTTAAGTAAACAAATTCTATTTATTTCAAGAGTAAATTTTATCTTAAGAAAATAACAAATAATGTAGCCCACATTCAAGTTTCCATTACTTGCTCCCAGAAATATGACCAACAAATTAGAGTTCAGAGTGTGGCCATGACCTTGACCATGAGGGCCTCTTTTATGTTTCTGTTATACCCTTTGTGGTTATTGATCCGATCATAGAAAATACCTTCACCTATTGTTCATTTGATATAATGGAGAATTTTCTTAGCTACACTCAAGTGTGTCTGATCTAGTATCTCCATATATTTGCTAATAAGTCCTACTCCACAAAGTATATCCGGTCTTGTACATATCTTGTACCTCAAGCTTCCCACTAAGCTTTTAAATTAAGAAGGATCAACATTTTTTACTTTACTTTTCCTCAATTCCACTCCACTTTCAACTTGAGCTGATACTAGATTGCAACTTTCCATCTTGAATTTTTTAAGAATATCTTTGGCATAACTGCTTTGGGACACAATAATCCATTCTGCTTTTGTAACATGTTCTCCTTGAAGTATGTAAATATGGTAGGATTATTTTAGTGAACATCACGTCATCAATATATAAGCAAGCAAATAGTGTGCTTCCATCGACTTCTTTCTTCACTTATATGATGTGTTTAAATGGATATTTTTTTAATCTATTTTCTTGAAAATACTTATCAATTCTGGTATTCCAAGCATGTGGAGCTTGTTTCAAATCATAAATAATTTTATTCAACCTGTATACTTTGCCTTCATTATCTGCTTTAATTATTTCTTAAACTTTTTCTTCCACCATATTAAAATTCACTGGGAATTGGTCTTAAAACAAGGGACCAATCATGGATGACACAAATACCTCTATTATCCCCATAAACAAGATATCAATGTTTGATGAAACACCGAACCTAAACACCTTACCTTTTGGATTTAAATTAAATGAAACAAACTTCAAAATCACGTCATGGATGATTGAACATTATGCTGTTGGATTAAACAAGCTCAACTACTTGATTGTGCAGAATACTAGAGTGGAAGAAGGAAGTTCTAGTTATTCAAAGTGGTGTACTGAAGAAGTAGTGGTGCGAGGATGATTGTTGAAAACAATGGAGCCTCAACTTATTGGTTTATTTATAGACCTGTCATCAGCCAAGGAAATATGGGATAATGTCACTCAAACCTTTTATGATGGGGATGACGAGTCATAATTTTATGAGCTACGCTGCAAGGCCACCAGAACAAAACAAAATGGATGTCCAATTAACCCGTATTACACATAAGACAAAATTCAAAAGGACAAGATCTATGACTTCTCACAGGATTAGATGAAGTATTTGACTCAATACGTAGTGATCTTCTTTCAAAAAAAAAATATTCCAAGTATTGAAGAGTGCTTCAAAATAGTTCGATGAGAGACTCAACGTCAATTCACCATGCTTGGAACAAAGAACACTGGTGAAGGGATCATCAATTGCAATGATTTCTAAAACCACCACCTCGTCTAACTTGTGCACTCTCCGAGCTATTAAGGAAGTAGGAAAAGATAAGTTGCGCTGCAACCATTGTAATGGAAATCAATATACAATAGACATTTGTTTTGAGATTCATGGCTACCCAAAATTGTTCCTAGAAAAAGAAAGCAAAGCAAAGTAAAAAGCAATAAACGTCTAGTCCAAGCAAAATTAAACAGTACAATAAAAATTCCTTCAAGTTTTGCTGCCATGGCATTCATCCAAAGAGACCATACTAAACCGGGTG
Organism: Salix exigua; assembly: GCA_032356905.1. Taxonomy (NCBI): domain Eukaryota; kingdom Viridiplantae; phylum Streptophyta; class Magnoliopsida; order Malpighiales; family Salicaceae; genus Salix; species Salix exigua. The sequence goes on from CM063603.1 coordinate 33,715,489, forward strand.
AATTACTCTCTTTAGCCAAAACAGTTGACCCATCTTCAACCATAGGTGTTAAGATGGCAATTTTTTCGCTCTTCGTGCCCCCACCATCCCCCTGATTGGGGGGGACAACAAGCGGTGAAAATGAGGGTGTTATATAGTCATAAAATTTACGACTATAATTCTTAGGAGTCGCCAACTAGTATTAAGGTCACTAGGAACCTATTAATTTACGAGAGTCTGGATAAGGGGACTTGTTATGCAAGGGGAAGACGCATCACCTCCAGTGCACCCTACCTAAGAGAGACTGCATTGTTGTTTGTTTGTTTTTTCTAAGTTAAAAAAAATATTTTTACAGTGCATTTTCAAAAAACATTTTTTTTTGTTTGAGAGCGTACTTTACAATGTAATTTTACACCGTAGTTAAAAAGTTTTTTTCTTATCTATGGATGTACTTTATAATGTAATTTTACATCGTAATTAAAAACATTTTTTTATCTACAGATGTATTATACAATGTAATTTTACACCGTAGTAAAAAAGTTTTTTATCTGCGGGTGTACTTTACAATGTAGTTTTATGTCCTGATAGTTAAAACAAAATAAGTATTAATTGTTTTTTAATATTTTGGCCAAATTCCAACGGATAATCATAAACTGGTTACAGTATCCAAATTTTAGTTTTAAAATATGAGAAAGATGCATAAAATATATTTACAAAAAATATGATGGGGAAAACTTTTGAATCCGTCCGTATACATGAAAATAACACATTTTTTATTTTATTTTTTAAATGAATTTTTTTTTTGTTTTTTTTTTAAATAAAAATAAAAATTAAAAAATTAAAAAAAAAACATTGGGTCTTGCCTGACCCAGCTAAATGGGTCGGCCCAGCCAAATTGGCCCAAATGTCTAACTCTAATGGGTTGGGTTGGACCCGATTCAGCCAGCTGGTCTAGGCCGAGAGTAGCCCAGCCCAACAACCAATTCACGTGAAGTGAATTAATTCACTTAGTTCACTCACGTGAACAATAACAGGTGGTCGTCCGACCACAACGAGAGGCTCACCTGCCACTACCGCCGGGTATAGGAGGTCGAGGTGATTGTCCTTGTGGTGGTGGTGTCGAAAATAAAGGTCTATGGTGGTTGGAGGGGGCATTGTTTGGTCACGTTACTAGTTCAAGCTAGTGTGCTATTGTTCGTCGCTGGAGAAGAATGATGATTCTACTAGAGAGTCTGCTGGTGTGGGGAGGAATCACAAAAGATGAAGAAAAAGTCATGACAACCAATCGGGAGTCTACCGTAGTCATATACAACCCCATGTGATTGGCTATGTAGCTTATGTCCACCTGTAGAAAACTCAGCACACAAAATTGGATCCATACGCAATGCGACGTATCTTATCCTTAAGCTTTGTTAATTTACGTTGATGACATCTTGATAAATGGGAATGATCAAAAGGCAATTGCATCCCTTAAGCAGTTTTTGCAGTCACGGTTTACAATAAAGGACCTCGGAGATCTCAAATATTTTTTAGGGATTGAAGTTTCCCGTTCCAAACATGGAATATGTATTTCCTTGACATACTCAAAGATAGTGGCACTCTAGGAGCCAAACCAGTAGCATTCCCTATGGAACAGGGCACCAAACTTTCCGATGCAATGATCTACTTAAGGATCCATCTTAGTTTAGAAGAATGGAAGGACGTCTGATATACCTCACCATCACACGACCCGACATCACATATGCAGTGCATGTGCTTAGCCGATTTATGCATGCACCCCGAATTCCACATATGGAAGCAACTCTTAGAATACTCAAGTAACTTAAGAATGCACCAGGACAAGGTAAAGATGAGGAAAAAGTCATGACAACCAATTGGGAGTCTACCGTAGTCATATACAACCCCATGTGATTGGTTGTGTAGCTTATGTCCACCGGTAGAAAACTCAACACACAAAACTTGATACATGCGCAAATCGACGTATCTTATGCTTAGGCTTTGTTAATTTACGTTGATGACATATTGATAACTGGGAATGATCAAAAGGCAATTGCATCCCTTAAGCAGTTTTTGCAGTCACGGTTTAAAATAAAAGACCTCGGAGATCTCAAATATGTTTTAGGGATTGAAGTTTCCCGTTCCAAACATGGAATATGTATTTCCAAGAGGAAATACACTCTTGACATACTCAAAGATAGTGGCACTTTAGGAGCCAAACCAGTAGCATTCCCTATGGAACAGGGCACCAAACTTTCTGATGCAATGATCTACTTAAGGATCCATATCAGTTTAGAAGAGTGGTAGGACGTCTGATATACCTCACCATCACACGACCCGACATCACATATGCAGTGCATGTGCTTAGCCTATTTATTCATGCACCCTGAATTCCACATATGGAAGCAACTCTTAGAATACTCAAGTATCTTAAGAATGCACCAGGACAGGGTATATTTTTTCCAGTCGAGAACGACTTGAAGTTGCGTGCTTATTGTGATTCTGATTGGGTAGGGTGTCCTATGACGAGAAGATCCATGACTGGTTATTATGTGTTCCTTGGGAGTTCATTAATTTCATGGAGAACCAAAAGACAAAAAATCATCTCATTATCTTCTACAGAGGCAGAATATAGAGCAATGTCAGGAACATGTTGCGAGCTCACTTGGCTACGAAGTGTGCTGAGTGATCTACATCTTATACATCCAGAAGCCTCAATTCTCCATTGTGACAACAAGGCAACACTACACATAGCTGCAAATCTAGTTTTTCATGACAAAACTAGTCACATAGAAATGGATTGTCATTTTATTAAGGATAAGATACAAGATGGTTCAATCTCTACACAATTCATACCTTCTTCACATCAATTGGCAGATATGTTCACCAAACCGTTGGGAAAGGCCATTTCTTGTCTATGCTAAGTAAGTTGGGAGTTCTTGACATTCACTCTCCAACTGAAGGGAGGGTGTTGGAAAGCAAATCAAATACCAGATTCTACGGGAACCAAGATAGCATATTCTAGCATATTCTAGCAATATATCCACAATATTGACTCTTTTCATCTTGACTCTCTTTCAAATAGAATACGACACTTTCCTAATAGAAGTAGGACATATATTTTAGTCCTTGAAACGTTGTGCTTGAAATCTTGATCTCCTATTGGACCTGAACTTTTATGAAATACCATCCTAAATAAGATCGCTTGAAATGTTGTTGTTGTTGCCCATAAAATGTTAGTTGATGAGTGGACTCTGTGTTTGCTAGGTTTATATATACGAGGAGAGAATCAATTGTATTTTTCCTGGTTAAAATCATAAAGTTAAGAGACCAACTTTGTGTATCATGCATGGTCTCGAGGGTTATAACATAATTATTGTGAAGTTCTTATGTAATGGATCAAGGCTTGTTAGGAGACAAAAAAAACCATTTATTTATCTAGAACAAGACTGTCACACAAGCTTTTAAAGGTGTGAACATGGTGTTCCACGGTTTTGTCCTCATCCTTACAAAAATATGTACTTGTTAGCAAAGTGCGAATTTGAGTTCTTCTAAATATTTTGCATATGCATTTATTATTTCTTCCCAAACAATCTGTGTTCTTTCTAGACCATGTTCTTCTTCTTTAGAGAGTGTTGCAATAATCCATCCACAAAGAAGTTGATTATAATTTTGCTAGGCAATGAAAACTTATGTACATTAATATAGGTTCTGAATTGTTTGCACTTGCGTTGTTATTTATCTGTTTGGCTTATGTTAATATAGGCTTCATTTCTGAAATGGCTAACTAGTTCTTGGCTTTCTGCAAGAGCTAAGTCTTTTTTTTTTATGTTAAGGGATAGTTTATTGGATCAAGTTTAAGGGTGATGAAGTTCCAAACTTTTAGACTTGTCGTGAAGATAAAAATTGTTTTTTTTTTATTTCTCTTCATATATATATATATATATATATTCTGCATTCAATGTCTTCAAATTGTTTAGCACTGGAACACCTTTCTCTCCATAATTTATGTAGGGTTGCTGACAAAATTACCTTGCTTTTTCTATAATCTTGGATCACCTTATCTCTCCATTTACTCACAAAATGGTTGTTATCATTTAGTTGTACATTGCTAATATTTAATTTTTTTTAAATCATATAATTTAGATAGGTTTTCTAAGAATTGTTTGAGAAATTGAATAAAGAAGTCATAGAGTTAAGCATAATTAATGCAGTCGAGTTACAATATCATAGTTTTTAATTCAAATGTTGGATTGCAAGTTCACCACCCATCCAAAATTCCTTAAATTAGACTCTAAAAATCATATATTACTCAATTTTGTTATTTTATTATTTTCAAATTTAATTTTGGATTTTCTATTATTTTCCTTTATGTTTTACAATTTGTTTCCTAATTAATTAATTTTTAATTTCACCTCTCGTTAAGCTAATCAAGCCTTTCAAAAGTTTAATTGAACCCTTGGTTTCTTAAATGTTTGCCATTTTCTCCCATATTCAACTTTCTTCTTAATTAAGTTTTTTTTTGTCAAAATTTGACTATCAAGCTTTGCAATCATGTCCATGTTGACCCTCAAACCTTTAATTTGTGAAATATTGACTAAATTAATTATTTGTTCAAGAAAGAACCCAAATTATCCATCCACCTGGTATTTTGAACAATCAGCTTGATCGATCCAAATTATTATATTTTTCCTCTTTTTTCTTATGAAAAAAGAATACTTTTTACATTAGAAATTTCGGAAGAAATACAAAATTAGGCTATGATATATATTATATATTTAATATCATCTTTGTTTTTTGGTATTAAAACTATCTATCCAATGTTTACATCCACAACAAAAATTGATGTTGATGTGTTATCTTTGAGAATAATTTGGAAGATTTAAAGGGCAACTACGTATTATGTGGACAACCAATGTATTACCATGTAGTGTTTTAGTAGATTTGTCTAACTAGTAATTAATTCGTGAGGAAACCATGTAATAAGATAGAGGACAGCCACGACTTTAGCTGTTTCTACAATTTCCTTCTTTCATTTTTTTCACAATATTTTATTAAACCTCGACATCACATGAGCTGTTCCTCCTTGACAAGTCTTTTATATAGTAATGTATTCTGCATTTACAGAGCTTGATAATCCAAGTCAAACAAGCTTATAGAAGAGGAGAATATAACTGAAAATTTAATTAATAGATGTTACGTACACATAAATGATAAGACAATCATCTTACTTAAGAGTTCAAACTATTAGATGAGGTCTCATAATATAATTTATATTATGTTCTAGCATATCATCATAAGTGAAAATTTTATAAATTTGAAACTTCTATATAGATACAATACTTTATACTTGATTTTTTTATCAAATACAGTGATGGTAATCACCTAAAAATATAAAAACTTCAATCTCAGTCAACTTTGAAAATTTTATTACAGGAGTCGTATTCGTGGACAACTTCTTCATGTATAACAAATCTGTTGGGTAAGAGCAAATCAATATTTTATAAACGGATATGCAATTAATTTTAATAAAATATTTATAGGTTGGAGGAATTAATACAATTTTACGAATGTATTGTTATATTTTAATAATAACCTCTTGAAAATATGGAAAATTATAAATTGTGTTAGGATAAGAATTAATATTCTCCTTTTCTTAGTTGGCATTGTTTGTGCTGGCCCTTGCGTGTTGCCTTGATCTAGACGCCATATCAGAGCCATGTAGTTTTCTTCTTACAGAAAATTAAAATCTAATAAACGTTTATGGAAAAGAAATCAATCTTTGACCCGACTATATATATCAAGTTCAACATTTCAGTTACCTCGAACATTAATTGAATATTAAAATAATAATTTCATAAAAAAATTGCTGAGACCGAAGCATGATATCACTAATTTTCTTAATTCATATATAGTATACTACGAAGTAGTGTTTATTCATCACACAAGAATATGAACATTGCTACATAAGGGAAGACTCAGCCATGACGTCGCGACTCTATGTTTGCACAATTCTTGCTTGGTAAAGTAATTACTTTATTCTATTAACATTAGTAATGTATGTTTTGTTAGTTTAATATATCATGTCATTAATTATTATTATATTTATGTAAATACACATTTATTATTAACAAAGACTTAAATTATCTTTAATAATCATATAATATTATATTAATGAATCTAATATATGTATCTAAAATAAAGATAAAATTCATGAGATAAAAATATTTTGCAAAACCAATTAAAAAGTTGTTATAGTTTTAGGTTTCTTATTGCATCAAAACATTGTTCCTAAAATGTTCGTAGTCAATGCTCTCTTAAATACCAAATATTTATTATAGTTGTGGAGATTGATACATATTATGGTTTTTACTTTATGAAACAAAATAGTTTTTCTCATAAATAAGGTATAAATGATACATAAAACTAATATGTAGGTGTTTGTAATAAAAAATGTACATTGAATTGATCCACATGAGAATTTTTATATGGAAAGATCACATATGTCTATAAAAAGAATCACATGACATGTTATCGTTATGTTATTTTATATAAAAAATATTATGTTTTGATCATATTACATGTTACTGTAATTCTTTATTTTCAGTGTTGGTATGATATTCAAATACTCAACATCTGTATAGTCTCCTAATTAACCAGCTCCCATTGGAATCAGTCAGTAAATGTTAATTTGAAGAGAGTTAAGATCCACCATCGAGTCAAATTATTTGAATATCGGAGCATGTAATTATGTTCCGATATATATATATATATATATATATATATATATATATATATATATATATATATATAGTATTACAGCATCTTTTATATGTCACCTACACCAATCTGATCTGATGAGCAGATATTAGACTTTTCTTTTTTTGGTCAAAATACTAATAGCCGCAGTCCCAAAAAGGGGTGTTTTCTGCACACCACAAATTAGAAGTTGACCATCTAGTGGGTCAAAGACTTAAACCAGATGAAGCATAGCCATTAGCCAAGTGGAACATGCGTACCAAATTGAAATTTAGAGGAAACGTTTTGAGAATTGACATGTTCAGAAACATTTTGAGAATAGGCATTACAAGTGTCTTCAGATAAATTAGATGTTGGTAATAATCTATATTTTCATTTTGAATTAAGATAAAATAAACATAACTGTTCATTAAAACAGGATCAAAAGTCTATGAAAAACTTTCAATTCCTAAATTAGTTTTTGAGTTCTTATAAGTTTATTGTTTTTTTGGATAAACTGGGAAATTTTATCTAGAGATGAAAAATGAAAGAAATATTTTCTGTAGTCCGTTCAAAATGACAGATTACATTTCAATAGTACTGATTAAACCTTAAAGAAACTTGTTCCATAACATACCTTTTCCAAGGCGACAGTCAAACTTAGGGTTGGCAATGTTATCCATAGCTCATCCTGAAAGTGGCTTGCTTGTAAAATAAGAGAGAAGCTTCATTAATTTAGAAAATGGTTTTTATTAGCTTGTTTGTCTAATAAAAACATGTTTATATTAATTGAATTATGTGATGAAATTTATTGTGTGATGAAGCCGGAGGGTTTTTTGTTTTGGAACCAGCAAAAAGCTTGATTGAACTCCATTAAAATGGTGGAAGAGGCATTCTCATGCATTGTAGGGAGTTGAGCTCGAATCATAATCTCACAAATTTTTATCTCAACCCTTAACTAATGAACTACCATTTTGAGTTGAAATGCCAAATTAATAGCTTATTTCTCTTCGCCTTGCTATAATGTTTTGATCACATTTTTTTGTGTGAACAAGTCTCGAATATGGTCATCCCAGCTGCTGCGTGTACATTTGTGGCCCCAGAAAACATACAGAGGCTTTTTAGAGCATGTAAACTGTCCACCGTACCCCATAGGACTACCCTTTGTTCCCTTTGATGTTTCTTCCATCACAAATCACCAATAATCGAATTTGAGATATCTAATCTTTGTTATGACCTGAACTGGTCTCAAGGGGAAAAACATGCATTTAATTTGTTGCCATGGCGTATGCATGACAATGAATTAGTTCTAGATAAGAGGAAAAGGTAATCTATAAATTTATATAACAAAGTTTTCTCCAATAAGATTGATATGGAATATCTTAGTTTACAATGTCAACGGTAGATTTTTAATTTGTGGCGTCCTTTGAATTTTAGTAGTCAAATGTGGGGAGGTGACTTGCATGATCCTCCAACATTATTTTAATTTGTTGTTTTGAGCCAAATCAATCATTATAAAACCCCATAAACCAAGGCTAGAAGAGAACCTCAAATCTCTTGAACAATCCAAAAATGTTAAGGTTTAAAATGTTCGCATTGGTTCTAGTTTTTCTCCTATCCATCTCATGGAAGGCGAATTCAGATTTAGCTGATGAAAATTTTCTCCAATGTCTTTTAAACCATTTCCAACCATCTTACCCAATCTCCTCGGCAATTTACACTCCAAACAATGATTCATACTCATCTGTCTTGCAATCTTATATTCGAAATCTTCGGTTCAACATGTCCACAACCCCGAAACCACTTCTTATTCTCACTGCAATGCATGCATCTCATGTCCAAGCTGCCATCATTTGTGCTCGAGAACGTAACTTTCAAATGAAAATCCGAAGTGGAGGCCATGACTATGAAGGTGTTTCTTATGTGTCAGATGTTCCGTTCTTTGTCCTCGACATGTTCAACCTTCGATCAATTGATGTTGATGTAGCTAGCGAGACTGCATGGGTTGAAACCGGAGCAACCCTCGGCGAAGTTTACTATAGAATTTCTGAGAAAAGCAAAACACATGGTTTTCCAGCTGGTGTTTGTCCTACAGTCGGTGTTGGTGGTCACTTCGGTGGTGGTGGATATGGTAATATGATGAGAAAATATGGCCTTACCGTCGATAACATAATCGATGCGAAAATGGTTGATGTTAATGGAAGACTTCTTGATAGAGAATCTATGGGAGAAGATTTATTCTGGGCAATAACAGGTGGAGGAGGATCAAGCTTCGGAGTTGTTCTGGCATATAAAATTAATATCGTTCGTGTCCCTGAAGTTGTCACCGTCTTTCGGGTTCGAAGAACAGTCGAACAAAATGCAACAGATATTGTTGAACAGTGGCAACAAGTTGCATACAATCTTGAAGATGATCTTTTCATTAGACTTACCATGGACGTAGTAAACAGTACTGCTCGAATCGGAGAAAAGACGGTGAGGACTACATTCCGAGCATTGTTTCTCGGAGACTCTGAAAGACTTCTTTCTATCATGAATGCAAGCTTCCCTAAACTGGGCTTGCTTCGGTCAGACTGTATCGAAATGAGTTGGCTTGAATCAGTCCTTTTCTGGACAGACTTCCCTCTCGGGACACCAACTAATGCTTTGCTAAGTAGAACACCACAATCACTTACTTACTTGAAAAGGAAATCAGATTACGTGCAGAAGCCAATCCCAAGGGATGGTTTGGAGGGAATTTGGAAGAAAATGATCGAGCTACAAACGCCGCAGCTTACTTTCAATCCTTATGGAGGAAAAATGTGGGAGATCCCAGCAGCAGAAAGACCATTTCCACATAGAGCTGGGAACTTATGGAAGATTCAGTACGCAACAAATTGGAATGAAGGTGGTCAAGAAGTAGCAAATAATTACATAGATTTGACAAGGCAACTCTATAGTTACATGACTCCCTTCGTGTCAAAGAATCCGAGGCAAGCATTCCTTAACTATAGAGACCTAGACCTGGGAATCAATCACAATGGCAAGGAAAGCTACTTGGAAGGAAGAGTTTATGGAATCAAGTATTTTCAGGAGAATTTCAACAGATTGGTTAAAATCAAGACTAAGGTTGATCCACGCAATTTCTTTAGGAATGAACAAAGTATCCCTACTTTTCCATATAGGAAGAAGTAGAAGCATTTGTGACTAGGTGCTGCTCTTATTAAGGTTTTTTTTTTATTATTATTGTCGTGAAAGTTTGTTTGTGCAGCAAACCAACAGGATAAAAAGAAGACAGTCTGTTCTTTGTTGGAAATAAAATATTGTTTACGTAATTAAAGAGTATTATTGCATTTTTTAAAGAGGTTAATAAAAACAACTAATATTAGTTCAAGTACATCTCATTATATAGCATATTTATCTTCTTTTTTTAAAAAAGTAAAAAAGAAATTATCTAGGAGTTGCTAACTTATTATCTAATAAAAAAACAATTAAATTATGTGCTTAATATAATATGAACTAATTGACTTGATAAGTCCAAAAATAACTCAAATTACTAGTAAAAATATAATTTAATTAAAAACAATCAAAATGATGTCTTTTATTTTTTTAAATATTGAGACTGCAATACATTGAATCTATCAGGATTAACCTGCTAAATCTATAATTTGGGTCATAAGATCATATTATAGAAATTAAATTAATATAACTATGAAAAAAAAATCTAAATCAACTTGGGTTATTCTTTAAAACTTGTAATCTAGATTGGTTTTAAATTTTTAATATTAACGGTATCAAAGTTTTCATTTGTTGTAATTTTTTCCTGAAATTAAAATTGATTATATATTTTGGTTTCATTTCGGTCCTTAGAATTTTAATTTCCAGTTTGGTTTTAAATCCTTTAATTTTTTTAGTATCAAAGTTTAGATTTATTTCAATTTTGTTCTTTAAATAAAATTTATTATATATTTATTTTCAGATCTTATACTTTTAATCTTTAATTTTATTGTAATTCGTTTATTTTTTATACATATATTGCTTAAATGTTTCTTACTTTTGTCCATGTTTATAAGTACATGCTCTTATCTTTTGCTTTTTTATTTCCATTGTTATCAAAGTTTTTTATTTAATGTTTAAATTTTGATTTATATTGGTGATCATTTTTAAAATTGATATTTTTTGTATTTTTTTGTATTTATTTATTCTTCCACTAAAATATTTTAAATGTAATAATATTTCTTTTTGGTTTTTTTATTTCTTTTTTTTAATATTTATAGGTGTTAAAAATTCTAATTATTATTTAAAGCATTCAAAATAATGAGAATGATTATTTGTAATTTTTCTTATAAATATGTGAGACTAATTATATATTTTGATTTTTTTTAATATTAATGCCTTAAATTATATATATATAAGCTAAGTTTTTTTTGAAAAAAATAATAATTTAATATCAGTGTTCTGAAATACTTTTAATATAATAATATGAGTAGTAAATCTTATAAAAAAATAATTTCTTTTTCTAACAATAATTATGGTGTCCTCGATAGTATGACAAATAATAATTTTAATAATTATTGTTTATATTAATTATGATAATTTAATAATCATGATAATAACAATGGGAATAATAATTGAAATAATTAATCAATTGATGTGATTTTTCTGAAAGGTTGACTTTTGTGATTTTTTTATGTATGATATTTCATATATAATATCACATAAACATAAAATATACAAAGTCACACGTAGACGAAATAGGTGAAAAAATTGGGGCAAATTATCTACAATGAAAACATATATGAGTCAATTGCTCTTCACTTTGTTGTAGGCATAAATAAAGTTTTTAACATGCAAAAAATATTAATGGTCTTAGATTGTTTTTTTATAATGCGATATATTTGAGCGAAATAACCAACTTATAAAACTTTTGATTCTTACTATAAAACAAGTAATAATAATAATAAGAAGAAGAAGAAGAAGAAGAAGAAGAAGAAGAAATCTTGAAAAAAATTGAATTTCTTCTTATAACAATAATGATTAGAATATTAATTATTTACAATTATTATTACAATAAAAGCTATAATAATTTAACTTTGATATTTCTTTGTTTTTTCCTTTTTTTTCTTTTTGTTAGTTTATAATTTGTTTTCTTCAAGTTAATTTTTTTTTTTATTCTTTCATGTAATTTAGTTCTTTCAATTATTTATGGAGTAATAATAATAGTTTAATTTTTTTTCTTGCTTACTCTTTTGTTAAAATTTTATGGTTTTTTTATATTTCTCACAATAATTTGATTTTTTTTTAGTAACAGTAATGATAATTTTATTTATTATAATCATCATAATAATTGTGACATTATTAATCATAATAATGATTATTGTGCTCACGGTGTTAATAATTATGATTTTGATGATAAGAATAACAATAACTCATAAAATAATATAAAACAAATTGGTGATAACAACACAATTATTAATAATGATAATGATTGTCATAACCCAATTTTTGGGTTCCTTCCCAAAATAAAATAAAAATAAAAATAATTAATTAAAAGGAGACGACGTGGGTAGAAAAATCAATGTGAAATATTTTATTGTTTTCGCGAGTCCAATAATATCTCTTTTGTTCTAAAAATAAAGAAAAATACAGATTGAAGACAAAAATAATTTATCGTTGGATAGGTTTGTGTAAAAATATAAAAGAAATATTTTTATGGATTGATTCGATTTAATCGTTGACCAGTTCAAAGTTTAATTATGAACTCGAATTAATTTAAGATTTAATTGAAGGATTTAATTAAGTGAAAGGACGTAATTATACTTTAATTTGGTCAACGAGAAATCAAGTTCTTGAATTTAATTCGGTCTCAATTGATGAGAATGGAATTTTCGGAGACCGATTCAAATTTTTAAGTCAATTATGCGAAATCAGGGGCCAAATTGAACGAATTGACAATCTAACGGTCAATTGAGGGTTAAATCACGCAATCGAAACCAGAGACCAAAATAAAAAAATGGACGAGCACATTTAAGGTTGATGTTGAAATTTTGACGGGATACAATTGCATAAATTAATAATTTAAAACTAATTAGGGATGCAATTGAATCAATCAAACATTGAGGATTAAATTGCAAAAACCAAGATTGCATGTGTTGCACTTTATTACGACAATGGAATGGTGCAGAGCACTCGCAAACCACCTCTACAAATCCAGCAGAGGCGACCATTGCATCAGCATCGCCTCGACCATCTGCATTTTTGCAGAGGCCACAAAGACACACACACAAAATACATGCCTTTTTGCCTATAAATATGTTTCATGAGCATGCAGGTGAGAGGGGGATTACACAAAGGAGAGGGACATGAAAATTGTAGAGAAGAAAACCGAGAGGAGAAAAATAAGAGGAGCATCGAAGAGGGAGTTATGTGAACGAGAGAAAAGAAAAAAGAGAAGAACAAGGGAGAGAAGAAAAGAAAAGATGACGAGGCAAAAGGAACACTAAAGAGAAAAAAACAGAGCAGTTGAGGAGCAAAAACAACGAGAAAAGGAGAGATTCTGGGAAATTTGTAGAGAGTTTTGGAAAAGAAAACAAACATAAAAATCACCTCTCATCCCGGTTGCAACTCCCTATCTTCTCTACATGCTTCTCTCTACTTTTCTTATCCATTGCGAGTAAATCTCTCTACCCGATAGAGTTTTCTCTCTCTAAAAATCCAATTGCAGCTCCAGCCTCGTCGACCACCACGCTAGAAGCTCCTCTTTAGCTCTATAGACGTAAGCTCCTCTTTAGCTCAGTAGACAAAAGCGGCAACCATCATAGTTCTTCTCCGGAGACCTCTACACGAACCAGCGAGGACAGGGACGACGCAAAGGCAGCCCCTCTGCACATAAACCAAGCAACCTTCGGGCTCTTATTCCGGCCACCGAGGGCCTCCGTTTCAAAGCCACCACCATAGGGATCATCACCTCGATCTCCTCTACCCAATCGTGTTAGTAGATCGCCAACCTACTTTCATCATCCCTTCCTCGGTTGCATGCAGCGGGGCGTGATTCACGCCCATCTGTTCATGCAACCGAGGAAGAGGATGATGAAAGTAGGTTGGCGCATCTACTAGCACGATTGGGTAGAGGAGATCGAGGTGATGATCCCTGTGATGGATGAGGAGCGGACCGAGCTTTGTGCCCGACCCATGAGTCCAAACTTTTTGGGCTTCCACCCCATGATGGTCGGAAGCCCGACCATATTGTTTAAGGCTTCAGTCCCTAAGGCTAGGTGACAGCCCAACCCTAAAAAAAAATATAAAAAATATAAAAAAAATATAAAAAAATAAAAATATAAATTGAAAAAAAAGTATTTTTTTTACCATTATTGTTATTACAAAACAATTCACAAATATAAAAAACGTATTTGTTTTTTGTGCATAAGACCGGATTCAAAAGCTTTCCTCATTGTGTTTCTCATAAAAAATATATTGCATATTTTTTCATATTTTTTTTAAACAAAAATTTGGATATCGTAACCAGTTTACAATTATCCATTGGAAGTCGGCCAAAATGTCAAAAATAATTATAAATATTTTTGTTTCATCTGTCAGGGTGTAAATTTACATTATAAATTACACATGCAAATAAATTTTCTTTTACTACGGTGTAAAATTACATTTTAAAATATATCCGTAGATAAAAAAAACTTTTAATTGCGGTATAAAATTACATTGTAAAGTACACCCGCAGATTAAAAAAAATGTTTTTTTTTGAAATGTAGTGTAAAAATTGTAACTTAGAAAAACAATCAAGCAACAATGCGGTTTGCCTCGGTAGGGTGCACTGGGGTAACACGTCTTCCCTTGTACAACAAGTCCCTTTACCCAAGACTCAGTAGACCATTAGGTTCCTAGTGACCTTAATACTAGATGGCGACTCATAATTCTTGTTGTAAATTTTATAACTATAACACACACCCTATTTTCATCATGCGCACGTTGTCTCCCCAAATCAAAGGGGAGACGGCAGGTGCTGAGCACGTCCCAAAATCGCCATCGCGACGGATGGCGACTCCACTGGGACTTGTCGGACTGAGCATTGTTCGTCTTATTGTTATTTTTGAGTTCATTTTTTTTACTCGCATTCTTACTGCTTTAGCATGCAAATTTTAGTCAATGCATATCATCGGATGTGAATTATTTTCATCATGCATTTTAATTTTGCAAATAAACCCAATTCTAGGTTAGGTGGGGATTAGCGGTTTGCCTCATGACTTTTAATCGGGGTTCAGATTCGTGAAACATCCAACTATGAACTGAGTGTTTACTTGATAATGACGGTCATACTGTGCCCCAACCATTTCTTATAAACCCCTACACCACCTTCACGTGAGGCGGTCACTGGGCAATTCATAGACCTTTTGAGACCAGATAAAAAACTTACCCCTCATGTAATGACTTAGGACTTATCTTTCTGTATAAACTCTCTGATAACTTTTCTAATGTGTATGTACATGCATTTACATCCACATGCATCCATCACTACGCATAACATATCATCAACAGGTCAAAATATAGGCCCCCGAAGAGCTCCTACCACTCGACCCCAACAGAGAAATATGTAGGACGAAGAGCATGCACACCGTGATGCTCATTTCCAAGAAGAACTAGATTCTCTGAAAGCTAGTGTGGCTAGTCTCACCAGCTTACTCGGGCAAGCACTAAGAAATGCCTCTAGCGAGGGTCCTTCAACTAGACCCACAGCGGCTACTCAAACACAAGGAATGAACCACCAAGAAGAGGTGACATAAGTTCAGGATCCGCAACAAAACCCAACTTTCGTACAATCCACGGTGCCAACACCTATACTAACCCCAACAGTTATAGAAGCATCAGAGGGTATCTACCAAGATAAGATGGCAACATTTAAAATCAGGATAAAGGTCATTGAAGGGGTAAATTTATATGACGCAATATAAGTTACAAATATGTGTCTAGTCCCAAATGTTGTATACCAAAGAAGTTTCGTGTCCTTAAATTTATCAAATACACCGAGACACAATGCCATGTCACTCACCTAAAATCATAGTGTAACAAAATGACAGAAGTAGTGCATGATGAAAAACTACTATTGCATTTTTTTCAAAATAGTTTGAGTGGGGCAACCTTGAATTGGTACATGAGACTAGACAACACCAGGATCTGTAGCTGGAAAAATCTAGTAGATGCTTTCAACAAGCAATACAAGTACAACATGGACATTGCTTCTAACAGAACAAATTTGTCCAACTTGGAAAAGAAGGACAAAGAAAGCATAAGGGAATATGCTCAAAGATGGAGAGATCTTGCTGCACAGGTGCATCCTCCGCTTCTAGATAAAGAGATGGTGACATTTTTCGCCAATACACTAAGAACGCCCTATTACGAACATGTGATGGGCAGTTCAACATAATAATTCACGGATGTTGTAGTTGTGGCAGAGCGAATAGAGCAAGGAATCAAAAGTGGTAGAATTTCTGCACCCTTGGAGAAAAAGGGCTTTGAAGGCAAGAGGAAAGATGTCGAGTATTTTGAACACGACTATAAGGATAGGAACAACCAATTCCAAAATTACCATAACCCTTCATCTGAACTTGCCAACATCAATCTTCAAGCCAAAAATCCACCTAAAAATTTCCCAAAACTACCATTGCCAAGTTGGTAAGCATTAAGCAAGTAGCTCCTGAACCTCAGGCACCTTTGCAACCACCTTACCCTAATTGGTACAAACCCGATCTCACCTGCGAATACCATGCTGGAGCTGCAGGGCATAGCATTCACACTTGTGGTGCTTTCAAGAAGAAGCTCATGCAATTGATTAAAGTAGGGTGGATAACATTCGAAGAAAATTCAGGTCCTGCATCCAATTAGGCTTCACAGAAATAGGATATCAAGTGTCCGCACCATTAAACTGACATCAGCAAAAGCTTTTGAAAAGGAGTGTGCCAATATCAGGAGATGAAGTCTTCTTCCATGATTTTATTTTTGTTTTGGTCATATCCGCACATTATATTCCTGTTTTGACTTGTCGGTAATTTTTGCTTGTAACGCCACAAGACTTTTTGTTAAGCAAACATTTCTCTTCAGTGATCATGTATTTACTTGTGTTTACGATGTGTTTTTGCTTATTGTTTAAATAACATAAACACACCTGATATCTCTTTCATCCAAAATATACATGATCTTATGATTTCATCAAGATTTTTGGTGAATCAAATTCTAGTACGAAAATAAATGTCAATTTGATTTTTGTTTAACAAATGTGTTCTGGGAATTCAAAGTATTTTATTGAAAAGTGATCTCATACCACAACAACCCACATAATAAAGCTAACCTCTTAGCCGAACAAATAACCAAAAAAAATTATTTCGGATGGAAAAGCAAAGCTTATTGATTCAAATTGCATGTTTTTGAAATAAAGAAAGACCATCTTTGATATGCCATCATAAAGTCTCAAATATCCCTTGCAGTCCTTATTTGAGCCTAATAATTTTTCTTGATAATTAACCCTTACTAGGATCACACCCTACACCGGGGGGCAAGTGCCAAAAAAAATTACAAAACAGTCCTTAATGAAAAGTGACGCCCGAACAAAGCTGGGGGGCATAAACATAAAAAAGGTTTTAGTACACTATAAGAAAGTTAATTAAACATTTTAGTAGTACTAAAAACCCAACATAGAAAGCCCAAATAAAATACTGGGGGCATGTCGTGATAAAAGCACAAACAAAATACTTTTAGGGACATGTCAAGTCAGCATGACGTTAGTGCCAAAAACCATGAAAAAACCCAAACAAAATACTTGGGGGGCATGTCAAGTCAGCACAACGTTAGTGCCAAATACCAATGAAAAAGCCCAAACAAATGTCGGGGGGCACGTCAAGGTCAAAGCCCAAACCAATACTAGGGGGCATGCTAGGTCACTATGAAAATCAATCATGAGGGTTAACTGAAGTTCTAAGAGTAAGCACTAAGTGATCCTTAGTCTAAAAAACCCTTAAACACTTTTTGAGCCTACAAATATCTTTTTTTCATAGCTAGTAACCTAAGCCTACGTTACAAGCCTAATAAAGTCCTTTCCGATCAAATACGAGTTATCTGGATTGATAAGCAATGTTTTTCCATTTGGAACAATCCATACAAATGTTTCACACGACCTGATCAAAACCTTCCCGACATACGAGACATGTGAACAAACATCATTTCACATTCTTGTCAAAATCACCATAAACCCGACAATGAGATCACTTGAATTATTTCAAGAACAAGCTTGTTAAACAAACATCAAAATGGTTTTTGTACTTGGAATGAATTTGAAATTCCAAAATTTTTACATTAAAATAATTTTTAAATAGTCATCCCTTTCCTCTCTTGAGCGAGTTTTTCAACCCTCAATTATCAATTAGGATCGTGCGCTAAAAATGTTTTGGAGGGAGCGTAATTTACTGAACCTTCATTCATTTTGTGTGCACACTTTCAAGCTCTTACCATCTTTGAAAATGCTTTTCATTTTTCTTTATTTTTGATTATGGGTGTCATCATGCATTGCATATCCATTCAAAATCTAAAATATTATTTTTGAAGGGATCATAATTTACGAACCTTCATTCATTTTGTGTGCATGCTTTCAAGCTCTTACCTCTTTGAAAATGCTTTTCAGCTTTATCTCTTTTCTAATTTCGGGTGTCATCATGCATTGCAACTACATTGAGATTCTAAAGAATGTTTTGGAGGGATCGTAATTTACGAACCTTCGTTCATCATTTTATGTGAACGCTTTCAAGCCCTCACCTCTCTCATTTCCTTGAGCATGCATTTCAACTTTATTTGTTTCTTGATTTTGGGTGTAATTATGCAATGCATCTGCCTAGGGATCCAAGAAATGTTTTGGAGGAATTGTAATTCACAAACCTTCACTCATAATTTTTGTGTGCGCCTTCGAGCCCTCACCACTTTCACTTCCCTAAGAGCGCTTGCGAGCCTTTCATCAGAACAGATAGAGTGTTTTTCAACCCTATCCCTTAACTGATTCGAGTGAGCTTTGTAGCCATCAATCAACTCAGATAGCATGCTTTTTAGCCCTATCTCTTTCTAGAATTTGGGTGAGCTCTCTAGCCATCAATTAAGATAATGTGTTTTCCAACCCTATCTCTTTCACTCTTGAGTGTGTTTTCCAACCCTCAATTATCAATTAGGATCGTGCGCTTCTTAGTCATTCCTTTCATCTCATTTGAGTGCGTTTTCCAAACCTCAACCATCTAATTAGGATAGTGCGCTTCTTAGTCATCTCTATCCCTTTTGCTTTAGTGTGTTTTCCAACCCTTAATCATACACTAAAAATAGCGTATTTTCCAACCTTATTCGTAGTGCGTTTTCCAACCACCAATCGAGATAGTACGCTTTCCATCTCAATCCTCCTTGTCGAGTGTGTTTTCTAAAAATTCAACCATTAATTAAGACAGTGTTTTTCCAACACTATTTTTCTTCCTCTTTTGAGTGAGTGTTCCAACTCTCGACCATAGATCCTAGATAGCGAGCTTTCTAGCCCTATATTCCATCCCATGAAATCTTCATCACCACGTTTTGCTTTCATCTGGGCAAGTCGCCCATCACAACAAGACCATCTCTTTGTTTTTACCACCTTCACCATTTTCACTTGGTTCAGTCATCAATTACAATGAGACCATTTTCCTGTGTCATTTACAAATATCATCATCTTCCATCCTTTAAGTGTCCTCCTTAGGCCTCAATCCTTAGGTAGTACACTTTCTAACCCTATCTTATCATCCCTTTACGAGTGCGCTTTATAGTCCTCATTCTTATTTTTGGATGGATCAACCATTTATTAGCTTGATAAAACCACTTTTCTTTTTCTTTACAACGCTTACTATCTAAAGTCTTTTACAAAACTTAGTCGTAAGCATTGTAAAGACGGAGCAACTATCATAACCCAATTTTTGGGTTACTCCCCAAAATAAAATAAAAATAAAAATAATAAAATAAAAGGAGTCGGCGTGGGTAGAAAAATCAATATGGAAATTTTGGTTGTTTTCGAGAGTCCAATCGTATCTCTTTGGTTCCAAAAATAGAGAAAAATACAGATTGAAGGCAAAAATAATTTATTGTTGGATGGATCTGTGTAAAAACTAAGT
Organism: Salix exigua; assembly: GCA_032356905.1. Classification (NCBI taxonomy): domain Eukaryota; kingdom Viridiplantae; phylum Streptophyta; class Magnoliopsida; order Malpighiales; family Salicaceae; genus Salix; species Salix exigua. Next base: position 33,735,357 of record CM063603.1, read on the forward strand.
TAAACGACATAATTACATTTTTTATGGGTTGATTCGATTTAATCGTCAATAAATTTAAAGTTTAATTATGATCAAGAATTAAATTAAGGTCCAATTAAAAGATTTAATTAAGTGCAAGGACTTAATTATACTTTAAATTTGTCAAATTAATTTTATTAAGGGCTTAGTCAATGAGAAATCAGTTTCTTGAATTTAATTCGAGCTCAATTGATGAGAAAAGAATTTTCGGAGATCGATTTGAATTTTTAGGTCAATTATAAGAAATTAGGGGCCAAATTGAATGGATTGAGAATTTAACAGTCAATTAAGGGTTACATCGCACAATCGGAAACCAGAGACTACAATAAAAAACGACGTGCACATCTAAGGTTGCTGTTGAAATTTTGACGGGGATACAATTGCATAAATTAATAATTTAGAACTAATTAGGGATGCAATTGAATTAATCAAACATTGAGGATTAAATTGCAAAAGCCAAGATTGCATGTGTTGCACTATTTCGACAATGGAACAGTGCAGAGCACTCGCAAACCACCTCTACAAATCCATGAGGCGGACCAGCACCATTGCATCGCCTCGACCATCTACATTTTTGCAGAGGCCACAGACACACACACACAAAATACATGCCTTTTTGCCTATAAATATGGTTCGCAGCATGCAGGTGAGAGGGGGATTACACAAAGGAGAGGGACGTGAAGATTGTAGAGAAGAAAACCGAGAGAAGAAAAATAAGAGGAGCATCGAAGAGGGAGTTATGTGAACGAGAGAAAAGAAAAAAGAGAAGAACAAGGGAGAGAAGAAAAGAAAAGATGACGAGGCAAAAGGAACACTAAAGAGAAAAAAACAGAGCAAGTAAGGAGCAAAAACAACAAGAAAAAGGAGAGATTCAGGAAAATTTGTAGAGAGTTTTGGAAAAGAAAACAAGCATAAAAATCACCTCTCATCCCTGTTGCAACTCCCTCTCTTCTCTACATGCTTCTCTCTACTTTTCTTATCCATTACAGGTAACTCTCTCTCTCCGACCGAAGTTTTCTCTCTCTAAAAATCCAATTGCGGCTCCAGTCCAGTCGACCACCACGCTAGAAGCTCCTCTTTATCTCTGTAGAGCGAAGTTGCAACCATCATCCTTCTTCTCCGGCGACCTCTGCACGAACCAACAGGGACAGGGACGATGCAAAGGCAGCCCCTCTGTACGTAAACCAGCAACTTCGAGCTCTCATTTCAGCCACCGCAGGCCTCCGTTTACACAACCACCACCATAGGGATCATTATATCGATCTCCTCTACCCAAGCTGTGCTAGCGGTACACCTCTCGTCAAAGTTGAAAACCTCATCGTTCATCTCCCTTTCCTCGGTTGCATGCAGCGGGATGTGATTCACGCCCCATCGTTAATGCGCCAGGGATGAGGGAGTTGGTCGAGCTTCGTGTAACTATCGTAAAATTTGTAACCGTATAAGTGTACTCGATCGGGATAATTATATTCAGTACGTATGTATATGGTATATAGGGTATGTACGTGATAATCAGTAACCGGTAAAAATATATACTAGAATATATGGTATGTACGTAATTGACGTTTATGTACGTGATTGCTGGGATTAATTAGTGTACGTAAATGTTTAGGAAAAATAATTTTAGGAGAATTAATTAGTAAATCCTTTGTATATGTAATAAGTATAAAGTATAGTATATAAAATGTTGTTAGCCAAAAATAATAATAATATTAAAATTCATAAAACCTAACCAAATGAATTGCCTTGAAATTCATAAAAATTTAAGCCTAATTTAACTTTACATTTCACCATAACTCCTTGACACATGGCATAAGCATTAAATGGAAAAGATGTTTAAGTAAAGCAAACATGGGGGAGAGGGAGGCATTTTTGTTATGCATCCCGAAATTTTACAAAAAAAAAAAAAGGAGTGAAAGAGAAGGGAAAAAGGGAAGAAGAAGAAGGGAAAAGCAAGGAAAAAGCTAAAAGATTTTAGGGAAACTTAATCTAAAGTAAGTAGGTTTTATTTTATTTTTGTTTGTTTATGCTTTCCATTTTTATGAGTTGTTTAATAAATATAAAATGTGATTATGATGGTTTTGTAATTATTTTACTCTTGATGTGTGATGATGGATGGTTAAGCATGTATGATGAAAAATGTGCTTGGTCTGAATTTCTTTTAGGGATGGAAAACCCGAAATTAAGTTGAATTATTTCGGGGTCTTGGAGTGAGTTTTAGGAAACATTCAAAGCATGAAAGTTGTGTATATATATGTCTACTACATCCCTGTGAAATTTAGTGATTGTTAGAAATCTATACATGGAGTTATGACTGATATGGTGTGGGTTGCTCAAATAGACACCTGTTGGAAAAATATTTTCTGTCCGAAATGGTGTGTGATTTATTGCGGGACCTTGGAGTGAGTTTTAGGAAAGGTGCAACGAATTAAAGTTGTGGGTATATATGTCTACTACATCCCTGTGAAATGTAGTGATTTTTAGAAAAATATACATGGAGTTATGACTGATATGATGTGGGTTGCTCAAATAGATACCTGCTGGAAAAATATTTTCTGTCCGAAATGGTGTGTGAATTATTTAGGGATCTTGGAGTGAGTTTTAGGAAACGTGCAAAGAATGAAAGTTGTGTATATATATGTATACTATATCCCTGTGAAATTTCGTGATTGTGAGTAAAATATACATGGACTGATATGGCGTGGGTTGCTCAAATAGATACCTGCTGGAAAAAAATGTTTTCCATCCGAAATTGTGTATGAGTTATTTCGAGATCTTAGAGTAATTTTTAGGAAAACTACAAAGAAGGAAAGTTGTTTATATATATGTCTAATAGCTCTCCTTAAAATTTCATAATTTTTAGATATATATGTAAGGAATTATGACTAAATTGGTATGGGTTATGTAGGCATATTTTTGTTGAAAAAAAATATATATATGTAAAATTAAGTGGGCTTAGATTTAGATGAATGTGGACATGAAATAAACCCATGGACTTAACCTAAAACATATGGGCTTGAAAGAAAAAAAATGTGGATTCTATTAAATGGGCTTAAGTTAAAACAAGATGGACTTAAACTTATAACTAAGGTGGACTTAGATCAAAACAAATGGATTTGGGCTTGTATTAAAATAAATGAGTTTGAACTAAGATAAAGTTAATAAACTTGGATCAAGCTAATGGGCCTAGAATAAATTAAATGGACTTGGACTACAAGTAAAAAGCTTGGTTTTAAAAAATAGATGGGCTAAGATTAAAAGAAATGAGCTTGGACAAAATAAATAATAAATAAATAAATTCTTTTAATAATGGAAATAATTAGATCTTAATAGTAATGGAATTAATGAGCAATATTAATGAGCGGAGGTTGTGTTCCCGCTATGAGAACCATGATTGGTATGTGAACGATGGGTGAATCCCGAGTGTGAGTTGGACCGTGAGTATGGTTTGAGAAATAAGAATTGGTAACTGAGTTTATTTGAATGTGATTAAACATGTCATCACGTGCATCACGTGCATCACGTGCATTGGGGGAAATTAATTTGAGAGAAATCATTGAGTCTTGAATTGACACGGTTTGATAACCAAATTGAGTGGAATGGGTAATAGCAAGAAATCCATAGTGCGAGCTCTATTTACTAACACCGTTAAGCGAGGGATAATTCTGCTAACCGTGTGCTACAACGAGGGAAAATGTCGTTATGAGCGATGAGGTGATATTGAGATCACCGAGAGAAAGTAATAGAGCGATAGGTGATAACATGATCACTGAGTGATAGTTCGCACGGACTTGCATATACCTAGGGTACCCGGATTAAAAATGGATGAAAATGTGGGAAACACAATAGCATTGCATATCACGTGCATCACCCTACTTACTGAGCTTTGGCTCATTCTGTTATTGTATTTTTTTATTCAGACAAGGGTAAGGTTAAGCTGTTTGAGGATGCTACTTGGTTCTCGCTAAAAGAGGCTCATGTGTCACTGATAAAAATAGGAATATCTTTTGTTTGTAAAAAAAAAAAGGGGTACGGACCAAATTTGTAAATTAAATAGCTAGGCATTTTGAGTATTTTGTAAATTATAGAATGATTATAAGGATGTTGTAAATTATTCAGTATGTTTTCAATAATATAGTTATCTATGTATTTTGTTATTTATGATGGAGGTAATAGGGGACATTAGTCCCAACAGTGTGGCGAACCTAGTCACGCCAGTTAGGTAACTGGCAAGAGAGCTGGGGCGCCACATTCGTGCTCGGCCCATGAGTCCAAACTTTTCGGGCTTCAGCTCATGATGGTCGGAAGCCCAACCATATTGTTTTGGGCTTCGACCTAAAAATTATAAAAAAGAAAAAATATATAAAAAGAAACAAAAATAAAAATAAAAATACAAATTGACAAAAAAGTAATTTTTTACCATTATTGTTATTACAAAAATTCAAGAATATAAAAAATGTATTTGTTTTTGTGCATACGATCGGATTCAAAGCTTTCCTCATTGTATTTCTCATAAAAAATATGTTGTATTTTTTCCATAATTTTTTAAAAACAAATTTGGATATCGTAACTGACTTGTGATTATCCATTGGAATTTGGCTAAAATATGAAAAAAATTATAAATATTTTAGTTTCATCTGCAGGGTGTAAATTTACATCGTAAAATACACCCGCAGATGAATTTTCTTTACTACGGTGTAAAATTATGTTGTAAAGTACATCCGTAGATAAAAATGATTTTTACTATGGTGTAAAATTACATTATAAAGTACATCAATAGATATATAAAAAAATTATAATTACGGTGTAAAATTACATTGTAAAGTACACATGCAGACAAAAAAATATATTTTTTGAAATGTAGTGTAAAAATTTTAACTTAGAAAAACAATCAAGTAACAATGAAAAAGGGTTATCGTGATGATTATTATAATAAAAATAAATGTATTGATTATCGTGATGATTATTGTGATAATCATTACAATGATTATAACAATAATAATGGTGACGATGATATTACCACCAATAATAATTAGGATATTGATTATTTACAATAATAATTGTAATGACAACTATAATAATTATGACAGTTTAGCAACAATTTAACAATTATGATGATAACAATGAAAATAACAATCTAAATAATTCAGGTCGATATTTTTCTTGTTAAAAATTACTTTTATAATATTTCATATTTAATATCACATAAACAAAAAAATATGAGGCAACACATAAACAAAATGGATGGACAAATTTACCCAAGTTATCTACAATAAAAAAAATATACAAGTCATTTCCCTTGCGTTTCCCTCAACCAAACCATTTTTTTTAATATGTGAAAAAAATATTAATGGTCCAATATTTTTTTTAATAATGCAATACATCTTAATGAAATAATTAACCTACAAACTTTCGATTATTTAGTTCTTTTGAATATTCATCTCATTGTCAATAATGTGTTTAAAATAATGATAATGGTTATTTTAAAATATTTTTTCTTGACAAATTGAGAATAATTATATTTTGATATTTATTTAATATTATTTTTAGAATACACACACACACACACAAATAAACTATTTTCTTAGAAATATCAAATTATTTTGATGTCAGTGCTCTAATATCACATAAAATATAAAAATATAAAGCATAAACCTTAAAAATAAAAACAAATACTTTCAATTTTTTTGATAGCTATAATGATAGTGACAACGATAATATTACTACTGATAATTAGAATATTACTTATTTACAATAAAGTCCATAATAGTAGTGATAATAATTACGAAAATTTAACAATTATAATAGTAACTATGAGAATAATAATCAAAATAATTCATTGATCGATGTTATTTTTGTTAAAAATAACTTTTATGGCTTTTATGTATCATAGTTCGGATGTTATACCACGTTATAAAAATATATGAAGTCACACGTAGATAAGAGAGGTAGAAAAATTATATCAAATTATCTACAATAAAAAATAGTTTTGCGTGTTTCACCTCAGCCAACACCAAAAATTTTGCAAGTAAAAGCTTGTTTGAATGGCGTTTCAAACGGCTTTACAGACGTTTTATTTTTATTTTTTTACTTTAAATGAATATGATTTGATGTTTTAGATCATTTTGATGTGTTGATGTCAAAAATATTTTTAAAAATTAAAAATATTATTTCAATATATTTCGCACGAAAAACACTTTAAAAAGCTACAACAACTCTTACAAACACTCCAATATAGTATTATATATTTTTACAATGTACGGAAAAACTGAAATACTCATGACTTCGTACGGGTAAAAATGAAGTTTACCCTGACATATTGTCTCAATCAAACCTCCAATAAGATTTCGTCCACAAATTAAAAGGTGATAATAACTTGCCATCACTTCAAAACCCAGCCACAGATAGAGACAAGGGAGAGCCCACAAGCAGAAGGAGCTCCAGAAAAATATTCGTATCGCATTCCATAAATCTTCCAAATCTAAGGACATTGGAAGATGAGGCGAGCCATCTCTTGGTTAAGCACATTTCGAAGCAGCAGAAAGGGATAGAGCTGCTTTAAGGCCTATGGAGGCAGCTCCAAAGTTGGCTCATGGAGCATTTTATCGATCTCTTTTAAGCCATTCTCACCCTTCTTTCCCAATCTCCAAAGCCATTTACACTCCTGACGATCCCTCATACCCGTGTATCTTGCAAGCTTATATTCGGAATCTTCGATTCAACACATCAACAACACCTAAACCACTTCTTATCCTTACTGCCTTTCATGAATCTCATGTTCAGGCTGCTGTTATCTGTGCTAAAAAACATGGATTGCAGATGAAAATCAGAAGTGGAGGCCATGACTATGAAGGCTCATCTTACGTTTCGGATGTTCCCTTCTTCATCCTCGACATGTGCAATCTTCGATCCATTGATATTGATATCGAAAACGAGACTGCTTGGGTGCAGACTGGGGCAACTCTTGGAGAAGTTTTCTACAGAATTGCCGAAAAGAGCAGCACTCATGGTTTCCCAGCTGGAGTCTGTCCTACAGTAGGTGTTGGTGGGCATTTCATTGGAGGTGGATATGGAAATTTGATGCGGAAGTATGGCCTAAGTGTCGATAACATTGTCGACGCCATATTGGTTGATGCTGAAGGCAGGATTCTTGACAGAAAATCAATGGGAGAAGATCTGTTCTGGGCCATCAGAGGTGGTGGAGCCAGCTTCGGAGTTGTCCTTTCATATAAAATAAACCTTGTTCAAGTTACAGAAACTGTCACTGTTTTCCGAGTTGAAAGAACACTCGAAGAGAACGCAACTGATATTGTGTACCAGTGGCAACATGTTGCACATAAGATCGATGAAGACCTCTTCATCAGGCTACTCCTAGATGTTGTAAAAGACAGTGGAAGTGGCGAAAAGACATTGAGGGCTTCATTCATAGGTTTCTTTCTCGGCGACTCTGAGCGGCTTCTGTCCGTTGCAACAGAAAGCTTCCCGGAACTGCGTTTGCTTAAATCAGATTGCATAGAAACGAGTTGGCTTGAATCAATCCTGTTTTGGGCAGACTTCCCCATTGGGACACCCATCGACGTTATGCTTAGTCGAACACCTCCTTCTTCTGTTCACTTGAAGAGGAAGTCAGATTATGTGCAAAAACCAATTTCAAAGGATTGTTTGGTGGGGATTTGGAAGAAAATGATAGAACTAGAAGTTCCAAAAATGGGGTTCAATCCTTATGGTGGTAAAATGAGTGAGATTTCAGAAGCATCTGTTCCTTTTCCACACAGAGCTGGGAACTTGTGGAAGATTCAGTATCAAATAAACTGGAATGAAGAAGGGGCTGAAGCAGTAGAATATCATCTGGATTTGGCAAGGCAGCTCTATAGTTACATGACTCCATTTGTCTCCGAGAATCCAAGGGCTGCATTTCTCAACTACAAGGATCTTGATTTGGGCATCAACCACCATGGAAAGGCAAGTTACAGTGAAGGAAGTTCTTATGGGATCAGGTACTTCAAGGATAATTTCAAAAGGTTGGTCAAAATCAAGACTAAGGTTGATCCTGGTAATTTATTCAGGCATGAACAAAGTGTCCCTACTTCTTCACCAGGGAGAATGTAGAATGGAAAATTATTTTTCCATAAATTGTTTGTTGAGTGTTATATCTTTTTATAATAAAAATAAAAACCCAGGCGGTTGCTGTAGAAATAATTTCCGAGGAAAAAACTTTATCATATGGGTGAGGACGGTCCATCTCTTCCCAATGATCAAGTCTTTCTATATTTCATAATAAAAAAAACATTTAAATGATACCAAATCAATGTTTGTAATTCAAAATAAATAAATTCATCGTGTTTTGAGGATGAACATTGAAAAATTATAAAATATTTTTGTAATTCAAAATAAAAAATTCATCAGCGAACGAATGAGTGGAGGGGGATGTTCTCACGAACCCATGAATTTGCAACGGATTAAGCGATTTTCAGTTGTAATGGCCAAAATCCGTTGTAAATGGACCCCTTTTTATTTATAGTGACAGATCTGTCCGACTACTTATACCGTCCAAATTGAATGGGTATACTGATATGATCATGGCCATCTCACCGCCATATGAGTGAATGGGACAATGAGTGGATGGGACTCCACGACAGAGGTAGAGAAATAAGAACTTTTTGAAAAAAACAAGTTTTATTGATTATCATTGGATGGAGGTGGATTCTTTGCTTTGTGATTGAAGTCGTGATGAGATCAGGACAAATTCTTTCTAAAATGCTTTACTTCAATTAAGGAATCATTCATCCCAAGAATGCTACAACAAATCTAACATGGAATCCACTGGTTGTTGCCTGTGTAGAGTGTGCGCTTAATTAATTTTTGGAATTCAATTTTCAAAAATTATTTTCTAAATTTTTCTATATTTGTTTATTTTTAGAAAATTAGTTAACAGAAAATACTTTCCAATCAAAAAAATTTAGCATGGTTTTCGGAAAGTATTTTCCAAAAATTTGGACGGAAAACACTTTCCGGAAGTTGTGAAAAATTTAGAAATGTCATTATTTGCTAATTATATCAAATTTGACCCTCAAACTTTTGATTGCTATATATAAATTCTTTTGAATATTTCTTTTTCAATTTCATATCTTAAAATTTAATTTTTATATTAATTTTGGTCCTTATTTTTATAATTGCTATTTGCTTTTTTCTTATCATTTTTTTATTGAAATTTTTTATTTATCAAATTTGGTCATCATTTTTTATTGTTACTTATTTTATTTGAAATAATTTATGAAATGTTAATTATTATTATTTTAATTTATTCACCTTTTATTTTTTTTTGTAATGTTTTAGATTTGATCTCTATTATTTTGATTATTATTTTATTTTATTTTATTTTCTAGTTCATTATCCATAACACTGTCAAACATCGGAATTCACTTTCCAAAAAATCATTTTCTATCAAACAAACGAGGCTAAGAGTGTTTTAGGTAACAAGAGCTATCGAAAACAATGCATTCTCGCTGCATCGAATGTGTCAACAATATTTCAAGCGTAATCGCCTTTCAAGCGGAAGGTGTGAAGGTGGTCAGTGAATCGTCGGTGCATGATTTTTAGTTTTTTTTCTTTTTCTCTCTCTTGTTGCCGAAAATATATATGTAAGTCCTTCATGTTTGTGAGTGTTTTATTTCAGTTCCTATTCTTTTGATTTTTTAATCATGATTTCTTCTATGCAAATTTTGATTGTTTTCAATTGTGCCCTTAAATTGAAACTTAATAAATATATTGGTTTTCATTTCATTCCTTATTCTTTTAATTTTTAAAAAAATTACAATGCATTTTTTTTAAGAATGCCTTTATTTGTTTTGGTCCCAAAGTTTTTATTTGTTTCAATTTTTTCCTTTTATTTTTGGTATATTGGTTTTTTTAGTCTTCTTGGACAATATTTATTTTTTATCATTATTTATGCACCTATGTTTTTTGTTTTTGTTTTAATTTTTTTTAATTTTATTTTTTTATATAATTTTATTTTTATTCAGTTCAGTCCTAATATTTTAATTTATGTTGGTGATCATTTTAAAATTAATAGATCTCAAATTTTTTTCCCTTGTTTTTTTTTTGTATTTTCTATTATTTTTATTTGTTCTTTGGATTAGATGATTTTATGATTTTAAATTTCCTTTGTTCTATTCCTTTATTATTTTTTATTCTTCGAGGCAATTTAATGATTTTAATTTTTTGGACAATAATTGTAAATTAATTGTAAATGTTATAGTCATGATAATGACGGTAATGTTGGAATGAATATTCAATAATGTTTTCTCCTTTTTTGTAGATAAAAAATTAACTAGTTATTTTTGTTATTTGATTATTTCAAATATTTTTCGCAATTTATATTTTGTTAGATATGTTGAATTGAAATTGGATTATAAATTGAATTAATCCTAATACAATGAATTCAATAATTCAAATATCTGAATTTTCTAGTTTTTTTTTAATGATGATAACAATTTTATGTTAGTGATTTCGTTGAAACCTACTAAACAAATAAATTTATATCGATTTAAAATTCATATATAAAGTCGATAAAAGGATGCGGAACAGTGGGGAGTGTTTTCGATTTTTCACAGATTCATGTTCATGCATAGTAAAACAACTAAATTAACATTACCAACGACTTTCTTTGTTATTTGCAACGGATCACTCCGTTGCAAACAGGCCTGTTTTTTTGTAGTTGTAGTGTGGTACTTTCACCCCTGGCTTTTCATGATTATCACTAGGTATATGGGTGTATAGGTAATTTAATATTTTATTATTATTTCTTTTTTCTAAAACACTGCAGGCGTGTCATACGAATGCGCCAACACTGTTTCACGCGCAAGCCCCATTAGGGAGGCACGTGCGACGTCATTAGGGTAGTGGAAACTATCATTTTAGTATGTCATCTGGTGCGCCTCCATGTCCTTTGCCTCCTGGTACAACGCGTGTCAATGTATGATGTATTTCACTATCACTTGGTCATCGCCGATGAACAATTTTTGGTTTTTTCGCCCTTTTCTCTCTCCTGCCACCCGAAATTACAGATAAGTCCTTTATGTTTGTATTTGATTTATTTTAGTCCCTAAAGTTTTGATTTTGTTTTTATTCATGATTTCTTCAATGAAAATTTTAAGTGTTTTCAATTGTGCCCTTCAATTGAAATTGATTTATATGTTGTTTTTCATTTTAGTCCTTATTCTTTTGATTTTTAATTTGTTTTGGTTCCTTTAATTTTCTCGGTACACAAGTTTTAATTTGTTTTAATTTTTTCCTCCAACTGCAATTGTTCATATGTGCTACATTTCATTTTAGTCCTTATTCTTTTAATTTTTAAACGAAATTACACTACAATTACCTTTAGAAATGCCATTATTTGTTTTGATCTCAAGTTTTTATTTGTTTCAATTGTATCCTTTAATTGTTATTAATTATATTTTTTGTTTTAATTTTTTATTGTGTCCTCCATTTGAAACTGATTATTTATGCTACTCTTCATTCAATCCTTATTCTTTTAATTTTTTTAACAAAATTAAACTGTATTTTTATTCTTGAAAAAACAAAACCCTAAATATATATCCTTCAAAAACATATTTAATTTAGAAAAAATATTCCTGCCTCTCCTAGAAAGCAATGCTAGCTCCGGCACTGCTTGTGAGGATGAAATGCCAGCATGCTAGATAAAATTACAATGCTTTAGAAAGAAAAAAAACCCTTCTAGATCAAACTGCGGGTTACAAAGAAATTTAATGATGAAGCTGGTTTGCTATGGTATTAGCGATTCATTTTTGTAGTGTTTTTATTTTATGAAAATATATTAAAACAATATTGTTATATATTTTGTTAGAGAATAATATAAATTATATTATGAGGTTTCACTTACAAGTTTAAGTTTTTAGGTGAGATGATTTTTTACTTGATATCAGAGCTTTGTTGACCTGCGGTCACGAGTTCGAATCTCACCGGTCCATTCTATTTGATAAAAATCAAGCACAAGGTAATATGAGATCATGCAAGTTTCAAGCTCAAAAGCTTTTACTTAAGAAGTGTGTTAGAGAATAATATAATCATATTCTGAGTCTCACTTACAAGTTTAAGATTTTAGGTAAGATGATTCATTAATATATTTTAAAAAAATTATTTTTATAATAGTACAAAAAAATCATCTAAAGGTAATCTCGTTAGTTTTAGGTTTGATATTTATATTTTAAATTATTATTTGTTTTTAGATTTGGGTTATAACAAAATTCATCAGCGAACGAATGAGTGGAGATGGATGTTCCAACGAGCCCAGATCTGTCCGACTCCTTATACGGTCCAGATTAAATGGGTGTACCGATATGATCACGTACATATCATCCGACAACCCGAGTGAATGGGACTGGTGAAATTGAAAAGTAAATGCAGGCAGTCATTATTATAAAAGTAAATGTCTACATCACCTAGAAGAGGTTAATAGTAACATAGAAAATAAAAAATTATAAGGTCAATACGATACACCCTGACAAACTATTTGTAGCACCATCACTTGCGTCTTAGCTGCTCCAACTTATTTTTTAAAATAATTTTATTTAAAAATATATTAAAATAATATTTTTTACATTATTATATTAAATTTATCTTACATCATCACTATATTACTGTATATATATTTATATTAAACTGATGTGATTCCAGTGCTACAATGAAAAGTGGAGCCATTTTAGTATAGGTTGAAAGCACTGTAGCTCCCCATTCCTAACCCATGTGAATTGCTACAATGCATTCCCGTTATAGTTTTTTTTCTTCTTTTTTTGTTTTAAAATATATTTTTTCTGGTTATATTCTTTTTTTACTCTTATACATTACTTTTGTTTTTTTCTTTATCGCTACAATATTTCTTCCCCCTAATTATATCTTCTTTTTTTTTCATTTCCCCCTTAATATGCTTTTTTTTCTGGTTATATTTTTTTTTATTTTTCTACTTATATATATATATATATATATATATTTTTTTTTTTGTTTTGTTCTTTATAACCAGTGTGTCTGGATCAGGTTAAGCACATCACAACTAATCCCTGGATCTACTTTATTTTTTGTTACAGTACTTTCCCGCTGATACATTTTTTTCCCTATTTTTTTCCTTGTACTTTTTTGTTCAATTATACATTTTTTATAACTGAGGTACGTGTGTCAGTTTAAGTGTCCCATGACTAATCCCGGACTGATTTTTTTTAAACAATATAATTGGGATGTCTAAGTTAGCTGACGCGTACCATGAGTTGTATAAGTACGTATATACCCCCTATAAACCAAAAATTCAAGAGTTGAGTATAGGGGTGTATTGGTAATTTACCAATTTTTAATTATATTTTCTGTTACAATACTGTGGGCATGTCTTTGAGCGTGCCGTCAATTACCGAGCTCACGCACATTTCAAATGGCACGTGCGGAGTTGTATAACGTCTAAAAATATATATTAGTTTTTTATATATTAATTTTATTATGTAAAAGTATAATATCCATAATTCCCTCAAATAAGATAAAAATAAAGAATTGTCAGTGGGGTTGTCCCGGTAATTCCACTTTTTTAGTGCACAGTGAAATTAACTTTTGTAGCCTCAAATAAGACAAAACATAAGAGTTATCTATAAGGGCGTTTCAAACATTTCATGTTTAACTATACATGCATAAGAGAAAGTTTCACTTTTATTTTACACCACCAAATCTAAACTTGCTATGTTTTTAACCGCAAGTTGCGTTTAATGCAAATAAAAATAAAAAATAAAAATCTAAACTAATAGCAGAGGTGTATAGATACAAACAAAAAATTAAAAACTATCTCAAAAGGAACAAAAAAAATCAAGGGATTGAAACTAAACTAAAAAAATAAAAGAATAAAAACCAAAATACAAAAAAAGAAATTATATATGTTAAAACTAAAAACAAAAATAAAAATTAATCTCAGTGCGAGTTTATGGCTCGCCTAATCATTAGTCTTTTCGATTAAAGTAATGTTTTTCTTTTGGAGTCGTAATGCAGAGTGTGTATTTTTAAATTGTTAATATCAAAGGTAGAAAAATTAATATCAATTAATATATTTTCTAAATATTAGATTTGTTTTTATTGAGTTATCATAGTCTATAACGTGGATTACGAGTTTGGTAGACTCAAGAGTTTGGTAAACTGGGTTATTTTCGTGTATTCCTTGAGAGAGGTTGTTTCAATCTCATTATCCAAGTCACATGTCCTTCAATATTGGATTTTTTTTTATCGAGTTGTCTTCATCTCATAACTCAAGCCAAAGGTTAGAGAGGTTAACCCAATTAACGAAATTATTATTTGTTTAATTTTATCAGTTAATATTATATTTGATTGAAAATTAGGCTTTTTGATCTGTTTCGGTTTGCTTTTATTATGTTAACCCGGGTTGAATTGACTTATTTTTTATCACTTTTTAATTAGCATGTTTATAAAAATTTCATCGCTCAACATTGGGTCCATTGAGGGAGGTTGGAAATTAAGTTGTATAATTTGTATGATTTGCTCTATATGGAGTTATTTGAGTCTCGTAACCAAACTCATTGATTTGACAGATTATTAACATGAGTTAAATTTAGTTAAATTATATTTTTACGGGCAGTTTCTGAACAATTCAAAGTCAACCAGGTTGTGTTGGGTAAATCATCACACGATTTAAATTGTTTTTCTAGAAAAAAAGTATTAATCCAGATTTGTAGCTTAACACACGGATAAATAATCTAGTTGGCCCTACAAGGTTTTCAATTAACCTACTAATCAAATAGCATCTACTCAAGAAAACAAACATGGTTAGATTAGTCATCTCACAATCCATTTTGTTTTCTAGAGAAATGTTGACTCACATTGCAAACACAAAGAGTTGACTGATCACCTTCGTTGTCATTGTATTGCAGTTGGAAAAGACAAAGGAGGGAAATAATAATTAATATTTTGGCAACAATATTATCCAATTTTCCTATGTGCCCCCATGGAATGATAGATTTCTGGGGCGCTGCTATTTGTTGGTTTTCATTTTTCTTCAAAACTAAAACTAAATAAATACATAGATAATCTCTTAATATATTATCCTAATGTTTTTTTTTCCTTTAATTTAATTTAATTTTAAATTAATTAAATCTTAAATCTAGCTAAATAATAAAATTTTAAAATTTTCTATGATATATATATTTTTTGTTATGATTTTTTTTTAACTTTTTTCTTATCAATTTCTATCAAGAGACAAGAGTCTTTTTATAAGGCACTGAAATGAAAAGTTTTTTTTTAAAAAAAACTCATTTCTTGCGAATATTACAAAAAAAAATATTACACAAAAATCATTTGATTATTAGGATCCATTTAAGGAAACTCAATCCAAGTATTCAATGATCAAGAATACGGCCCATAATTTCACAATATTGATATTTATTTGGAAATAAATATGATTGGGGTTGTTTCTCAAATTATTTTTTATTTAAAAATATATTAAAATATTTATTTTTCAAAAATTATTTTTAACATCAAAACACGACACATAAAAATAACCTAAAACAACTAACTTTTTATTTAATGTACAAAATAAAATAAAAAAAATGTTTTTTAAAGGCAATATTAAATGGGGCTTAGAAGAAACACACATTAGCATATTAATTTTAAGAACAATAATTTCAGGTAGATGGGAAACTGTGTTATTCTCTCTAGAATTTATTATAAAAATAAGAATTTCATCTTATTATATGAGATATGATATTACAAAACACAAACATACTTAAGAAGATTTCTTAAACCAAACCCATTTATGGCCAGTTTGAAAATGCCAACTGCAACGTAAAATTTATGTCTATTTCCAAATCGGATTCGCTTAACTACCAAAATCACCCGATACACTGCGGATTAACTATCAAATCATCCGATTTTAACTGTGGAATCCATGCCCTGAGGTTGTGCCACTAATTGTTCAGACGATTTTTCTGCAAAGTCAAGAGCACCTTCTTTTCCTATCAAAGAATTCAGTCTCACGCAACAATTTCCTGGCCCGGTATCAGAGAGGAGACTTATTTTTCTTTCATCCCAGGTTCAAGTTTTGTCAGGCACGCCTATCATTCTCGTGATGCTTATATGTTCATTGGACTTGCAGGATGTTCAATGAACCCGAAAATTAATTGTACTGCGCGTAAGCTAACCCTGACATCCTAGTAATAAAAAAAAAATCAGTCTCATCTTAACCAAGTCAACAAAATGGACTAAAGAACACGATCCGGAATCAGGGTTCTTACCAATAGATACTTTTCAAAATATTGGCATCGTTGATTTCACATGGATGGTAATCAAGACTCACTTGTCAAACGTCGGATCCCAATTTCCGGTGGTCGATCGTCAAAGAAAAGCTTCCATGTTTGAATTTTCTCCTAAAAACACGGTAATCATTTTCAAGCATTAAATAAAGCAACATTTTTTTCCCTATAAATACTCTCTCTTTGCTTAACTATTAACCACACAGCACCAATCATTCTGTCTTGCTCAAATGGCAAAACCTGCCCTTTTAGCCCTGCTTGTGCTTCTCGTCTTCAATATAACATCTTCTTTCTCTGCCGCCGCTGAGGGTAATGATTCAGTTTATGAATCTTTCCTTCAATGTCTAGAAAGCAACACAAACCCACAAGACGAAATCTCAAGCCTTGTTTACTCGCAATCTAGCGCATCTTACACTTCAGTTTTGAGAGCTTACATAAGAAACGCACGTTACAATACCTCTGCAACTCCGAAGCCGGTTGTCATTGTAACTCCAACTCAAATATCCCATGTTCAAGCCACGGTTATTTGCACCAAAAAAGTTGGTTACCAACTCAAAATCAGAAGTGGTGGACATGATTATGATGGGATTTCCTACGTTTCTGACATGCCTTTTTTCGTTCTTGACATGTTCAATCTAAGATCTATTGAGGTTGATGTCAAGGATGAGTCTGCTACTGTTCAGACAGGGGCTACTCTCGGTGAGCTCTATTACAAGATCTGGGAGAGCAGCAAAGTTCATGGTTTTCCTGCGGGGATTTGTCCTACGGTTGGTGTTGGTGGGCATTTGAGCGGTGCGGGTTATGGTAATATGTTGAGGAAATATGGGTTGTCGGTTGATAATGTCGTGGATGCTGAAATTGTCGATGTAAATGGGAAGCTTCTTGACAGGAAAGCAATGGGCGAGGATCTATTTTGGGCAATTCGTGGAGGTGGTGGTGGAAGTTTTGGGGTTATAATTTCTTACAAGATCAAGCTTGTTCCTGTTCCTGAGACAGTTACCGTTTTCAGAGTTGAAAGAACACTTGAACAGAACGCTACTGATGTTGTTTACAAGTGGCAATTCGTTGCTCCTCAAACAAGTAATGATCTTTTCATGAGGATGCTTTTGCAGCCCGTGACAAGGAACGGTAAGCAGACTCTGAGAGCATCAATTGTGACACTGTATTTAGGGAATTCTGATAGTCTTGTGGCCTTGCTGGGAAAAGAATTCCCTGAATTGGGATTGAGGAAGGAGGATTGTAATGAGACAAGTTGGATTCAGTCTGTGATGTGGTGGGATGAGTCTAAAAATCTTGGAAAGTCACCTGATGTTCTTCTCGATAGGAATCCTAATGATGCCAATTTCTTGAAGAGGAAATCAGATTATGTTCAGAACCCAATATCAAAAGATGGGTTGGAATGGTTGTGGAAAAAGATGATTGAGATAGGCAAGACTGGATTGGTTTTCAATCCTTATGGTGGTAGAATGAATGAAATTCCTGCCTCAGAAACTCCATTCCCTCACAGGGCCGGCAATTTGTTCAAGGTCCAGTATTCAGTGAACTGGGAAGAAGCAGGAGGTGAGGCAGACAAGAATTTCATGACTCAAATAAGGAGGCTTCACAGTTACATGACCCCATTTGTTTCCAAGAATCCGAGGAGTTCATATTTGAACTATAGGGATCTTGACATTGGTGTCATGGAGGCTGGAGAAGATAGTTTCGAACAGGGTAGTGTTTATGGTTACAAGTATTTTAATGACAATTTTGATAGGCTGGTGAGAGTAAAGACTGCTGTTGATCCAGAAAATTTCTTCAGGAATGAGCAGAGCATCCCTACTTTACCAAGTAAGGCATAGAAGATTTTCAGTGGTGATTTCAACCAATTGGTTAGGTGATTGGTTTGTAATAGAAATAATAATAATCTATAGTTGTTTTCTTTTTAATAAAAACGCTACATGATTGCTTCTTGACGGAATCTTGCCCTTCCATCATCATTGATCTTTCTTTTTTCCTTTAATTTATAAAATAAATCATTCGTGCTCACTTTAGATAATGCAAATCTGTGATCATGACACTAGCAGATTTTACCCCCCTCTGTTCATCTTACTTGTCTTCTTTAAGGCTGAAAAGTGATCAAGACCTTATTCACAATCACAAATCACAAAATATACAAGACAAGACTGATCAAATGAATAAATATATTTACTTTTTATTCCAACCACAGTTTTCGAGTCATATCTTACCCTTCTTCCCCTTTTCACTTTAGGCATGTGAAGGGAGGAAATGAAACCAACTACTCATCAATCATGTATGAAAGTTTCAAGGTTCTTTCCATCTTGGTTCTGATTAATAAATTGCTGATTGCTTACATCCCATGATTTTCGCCATGTTTTCAAGAAAAGAGCATATGCTCTTATGTCCAAATCCGTAAAAGGCTTCCATATGTGCTTGTGTAAGATTCTTAAAAGAAAAAAACAATTGCTTTTGTCCAGCTAGTTTAGATTCTTCACACCAACTCTTGACAGATAGCAGTCCAACAGCTTGTTCAGCACGGAAGTCCTACTACCAACAACTACCTTATATCCCATGAACCATATCATCTTCTTCGTTTTTTTTTTTGACAAAATCATGATGAATATGACGATGAACTCATATCCTAGGTAATATACATATATGCCCGTGAATAAACTAATGTCACAAGCTTTATGATTGGCATTAATTTGTACCTGTAATCTGCGATACAACACCACATGGCGAGTGTCGTTTCTCATCATGTTTTGTGCCCCAGTTGCATCAATTATCCTCACAGGTGAATTGTGGTCCCATTGGCTTCAATTCTAATAGACTCAACTTGAATCAAACAAAGGCGTGTGAACTTACTTTCTCTGCCATGTTTTCTGTCCTGCTCAGACTCATTTTCTTGCTTCCTGGTAACTAACGTTGGTCATTTACTGCAGAAGTAGGGCATGACTCCGGGGTGGCTGGGGGTTCTACTTCCAGGTCTATAACATCCATGTTGAATCTCATAGCAATCTTGATATGCTTTGCCTGTCCTTAAGGATCAGAGGATGATGGAGTGTTCGTAGCTATTCCTGGAATCTTATTTTTATGGCATTCCAAGTGGGAAACTCATAAGACTGCTTGTATGTAATTGAGGAAAAAATCTAAGGAATCCTTGAAGGATATTTCAACTTCTTTGTATGGTGTTCCCTCGTTTGATCATGAAAGTAGTTTAGAGGGGGACAAAAACTTCGGCTTTAATGGTGTGACGGCTCAGTGACAACATCCTGATATAAGATGGTGGTCCTGAAATTAAAGACTTTGGTGGTGGGGAGAGCATCTAGTCTTTTTGAAAAAAAAATACTGATTTTTATTTTATTTTAAATTGAATTTTTTGATTTTTTTAAATATTTTTATGTAATGATGTAAAAAACAGTTTTTTAAAAAAATAAAAAAAATAATATTTTAATATATTTTTAAATATATTATTTATTAAAAACAATCTCTGCATTTTTATCACTATCACTGGAGATGGCAATCATAATCCAACGGTCCAACAACAGGCAAATTGAAATCAATAAAATTCTTTGCAATGCATAAACAACTCCTAAATAGATTACTTATAGTAGTCTTAGAAGGTAGATTAAATCTAAAGAACTCAACCAGCTTAATCATGAAAAACTTTCTTGGTTTCAACTCTCTTGTTCTTGGTCTCCTCTTGAGTTCTCCACCACAGATTCATCCACAAAAGGCTCAAAATCTGACCGGAATGAAAATGTCTCCACAACATCGAAGCCCATCTCCAGTCTCAAAGATTTACTACTTCCATCTTTTAAGTTGAATATTGTCAAATTATTAATTCTATTCCTTAATGCAGCACTAGCATTGCCGAGACCAGTAAGGATAATGTACGGTAACTCTTTGGTTAAAGCTTCAAAGTTCACTCTCTGCTTTTTCCTCCATGTTTTTCTATCATAATTCTCTATGATCCATAGCTCCATGAAACCCTCGCCATCCTCTTTGCATATTAGGGCAAGATTTCCCTCATGCTCACCGAGCATCACGAGCCTTCGATGATGATTCTTGCGAACTGCTTCGGGTAGTGAAATCATGCTGTATATCTATTCCTTCACATGGAAGGCAAAAATTTTACACCCGAACGTAAGCCAATGAAGTGAACCACAAGTAGATACGACAGGATTAAATCCAAGTAATGACTCGTGCAAAACCACTTCCTTTGCATCTTCGAATCAAAAACCTCGCATCGAAGATTGTTAAATCGATAGGAATCTCTATTCGCACGAAACTGAGGCTGAGAAAACCTCACAATCTTGTAATGCAAAGGTCTTTAACTTAACACAATCATACCAATTGCTTTATTCCTATATCGAGTCTTTGGATTCGGAATTGTTTCCATTATTTTGTGGTGGGCTTGCACACATAATACCTTTGGAATGTTTCGATATGTTGGCGGGATATGCGTGCAAAGCAGGAGACCTTGGTTTGTAGATGTTGAAACCTGAGGTGATTCCAGAACTGCCCGAGTACACCGGTCGACCGCTTATAAAATAAACTGAACCGGTCGACCGCCTGGGCTCAAGTAAATCGGTCGACCGCTTGGAAGATAAAACTGAACCGGTCGACCGTCTGGTCCTGTCTTCAAAGCTGACGCAGGAGAATTAAAGACTGAAGAATCGAAGATTGAAGAATTAGTTGTTAGGGTTAAATTCTCATTGTAATAAGTAGGTTTAAAGGTTCTAAGTCAATGTTTTTAGTTTATGGTCAACAATTGTTAAATAGGAAATTGTAACCGAATTTTGAATTTTATAGCCGTTGTAATTTTTTCCTATATAAATAAAATTTGTGGGATGGCAGTAACCACCGGATAATATTCTGCCAATGTGTGTTTGTTCTTTCTGCTAAAATTCTCCAAATCCCTAAGTTCTGTAATTTTGGAATTTCCCATTCTTAGTTCTCAATTTCTACAGTACCTGTTCTTTACACATTTTTCAGTTCT
Organism: Salix exigua; assembly: GCA_032356905.1. NCBI lineage: Eukaryota > Viridiplantae > Streptophyta > Magnoliopsida > Malpighiales > Salicaceae > Salix > Salix exigua. The sequence goes on from CM063603.1 coordinate 33,756,681, forward strand.
TTCATTGAAATTTCTACATGGTATCAGAGCAGAATTAGGTCTTTGAGAAGGGATTGAAAGGTATACACGAGTGAAAAGTAATCAAGGATTGATTAAACCTTGAAAGGGAGGGTTGCTATTTTTTTCGAAAATTCCAGAATTTGACAATCAAGAAATCAATCTTGAATTGGTCTTTCTTTTTAAAGAATCAATAATTGGAAGAATTTCCCAATTGTTATTCGTGTTCTTTACTCTGTGGAATACCTGGAAGATTAAAGATTGCAAAGAAGCAAGTTTTAGACTGGAAGAATGGATTCAGCTTTTTCCCCGAAATCTCCAGTTTTCACAGGATCAAATTATGGCATCTGGGCTGTAAAGATGGCAACCTACCTGAGAGCTTATGATCTGTGGGATGTTGTGGAATTTAACAGGGATCCAACACCCCTAAACAACAATCCTACAGTGGCTCAGATGAAATTCTTTAATGAAGAGAAAGCAAAGAAGTTCAAAGCACTCACATGCATTCATAATGCAGTGAGTGAGGAAATGTTTACGAGGATTATGAACTGTGAAACTGCAAAGGATGCATGGGAAAAATTGAAATCTGAGTTTCAGGGAGATGAGAAGTCTAAGAGGATGCAAATTCTGAACTTGAAGAGGCAATTCGAAAGTCTGAAAATGAAGGACTCGGACACTATCAAAGAGTTTTCCTCAAACATCTCCAAAATTGTAAATCAAATGGCTCTGTTAGGGGAAGAAATCAAAGAAGCAAGGGTGGTTGAAAAGGTACTTGTAAGCCTACCTGAAAAGTTCGAAAACAAAATATGTTCATTGGAAGATTCTAAGGATTTCAATGAACTAAGCCTACAAGAGTTGATAAATGCCCTACAAGTTGTGGAACAAAGGCAACAATTCAGGCAAGAAAACTCTGGAGAAGAGGTTTTTGCAGCAAGGTTCAAGGGAAGAACAAAATCCCAAGTGTTCTTCAAAAACCCAGAAAATAAGAACAATTCTGGGAAACAATGGCAGAACAAGAAATGGCAGAATAATCAATCACCTGTCAACAACTTCACTGCAAACGGGAATGATAGAAGAGAACAATTCCCACATACAAGTATTGTCAAAAGACAAATCATCTTGAGTCATTTTGTTGGCTCAAAAATGCTCAATGTCGAAAATGCAAACAATCAAAAATTTTGCAAGAACAACACAGCAAATGGACAAGCACATGTTGCTGAGGTGATGGAACCCCGAGATGAACAACTCTTTACTGCCATTACAAGTCACAGCTGCAACAAAACAGAGGTTAGTAAACAAACTTGGTTGATAGATAGTGGTTGTTCAAATCATATGTCTGCAGAATTAAGCATGTTTAATAACCTTGATTTAAACTACAAATCAAAAGTGAAAGTGGCTAATGGACAGTATGTAAGAGTAGAGGGCAAAGGGGAAGTTGACATAGAAACCTTAGCTGGTATTAGAAACTTTGAGCATGTGTTGTATGTACCAGAAATTGATCAAAATCTGATAAGTGTTGGTCAATTGCTTGAAGAAGGTTTTGCATTATACTTCATAGATGGTGTGTGCACAATCAAAGATGATCATGTGACACATTTATTCACTGTCAAAATGCTTAATAGATGCTTTAGTATTGAAGAAAAATTGAAACTCATAAGCATGAATATTAATGCTACTGAAAATTCAGTGTTATGGCATAAGAGGTTGGGACATTTTAATTATGTCTCTTTGAAGAAAATGGCTGAATTACATGTGGTTGAAGGTCTACCTATGATACATGAACTAGATGATGTGTGTGAAGCATGCCAACTAGGAAAACAATCAAGAAGTAAATTCAGTGTAAGCACACTTAGATCAACTGTCAAGTTACAACTTGTGCACACTGATTTGCGTGGACCTATGCACAATGAATCATTGAATGGTGCAAGGTACTTCTTGTTGTTTATAGATGATTTCACTAGGTTTTGTTGGGTATACTTCCTTAAATCCAAAGGGGAAGTTTTTGAATGTTTTCTTAAGTTCAAGGCTGCAGCCGAGAAGGAATCTAGCTGCAGCTTGAAAGTATTGAGGTCAGATAATGGGGGGGGGGAGTTTACCTCCCATAAAATGGAAGAATACCTAGTTAAGGAAGGTATTAAACACCAGTTGACTGTCCCATACACCCCACAACAAAATGAGGTAAGTGAGAGGAAAAATAGAACTCTAATGGAGATGGCAAGATGCCTCATATATGAGAAAAGTTTACCTTTGAAGTTCTGGGCTGAGGCTGTAAGCACAGCCTCATATCTCCTAAATAGAATGATCTCAAGATCACTAGGAGATAAAACACCATTTGAAGGATGGCATGAGTACAAACCCAACCTAGATCACTTGAAAATATTTGGGAGTCCATGTTATGTGCTGCAACCTGAAGCAAAGAGAAGGAAATTAGACCAGAAGTCAGAGGTCGGAATCTTAATTGGCTATAGTTCAAAATCAAAGGGCTATAAGGTTTATGATTTAAAAACCAACCAAGCTGTGATTGCTATGGATGTCAAATCTACATTTTTGAATGGAACATTAAGTGAAGAAATATATGTAGAACAACCCGAAGGATTTGAAAGTGAACCAAATTTAGACAAAGTGTACTTGCTAAAGAAAGCATTATATGGCTTGAAACAAGCTCCTAGAGCTTGGTATAGCAAATTAGATGAGTACTTAGCAAGCTTAGGATTTGAGAAAAGCTTGAATGAAGCCACTCTTTATGTAAAGAAAGTTGATGATCACATATTAATAGTTTCAGTCTATGTGGACGACTTATTGATCACGGGTGATGATGAAAAGTTTGTTGATGAGTTCAAGCTAAACATGAAAAACAAGTTTGAAATGAATGAACTTGGATTACTAGCTTACTTCCTTGGAATGGAAATGAATCAATCAAGTGAAGGATGTTTTGTATGTCAAAAACAATTCACAACAAAACTACTAAACAAGTTTGCAATGGAAAATTGCAAACCTGTTAGCACACCAATGGTGCTTGGGATGAAACTCACCAAGGATGATGGTGCCCCCTGTGCAGATGGTAGAATGTATAGAAGTTTAATTGGAAGTTTGTTGTATTTAACTTCCACTAGACCAGACATTGTATTTGCAGTGAACTATCTCTCAAGATTCATGCAAAATCCTAGTCAAACACATCACATTGCAGCAAAAAGGGTGCTGAGATACTTAAAAGGAACACTGGATTTTGGCTTGTTCTTCAAGAGTATGAACACTGTCAAAATAACTGGATTTTGTGACAGTGATTGGGCTGGGAATGATGAAGGGATGATGAGTACTTCGGGGTATTGTTTCTCAATGGGAGAATGTATTTTTTGCTGGAATTCAAAGAAACAATCAGTGGTTGCCCACTCAACAGCCGAAGTTGAATATATCTCTGCATTTGTGGCTGCAAACCAATTAGTATGGTTAAGGAAAGTGTTGAAGGACTTAAACTGTGAACAAGGGGAACCAACTGAACTTTTGTGTGACAACATGGCTGCAATTGCTATTTCGAAGAACTTTGTCTTCCATGATAGAACAAAACACATGAAGATAAAGTTTCATGCAGTAAGGCAGTTTCAGCAAGAAGGAGAATTGGAAACGAAGTATGTTTGTTCAAAGGAACAGCTGGCTGACTTGTTCACAAAGACTTTAGCAAAAGAGAGATTTGAAGAGCTAAGAAGAATGGTGGGAATGTGCAGCTCAGGAATCAAGGGGGAGTGTTGAAATCTGAGGTGATTCCAGAACTGCCCGAGTAAACCGGTCGACCGCTTACAAAATAAACTGAACCGGTCGACCGCCTAGGCTCAAGTCAATCGGTCGCCCGCTTGGAAGATAAAATTGAACCTGGTCGACCGTCTGGTCTCGTCTTCAAAGTCGACGCGAGAGAATTAAAGACTGAAGAATCGAAGATTGAAGAATTAGTTGTTAGGGTTAAATTCTCATTGTAATAAGTAGGTTTAAAGGTTCTAAGTCAATGTTTTTAGTTTATGGTCAACAATTGTTAAATAGGAAATTGTAACCGAATTTTGAATTTTATAGTCGTTGTAATTTTTTCCTATATAAATAAAATTTGTGGGATGGCAGTAACCACTGGACAATATTCTGCCAATGTGTGTTTGTTCTTTCTGCTAAAATTCTCCAAATCTCTAAGTTCTGTAATTCTGGAATTTCCCATTCTTAGTTCTCAATTCCTACAGTAGCTGTTCTTTACACATTTTTCAGTTCTTTCATTGAAATTTCTACAGTAGAACCCTCAATCTTTACCGAACAAGGTAAGAAATTGAGGGACAGTTCGGGATGCGAAGGTGTGCTGTCAAGAGACAAAAAGATAGAAGAGAATCCTGACCTTATTATTCATCAGTGTCCGAATCAAAATATTCTGAGTAGAACCCATGAAGGCAATTGGGGGTTAAGCATAAAAGACGTAAAAAAACAGAGTAAAGGAGATTTGAGAGGAAATATTGAGGTCTAGCAAAAGAATGTAAACAAGTTATGCTATCGGCTCATGGATTTATACGGAAGAAGAAATTGACGTATAAAGCAGCAAGTCAGTGAAATATAAGGATTCATCATTATGTTGGAAACCTAATTGAATTCCTAGCCGTTTCCTAAGAGGACAAGGAAAGTTTGAAATTGAAAGCAACATTCTGTTTCCTATCTCCTGCAGGATTTGTGTAGCATCTTGGGCATGATCTTTTGGGTAGGAGGTCTTGTGCCATGGCTTTTGTTAAGACTGATTTGGGCTCGGGACTCCTGAGCTGAGGTTTTGCTGGGCCAGTGTAGAGCCGATTGATGTTTGTTCTTGATTCTTATAGCAACAATATAAATAATAACCCTTGATTCGAATTGGATTTAATTACTTTGACCATACTCGTATATTTGTTAATTACTCCTTGATTAATATAAAATCTCTCCTTTTGGCCAACCTTTTTTTATTTATTTATTGCAAGTCACATGGTTAGACTACTTAAAGGACTGGGTGTTATATGATCATATCATAGGCTGCTGAATACCTGTTACAAGACATTTCCATCTCTTTCACCAATTTTCAGCCTTATATGTCTATTTCGTTACCTGATAGATAAGTCTTGTAATAATCTTGAATGTTCTTCATTTTTGAATTTGAAGTTTCCATTCTTTGAATGAGAAATTGTGCTCAGCATCAGTTGGGAAGCGGCTTTAAATACGTAACTTACCTTGTGTTGCATCACAACCTGAAGGGGAAAAAATAATGGAAAGATCAAACTTCAGTGTGCGTCTTTTACTTTTTATACTTTTAGTCTCACTAGCTTGGTCTGCAAGTTCAAGTTCATCTCATGAGATGTTCTTGCAATGCTTTTCATCTCATATGTAGCATTCCAAGTCAATTCCAGAAGCTATCCTCACTAAAAATAGCCCTGCTTACTCATCGGTTCTGCAGTCATCCATTCGAAACTTCAGATTCTTGAACACTTCAACTCTGAAACCTCAATTTATAATCACTCCGTTTAATGAGTTTGAAATCCAAGCAGCCGTTGTTTGTGCCAAGAAACATGGCATGCAAATAAGAGTTCGAAGTGGAGGCCACGACTACGAGGGTCTATCTTCCCTGTCTGATCAAGAATTTGTACTTGTTGATCTTGCTGAACTTAGTTCCATCAGTGTTGACATCGAAAACGAAAGGGCCTGGATCGGGGCAGGTGCAAGCATAGGAGAGTTATATTACAGAATTGCGGAGAAAAGCAAGGTCCATGGCTTCCCGGCAGGTAGTTGTCCTACGGTAGGAGTTGGGGGACAATTTAGTGGAGGTGGATTTGGTACCATATTCAGGAAGTATGGCTTAGCAGCTGATAATGTTATTGATGCTAGGATAGTTGATGCTAATGGAATAATTCTTGATAGAGAATCGATGGGAGAAGATCTTTTCTGGGCCATTCGAGGAGGGGGGGCGGCTAGCTTTGGAGTCGTTTTCTCATGGAAAGTTAGACTGGTTTCGGTTCCTCCAACTGTTACTGTATTCAGCATCGGAAAGACCTTGCAGCAAGGTGCAAGCAATCTTCTTCAAAAGTGGCAAAGCATTGGAGATAAGCTTCATCAAGACCTTTTCCTCCATGCTACAATATCAGTTGCTACTTCTATCCCCGACGGAAATAAAGCTATTCAAGTTTCGTTCGTGTCATTGTTTCTTGGCAGGGCCGAGGAGCTTCTCCCTCTGATGCAAGATAGCTTCCCTGAGCTGGGCTTGATGCGCGAAAACTGCAGTGAAATGAGTTGGATCCAATCTGTCCTCTATTTTGGTGGTTTCTCACCAAGAGACTCCTTCGATGTTCTACTTAGCAGGACTACTCAGTTCAAGGAATTCTCCAAAGGGAAATCGGATTACGTAAAGCAACCTATTTCAGAAACTGGCCTGGAAGGGCTGTATAAAATGATCCTTGAAGAGGAGACATCGATGCTGATCCTGACACCTTATGGAGGGAGGATGAGTGAGATTCCGAGCTCGGAAACACCTTTCCCACACAGAAGTGGGAATATTTTCAAAATCCAGTACATTATAACTTGGGATGTGGAAGAGGAAACAGAGAAGAGCCTGAAATGGATGAGAAGACTGTATGCCTACATGGCCCCTTACGTTTCAAGCTCACCGAGAGCTGCCTATCTCAACTATAGAGATCTTGATTTGGGCAGGAATAGTTACGGAAATACCAGCTTCGCAAAAGCAAGTGTATGGGGCTTGAAGTACTTCAAGAACAACTTCAAGAGGCTAGCGCAGGTTAAGACTGCAACAGATCCTTCCAATTTCTTCTGGAACGAACAAAGCATTCCTGTGCTGCAAAGAAAAAGGAACCTGAAATAAATCTCGCCAAGATAGTGCACAACATATTGGTAACAAACAGAATAAATATCAATAAACTGCTTAGAAAATTTTAAATTGAAGTCAAAAGCCTCAAGGAAATGCTACAATTCTCTAATGCCTCGCTTTCAGCCTCTTGTCTAAGATTTACCTATGAGAGTTGTGCATTGACTTCCGGTAAGAATTTAAACTTCGATTTGATTTCAATATATTCAGTTACTTTGCTATTACAGTAGGGGGTTTATTTAGGAAATAATTACAATATAATTTTATCTAAAATACAATACACTTCAAACACCCATAAATATTTTCCTTACTATAGTAATAAACGACTACTTTGAAAAAGGCTATATGATTCAACACCTCCCAATCTTGGGTTAGGCTCAAGAGCTTCGAAGTCCTTGTGCACAGTTGGGCCTCTTCTCTCGTAAGACTTGCAGAAGATCCACAGCCGAAATGACTGCGTTGGACTAGGCCTCCAGAGAGCCTACATTCTTGAACAAGAGTTCTATGAACATAAATTTGCAATCTTTCAATGCTTGCCTTGTCAACGTTCATTGAGCTAAAGATACTGAAAAGTCTGCGGTCTCAAACTGTTTGCTCATATTTTCTAACCATTCTGAAATCCCTCACCTACCGACAAACAAAACCTTGAAATTCAGAAACAAACCATGTGATCGCTTGCTTTATTTGTGTATAATTCAACTTCATACTCCATTATTGATTGCATCAAGTCAGGGACCATAACCTGGTACCATGACAGAAATTTTAAATAATAAATATCATTAACTCTCTCTAAGCTCTTCCCCCATGATTTCTCTTTAAGTGAGATATCCCAATTGGATAATGCCCTTTTCACCAACTCGATGGACTCATACAAGTTCATATTTGCATTGCAACCTGCAGCTCACACTACTACAATTCAAGTAAAATAAATTTAAAAGAGGTGGAGAATTTGACTGCTGAGGTTGCAAAGAAATGATATCATATTTGACTAAATTAGTTTCAGATATAAGAGTAGTATTATCAAAGAAATTGTGAGGGGGGGAAAGATTTGAAGAAGCAAGGAAGATGATGTAGGTTGGTGAAAAATCATCCATACATACAAGGTTTCTTCCTTTTCCAAGAATTCACCCTGCATCACATAAGACTATTTCAAAGTTGTAAAGGAAAAAGGATGCCAGCTTGAATGAACCATTAAAGCTCCAAAATGGACTGTTCCCACCATGATAGTTTGGTAGTTCTCTTATCTTTCACTATGTATAGGCTCCAATACTCCAGTGAGAGCCAACCCTGCTTAGTGCTTTATTAAATTCTCAAATTCTTTACACATTGGATTAACTGAACTCATCATTGTAGTTACAGACATGGCATGGGAACTGGTTCGGGTACTGAAACTATTTCTTTTTGTATTTCCCCCCCTTAATAGTGATAAGTTTTGTTCTGATAAAAGGCTAATTTGTTGAAATTAGAGATTTAATTGCATAAAATTCAAATTCTGGGAAACAATTAAGGATTTAAAAAAACAAATTCAAGACCAAAGATCAATCTATAGAACATGCGTGATTTTTACTACTGAGATCAACGATTTTAAGGACTTAATTCAGAGAAAATATAGTTTTATTGACCAAGCGAAGACTAAATTGGTCAACAATCAAGGACGGGAGTGAAAAGGGCGCTCAAATCCATGGCCAAAATAGGATTTCAGGGAGGGGTGAAATTGCAAGGTTTGAGAGTAATAAATGATCAAATTAGAAGCGCAAGGGTGGAATTAATAATTTAGTCGTTATATTAAACTAAATTTTCTTATGAAACCATCAGTTGAGTAAGACATGTAAATTAAACATAAGAGTTTACTACTCGTGATTGCTATTTACATATGATCCCGTAGTGGGAGCAATAATTTATTTGGTGAGATAATATTTCAAAATTATATCAACAACTTTCTTGTCAGCATCTATATGCAAGGGAATCAAATGAACACACAACTCATTAGCATCCATAAACTTTGTTAATGGAATGCATGGAATCTGAAGGTACATCGATATATAAAGTTTTTTTCTCGTAAGAACTTCAAATTTATTTTATTTTATTTTCAAACCACGAGCATAACTCAACTAGTGGCCATGGTTTAAGGTGACCTAGGAAAAATCTGATTCGTACTTGTAAAATTAATAATGGAAGTGGTTGAATTAATGCCATATACCAAGATGCTAGAGCCTTTAAGTATAAGATGTAAGAAGGATTTTGAAGATATGGACCACTATATACAATGGAAAGTGGCACGCATGCATACCCCATTGCGAAGTGTAGGATAAAGATATTGGTCCACCATATCGTTTCACTAAATATAATGGCTGCTGGTAGGTGACTTGATTTGAGATATTTGACATCCATTAATCCAAGCTTGGCGATCGATCATGTCCATGAAGTTAAATAATGAAAATTTTCTTTTCTTTTTCTTTTTGCTTTTTCCCCCCCCGGAAATTCAGCTTCTATTTCTGACATTTACTCTACTTCTATAACTAGATGGATTAAGAGACTTCATGGGTGTTATCAGAAATCATATTAGGTGTGTTTGATATTATTTTTATTTTTGTGGTTGAGATTTAAAAAAAAAATAGTTTTATGAAAAGTATTTTAGCTATGATTCAAAATAATTTTTAAAGTATTTGATTAAAACTATTGTTGAGTTTGAAGTTAATAAAAAACAGTTTCAAGTGTTTGGTTACTTTAAGGTGTGTGTGTATATATATATATATATTATTGTTTTTTAAATATTTAATCATTATAATAATAAAATGCAATTAATAATTTAAGTAAATTAAATACTTGTTTTTATTATTCTATCAAACTACTTGTAATTTTATCATAAACTATATATTCCTGCGTGAAAGTTTCTGCAATTATGTAATAATATATAGTAAGCCCCAGATCAATTATGAAATAATATAGCGTGAAAGTTTCTGCAATTATGCAATTATTATACAAAAGTTCATCACAATTTGTTTTTTTTATCAGATTATTAGATAATAATATAAATTATATTTTATTAGTTGATGCGGTTCTTTAACATGATAGCAGAATTTTATTGATTCAACAGTCACGGGTTCGAATCTCATAATTTTTGTTCTATTTAATAAAAATCGAGCACAAGATGTTTGAGTCTGTGTACAAGTATCAAACTTAAAGAACTTTCACTTGAAAAAATGTATTAAAAAATAATATAAATTATATTCTTGGATCTCACGTAACAACTTAATTTGTTAAATAGGATGATTTCTTGATACGGAACATGACCACGATCAGATGTTTGACCTGGGTCTTTGGCTTCCACCCTACGAGCTCACGGTGTAGGGCTGCACCTCACTTAAAAGGAAAAGAGAAGAAGAAAAGTCGAGGCTATGGCATTGATTTAGCAGAGAAGGGGAAGGTTGATCATGAAGTCTGGAGACTTGGCGGATGAAGCGGCGAAAATGCTCTCTCGAATGCATGAGCTGACAGTTTTATAGTAAAAGAAAGTCGTGAAAAACCAGACCAGAAACAAACAATGATGGCAAAGGGTCCTGTTCCCTTGAACGTGGAACATATTTAGCTTTTGATCCATGAAAAACATAGAATAATCAACGAGAGACCAAAGGTTCAGTTTTCTAGGGTTCCGACTTTCGAGTAAGGTCGTTGTCATCGTGATTGATGGTTCCATTTTCTAAATAACCAGTTCTTCAAGCTAATCCTCAATACCCCAAAAAGCATTTTACTTTTTTTTTTTTCCTCAAAACTTCTTTTTTACTATTTTTTAATTTCTTTTATCACGGGGATGAAATTCTGTTCACACATGATGGGAGTAACTAGTAAGGGCGTTTCCAATGGAAAAAACAAAGGAAGAGAGACGAAGCCTAATAATAATGTTTTATCTTTTGTTTACTTGGTTAAAAAAGAGCTTTGATATTACGTTTTAAAATTATTTAAATATATCTATATCTATATATCTATATATATATATTATTTTAAATTAATTTTTTTGGTGATTTTAGATTAATTTCATATGCTAATATCAAAAATAATTATTAAGAAAATAAAAATGAATAAGATAAAGCGTATATACTGAAATAAACAGAATATAAATGTAAAATGAATAAGATTCGGTAAAGTTTTGATACAGAGATAACTTTTGAAAATACATAAAGCGTAGATATTTATTTTTACTAGATCACATAAATAAAATATTAATCTAATTAAATTTTTATTTAACTTTTAAAATCAACCTGCTAATTCTCAACCCATGATTAACTCAGAGCCTTGAGTGATAAACTTAACGAATTTAATATCGTCATCAGTACGTATAATTTGGCAATTAAGAATCAACTACTAGTCATAATCAAGTCACTTCTCAAAAAGCTTGTTCCTCAATTATGTTTTTTTTATATTAAGTTACTGTTTGGAAGCCCGGCTTAAATTGAGATGGCTTAACATTTAAATAATATGCTGTTATTACAAATAAATTAATTAATTTTAATTTTAATTTTAATATTTTCTTTACATAAAATAAAAACAATCACTGTCATATAATATAAAAAAACCCAGAGAATTACTCCACTACTCTCTAACTATAGACCATTATATATATATATATAGACACACGCTACGTAAGGTTGACGTGGTGCCTAGCATGGGCAAACTGGCTATATTAAGATTGGAGATGGAGAGGGGGAATTTTCTAAACTATAATCTAAGTTAGACCCATCATTCCCAGATGATGCAACACATAAGAATAAAAAAGTAATTATTTAATTCATAATCAAACCCATGCTTTAAAAAAGTATTCGACCCATACAATTTAATACCTAATTAATAGCGATCTGGATAAGTACTAGATAAGTATCTCCTTCGAGTGTGAAATTATTTGAACGCAGGCGCACTGGCAACATTAATAAAATAAATCTTTTTATTTTTTGGTCCTTTCAGTTTGTCTATTTGTTTACTCTAGATTTGGTCAAATCAGTCCTTCAACTTCAGTTTAATTGCAATTTGAGATACTTAATCCGATTCAGAAATAATAACTGGCCTCCATAGGAACGCTCGGTCGGTAACGAAGGTAGACAGAGAGCTGGAGTAAAGTTAATTGAAATTATAGGGATGGATTTGAAAAGGATAAAACATAAGGGCTCGAGTAGACTAAATAGGTAGAGTAGAGGCACCGTGATGTGCTTATACCAGTTTGGAGTATGATTGATTTGCTTTTAAAAATAGTTGTTTTTTAATATATTTTTTGTTCAGAAATTTATTAAAAAATATTTTTAAAAAAGTATTTTTGAGTTCAGCATATTAAAATAATTTAAAAATACCAAAATATTTAATTTAAAAAAAAGTTCTTTTGTTTTCAAAAACATATGGAAATACAGTGTCAAACGCAGCTTAGAAGTTGGTGTATGGGAAGTATGGTTATAGTTGTTATTCAAAGAGTTTTTTAACTTAAAAATACATTCAAATAATATTTTTTTATATTTAAAATATATTTTTTATTTCAAATAAAAAAAGGTCAAAATTATATATATAAAAAACTTTATTAGTGCTTATCAAACCGTCATATCCAAAAATATCATGGTGATATCCATTGGCTTTTTGAGAAAATATTCACATCCACTTTAATTATTTGAAATGGACATTTGTTTCCGAGAGCAGGCAGACACAATGGAGCCCTGTAGTATTACATAAACATGCAATCATAGACCAGACCCATAGGGTTCAGCTAGCCCCCACTTCATTTTTCTGTGATGGTTAGCTTTGCTAGCTAATTCACATTTCTTTTCTTTTTTCTTTATATATATATATATATATATATATATATATATATATATATATATATATTGTACCGTTTGGTATTGCATTTTAAAATTATGTTAAAAAAATTGATTTATTTTTATTTGAAAAAAAATAGTGTTTTTAAATTATTTTTAAGTGGTAATGTCAAAAATAATATTTTAAAAATAAAAAATAATAATATATTTTTGAATGAAAAACATTTTCGAAAAGAACATCAACCGCACTTCTAAATATTCACTTAATAGATATAGTGAATGTGTGGTAGTATGAATGAAATGCAGAAACACATTAAAATGATATTTTTAACATGAACATATCAAAATGATAAAAAACAAAAAAAATAATTTAAATAAAAAAATCAATATTTTTCAAAAACACTTTTAAAATACAGTGTCAAACATATAACAAGTGGCATATATTTAACACAAGAAGCTCACTTTACTTCACTTTTTTGGTGGCTCCTGCATCAAATTGAATTGAGAGGCGAATTCATAAGTGGCACCACAAATGTTAAGAGTATGGATCAATAAAACTAATTGCTTGAAGCCACAAAAATCTAAGATGAAGTACTTAGTTGTTGCTTCAAGCTACACAGGCTAAGCCGTATCAACTTCAATGACAAAACGTGTTTACACCACCTTCAAGCACTCACCGCCCTGTTGAAATGTGGAAGACATGCAAGAAACACATAATTAGACCGAGACTTGTTGTTGACGGGAAAAATAAATATAAATGTATTAGCATTGATTATATATTTATATAAAAATATCAAAAAATTTAATTTAAAATAAAATATATTTTTTTTCAAAAACATTTTCAAACGCAGTGTTCCATATCAAACACCTTTAATTTAGGTACAGTTATGTCGGTCGATAGATGACAATATCATAAAAATTCTTGTGAACATTAGTTGTTTGGTTTCCATAACGTTAAATTTTAGGGTGAACTCATTCTGCCTGGTCCTTCAAGTTCAAGAAACTGGTTGGATTAACCCCACTACTTCAATTATAGGCAGGACAACCTTGATACTCTCAATTCGTAATCATGTGGGCTCCCTCCATGTGACTTGTGCTTGTTAGATTTCCTCCACAGCTTTGATTGGTTGTTGGCATGCCGAAAGATAAGTTAGGGACTGATTTAACCACTTGTGGAAACCTACGGGATTACAAATAATGGAGTGAACCTTTGATTTAGTGCTTCTAAAAACTACAGTTGAAGTTGTTTTTAAAAATAATTTTTATTTAAAAATATATTAAATGATATTTTTTAATTTATTTTGATACCATCGTATAAAAAATTTAAAAAAGTTTAAAATAAAACATCAAAACTATTTTTTTTGAAAAATATTTTTGAAATACAGATTTAAAACAGCATGACTCTTGAACATCTAATGTAAACTTCGTGACGTGAGGATTAGATCAACCCCATAGTCATCAACACTCTGAAAACCCTCTATAAGAGAAGTCTTGTGACTTAGTTTTTAACACAGGCTTAGCTTTAAGTTTAGCTGCCAAACACTAAGAGAAGAAGAAGAAGGTGGAAATGGTTCCTTCAAGGTTTTCCATTCTTTCAATCTTTGTAGTCCTGCTACTATCTCCTGGACTGGCATTTTCTCTTCCAATTAAAGAAAGTTTTGTCCACTGTCTCTCACAATATTCAGAATTTGCCGTTCCTGCCTCAGATTTTTACACCCCAGACAATACCTCCTCCTTCAATGCTGTTTTGGAATCTACTGCTCAAAACCTGAGGTACTTGCTGCCTTCGGTGCCGAAACCTGCGTTTATTTTCACTCCTCTGTATGAAGCCCATGTCCAAGCATCTGTTATTTGCTGTAGACAGCTTGGAATTCACCTCCGAGTCCGTAGTGGAGGCCATGACTATGAGGGTCTCTCTTATGCCTCTGAAATGGAAACACCTTTCATTGTTGTAGACCTTGCCAAGCTCCGAGCTATCCAAGTAGATATTGAAGATAATAGCGCCTGGGTTCAGGCAGGAGCGACGATCGGGGAGCTTTACTACAGAATTGCACAAAAAAGCAAAATCCATGGATTTCCAGGCGGCCTTTGCAGCAGTTTAGGCATTGGTGGGCACATCACAGGAGGCGCATATGGTTCCATGATGAGAAAGTTTGGTCTCGGCGCTGACAATGTTATTGATGCTCGGATAATCGATGCTAGCGGCAGGGTTCTTGAAAGACGAGCCATGGGAGAGGATCTTTTCTGGGCCATTAGAGGTGGCGGTGGAGCCAGCTTCGGTATCATTACTGCCTGGAAAGTAAAACTGGTTCCTGTCCCATCAACTGTGACTGTTTTTACAGTTACTAAGACCTTGGAACAAGGTGGCACCAAGCTTCTCCACAGATGGCAGCAAGTTGCAGATAAACTTGACGAGGATCTCTTTATCAGAGTTATAATTCAAGCGGCTGATGGCGCCAAGAAGGGGGAGAGAACTGTCACAACTTCCTACAACGCCTTGTTTCTCGGTGATGCCAAGAGACTGCTAAATGTCATGGCACAAGGATTCCCTGAATTGGGTTTGACGCTGAAGGATTGCACCGAAACCACCTGGCTGAAATCTGTGCTATACATCGCAGGCTACCCAGCCAACACGCCTCCCGAAGTTTTGCTTCAAGGCAAGTCAACATTCAAGAACTACTTCAAAGCTAAGTCAGATTTTGTCACAGAACCTATACCCGAAACGGCACTCGAGGGGATATGGAAAAGGTATTTCGAAGAAGCGACTCCTTTCATGATATGGAATCCTTATGGTGGAATGATGAGCAAGATTTCAGAGTCATCGATTCCTTTCCCGCATAGAAAAGGTATCCTTTTCAAGATCCAGTACTTGACAATGTGGCAGAGTCCTGCAGAGAATGCTTCGAAGCACATAGATTGGATTCGGAGGCTTTACAATTACATGGCGCCCTATGTTTCCATGTTTCCAAGGCAAGCATATGTCAATTACAGGGACCTTGATTTGGGGATGAACAAGCAGAGCAACACGAGCTTTATTGAGGCTAGTGTTTGGGGAGCCAAGTACTTCAAAGATAACTTCAACAGGCTGGTACAGGTGAAGACCAAAGTTGATCCAGACAACTTCTTCAGGCACGAGCAGAGCATCCCGCCTCTTCCAGTCTCCTTGAGAAAAAGAAATGGAAGGGGACATGATCATGGGATTCATTAGCTAGAGACATATAAATTCATCCTATATGGGACTATTATTGTACTGAATTTGATTTTATTAGTCTGGTTGAGTTCAGAAATATGTCGTGTTCGCAAGTTCTACAGAAAAAAAGTGATGTAATAAACTAGCTATTGTGTGTTCAAAATGTAGCAGAAAGCTTGACGAATTGTTCCCTTCTCTGCAAATGGCAGTTTGCTAAAGGAAATGCTACTAGTAAACAATTATTGCTTTGTTGAAGTGTGTTAATGTTTTTGCCTAGAGGAGATGATTTTTTTTTATATAGTATAAAGTTTATATATATATATATATATATATATAAATTAAGAGGAAAAATTTAAGATTTAAAATTAAAGATGTTGTGAATTATACCATTTCTACTATTTATTCAAAACAAAATAAAATTAATATAAGGTAGAGTTGTAACACTTCTTTCGCTAGGGCATGTTAAATAATGCATGGACTTGATTGTTGTGGACATTAAAAATAAGCAAGATTAGGATACTAAAATCCCAATCAAATGACGGATTGATGTGAAGGCATGATTAGTTTACTTGACAACATTTTTAATTGGTAATGAGAAGATGGGGTTTCTTAGACATACTGTCCCATGTTCTTCAATTTTGTTTTGGCTTTATTCGTCACAAGATTAACAGCTGCTGTAAAGGATTGCATGGTGGTGATGTGAAGATGATCTCAGCAAGATCTTGATATTCATATTAGATCATGAACGAGTTCAAAATTTTATTTAAGAAAGAAAAGAAAAACTCTTTACTTGAAAGAAAAAAAAATGGTTACAAGATCTCAAAGCCACACGTAGGCATGTCATATTCATATGGGTGTTAGTATATTTTCCACAAAATAGAAACCAACAAAACATCAATTATTTTCTTAAAAAATACCAATCATACTTAGTGCTTGATTAATAGTGTTATTGTGATGGTTTTTGAAAGTGTTTTTTTTTTTTATAAATATATCAAAATTATATATATTTTTTTTTAAAAAAATCATTTTTAGCATAAACACATGAAAATAATCTAAAAACACTAATTTTTTTAATTTAAAATAAAAATATTTTTGAAACACCAGCAAAATAAATAAATAAATAAAGAATCTAGTAGGATTGATAAAGGAGACTCGACCAGAAATCCTTGGACCTTGTGATCTTGTCTTGTAGGATCAGCCCACTTCCAGGTGATAATTGATCCACGATACCGTATGCATATATATATAGCACAAAAGGTGCTTCCTATTATCCTTTCTTATTTATTTATTTATAAGAAATTAATTGTCTATTTTAAAAGTTTATTTTATAAAAAAGATTGAGTTGAGCTATACATGTGTGTGAGTGTATGTATATATATATATATATATGATGGTTGGATAAGAATCCAAACAGATAGCAGCTCTTTGTAAGAGAAATCTTGGAACACCTGAAATTCTTGAAATACAAGCCAAGGCAGCAAGAAAAAGAAGCAACATGATCTGTTCAGGTTCTTCCCTTCTGTCAAATTTTGTTCTTCTATTTTAAATTCAGGACAGTTTTCTGCAATGTCGTCTCTCAAGAAATTATGAAATCTCCTTCGCTTTTTCCAACATCTTGTACACTCCACAGAACTCTTCGTCCACTTCTTCAGCTCAATATCTCAGGCTCGCTCTGCAAAACCTCAGCTATCTTCACTCCATGGAAAGAATCTCACATCCTGACAGATTCTTCAGGCTTGAACAGAGCATCCACCCTCTTCCACTTTCCATGAGAACAAATCGATGAAGAAATCTAGGATGGACTCCATTGGTTTGCCTTGTATTATAGTTCAAGTTTGCTATGAACTGGAAAAAGAAATTTCTAAGAAATCCAGCATGTCTCAGGTTCTGCATAAAGGAAACAATATTTTCTAACCATTGTTTTTTTTTATATCATATTTCAAGACACAATCCTGAAAAGCATAACAGGAATCAATGCCAAAACAATGCAAATTCCTTGTTTGGAAAGATGTTAGAAATCTCTGTATCTCATGTCTACATTTTTCAGGAATTCTGACATGGGGCTAACAAAAGTCTTGCACGGCAAAGCATTCGGGGTGTCATGTTTTTCAAAGATAAATCCAAGTGATTGATACAACGTAAGACTAAAGTGGAACTGACAACTTTTTTTGTTCTCTATTAGAAATGTTAGATAAACAGAAACAAGATTTTCTATGTTAATGTGATCTTGATCAGAATATAGAAAACAGAAAAATAAAAAATCATAACATTCATAAACGTGAGAAGAGATGCCAAACCCTAACAAATGAGAGAGATATCTCAGCAAATATCAAGGGAAAAGGGAAAAGCAACTTCTTTTTCAGAGCTCTGCTAATTAAAACAATCATATGGGTTTATGTTCCTCTTCAGCTTCTCATAACAAAACAAGCCAACCAAAAGTTTATATACTCCTGACCAAGCAATACTGGCTGTTATATTAGACTGATCAGACCAACTGTTAAATTCAATCCAGAGCAGCAAGAAAAGTCCTGGAAATATATTGCTGGTGATTTAGAATTAATCGTATATATATATATCAATTATTATTTTTTGGTTTATAATTAAATATCATTTTCATTAATTTCATATTAAATAATATGAGTAATTAGATTAAAAAATGATTTATAACTTGGTCCCATCAAATTCTAAATTTTGATCACTGGAAATTCCATGTTAAACAGACTCTTCTCAGCCAACGGATCCAAGCAGTGAATGATGGGAAGTAAGTAAATTATCTATACAGGACTGAAGGTGCATAGATGCCTTTCTGCAGAAACGTCGTCGAGGCTCATGACAGACAAAGTTCTGTCTGGGGCCATTAGAGGAGGTGAGGAGCTAGCTTTGGCGTCGTTAGTCACTACTGCTTGGAAACTAAGACAAGCCGAAAGCCGAAAGTGAACTCGTGTTTATTTGTTGAAAAGTAAAGCAAACAACTTATTTCACTTGTAGTTTAAGTGTAGTTCCTTCATGAACTTTTAAGCCAAGCCATATAGCCCATAAACCTTCATTTCCAAATCTAATCTTAAAATATAAATTGAAATCCAATGTTTGGAGCAATTTATATCAAACAAGCATTCAACAAAAACATTCAGAGTAGACGATCATGGACAAATTATTCATCACTACCTTGCTTGGTTTGCTCATATTGGCTAATGGAGTTGCTGAAAACATGGAGTCTGACAACTTTGCCATCCTTGAGGAGCTTGAAAGCTTTGAGATAGATGAAGAAAATGATGTGCTACTTTTCGATATCCCGTCTTGGACAAGTGAACGTGGCGGCAAGGTTCTTGTTAATGTAGATAGCTTTGGTGCTGTTGGAGATGGAATTTCTGATGACACCCAGGTGCATATTTGAACTCTTAAAATAACCTCAAAAGGTTTTCCATTTTTCACACACTTTAGTGATTGATCTTTCCTATTGCCCTGACCGGATCATATACTCTGTTGTGATATTGCCAGGCCTTTGTGAAAGCTTGGGACACTGCTTGTGCTACACCAGAAGCAGTTTTATTCGTTCCTTCCGGCCGCCATTATTTAGTAAACGCAACAAGATTTAAAGGCCCTTGTGAAGATAGATTGGTCATCCAGGTAACTTGCTATGTTGCTTCAAAAGGTTCTGTCCCAAATTTATATTTTTTAAATTGTTGTCACTACTTTCTTGGCAGACGAGTACTTATGTTGTCAAACCAGTTTGGTGGTCATCTTACATTTAAACAAGTCTTTTTTATTATGATTTTGCAGATAGATGGAACAATTGTAGCACCTGATGAGCCTAAGAACTGGGACCCCTATCTTGATCGGCAATGGCTTGAGTTCTCTAAGCTGAACGGAGTCGTCTTCCAAGGGAATGGAGTTATTGATGGCTCAGGCAGCAAATGGTGGGCGTCATCCTGCAAAACGAACAAGACTAATGTGATCATTCAGAAATTTTAGTCTATAGTTTTATGCATGCTTCACTGCTTGAATTAAACAAAATTTTCACTAACATTTCGTTTATCTCTTCACAGCCTTGCAGAGGAGCACCGACGGTAAGATCTTTTCCCCTTAATTATATTATGCATCCTTCCAAAACAACTGTAGAGATTATTATCTGGTATACAAACAAATGAGGCCTTTGCAGGCATTAACCATTGATTCGAGCTCATCAGTGAATGTTAAAGGTCTTACTATAAAGAACAGCCAGCAGATGCATTTTGTGATTTCCAAGTCAGCATCTGTGCGAGTATCTCAAGTTATTGTTTCAGCTCCTGGAGACAGTCCCAACACAGATGGAATCCATATTACTCAATCAACTAATGTTGTTCTCCAGGACTGCAAAATCGGAACAGGTTTTCAGACCTAAACCCAATTCTCCTACTCTTATATTTTTTTTTTTGTAGAACTGAGAATCGGAACTGGAATAGGGAGGCGAATATTATTGGTAAAATGCTGACAGGTTGTATAATTCGTTGATTCCATGGAATGTTCAGGTGATGACTGCATCTCAATTGTCAACGGTAGCTCCGGTATCAAGATGAAGAGAATATATTGTGGACCAGGGCATGGAGTCAGGTTGAGTAAAACTTGAAATTCTAGAGAAAATGCCAAATCCCACAGAATGAGAAATTATAGGCTAAATTTTACCATTGTTCTGTATAATTGAGTACAGAAGAGATGGGGTCGAAATTCTTAATTTTCATCATTGACCTTCTTTTTCTTAAATTGTGTCACACAGCATTGGAAGTCTTGGGAAGGACAGCTCAACAGGAATAGTAACAAAGGTGGTCCTGGATACTGCATTTATCAGGGAGACAACCAATGGAGTCAGGATTAAGACTTGGCAGGTAATAACTGTTTTTATTTTAATTCAAGTGTTTAATCGATGTTTCCATACAAGGTTTGAGGAATGCCTGATGGATTATATGCATCTAAAATCCCCTGCTGACATACTTTATATGCTGCAGGGAGGTAATGGCTATGTCCGCGGGGTACGTTTTGAAAATGTGAGGATGGAAAACGTCGATAACCCCATCATCATCGACCAATTCTACTGCGATTCTCCAAAATCGTGCCAAAACCAGGTACATATTCAAAGTTCTATTCCATTATTTGTTCTAGATACATCTGACAATTCACTCTTAATAACTATCTTCTTAGTCATGGTATCAGAATTCTGAAAGATTATAAAATTCTGTGCTTTTCTTTTGGCAGACATCAGCAGTAAAAATTAGCGAGATCATGTATCGCAATATTAGTGGGACTACAAATAGTGAAAAGGCAATGAGATTTGCCTGCAGTGACTCAGTGCCTTGCAGCAACATAATCCTGAGTAACGTCAACTTGGAGATGGAGGATAGCACAGTGGAGACCTACTGCAATTCGGCTGAAGGTTTTGGATATGGCATCGTTCACCCTTCAGCAGACTGCCTAAATTCTCATGACAAAGACTACAGCTCCTTCGACCAGACAGAACGCTCCCAGCACTACATTCTTAACGAGGAGACAGAAATTGATGAGCTTCCAGATTCCTACAGCGACCACATTGTTCACTCTGAACTTTGATCTGACTGCTCATTGAAATTAAAACATCCTCATTAGTTACAGTAATATACTAAACTGGGTAAATGGAAAGTATAGAACACAAGCAGAGATTTCTCGGATGAGGTTTGAGGTGCCCATGTTCAATATTTTGGGAATTTACTGATATGCCGTGCATGGTTACAGAGCAACAGCAGTAGATGTAAATTTTCATTTCTGTAATGATTTTTTTCCGAAATCTATCCCAAATACATCAATAGATCATTTGATCCCACAAGACAATTATATTGATGATAATTCTTGCAAATATAATACAATGGAAAATTTAGAACTTACCTTCCATTTTGTTCTTGATTTGTTGCATCCGATTCTCTCCTTTCTTCTTGTTTTCTGCAAAGTTTTCTCCTCTATACCTTAACCTTTTCTTGATCCCTTGATGGAGAGGGATCTTCTTTTCTAGTTTTCTATTCTTCTTCCTCTCGGCAAAAATACCAACAGCCCACACCTCTTCTATTTCTTCCTCTCGGCAAAAGCCCTCAACCCACTCTTTCTCTTCTTTTCTATTTCCCATCGAATGGGTGGGAAATAAAATACATAATGGGTGGGAAACTTTCACTTTTCTTTCCACTTACATCCACCGAATGGGTGGAACAATAATGAGGAAAAAGAAGGAGTGCTTAATTTTATTTTATACACTTATATATATTTAAAACCATCAATATATGTATGTATATAACCGTATGAGAATATATGTTCTTTATGGTTAGAGGAGAGGGTTTCAACGTACCCATTCTAATACTCGTTTATTGAGACCGATCCATCACGGTTTCACTTTAACATATTAGAATCCGTAGACTTTACAAAGAACTTGAACTTTAATGATCGGACCGTTAATACATCGGCCACTCTACAAGAAATATTCTTACATTCTCCCACTTGGCCGTTGTGTTAACGTTATAGTCCAATTCCCTTTCATGCGCATCTTTACATCAAGTTCAATATTCAGTAAGTGCCACAAAATCGAGTTAGCCGAGTCATGGCGGTTGCCCATCATTTATCGCGATGGGGTCCCTTCCAAGCACCACACACCTTATGAGAATATATGTTCTTTTATGGTTAGAGGAGAGGGTTTCAACGTACCCATTCTAATACTCGTTTATTGAGACCGATCCATCACGGTTTCACTTTAACATATTAGAATTCGTAGACTTTACAAAGAACTTGAACTTTAATGATCGGACCGTTAATACATCGGCCACTCTACAGGAAATATTCTTACATTCTCCCACTTGGCCGTTGTGTTAACGTTATAGTCCAATTCCTTTCATGCGCATCTTTACATCAAGTTCAATATTCGAGTAAGTACCATAAAATCGAGTTAGCCGAGTCATGGCGGTTGCCCATCATTTATCTGCGATGGGGTCCCTTCCAAGCACCACACACCAACTCTAACTTTACTACTTCTTTCTATTGAGATTTCACTATAATTCTCAAAACTTTATGTCGAGAGAAACCATAATTCTCAACTTTATATGCTATCTACAAAAAAAACTTTATATGCATAACTATTATGATAACATTCTTTAATTACAGAATAACACAATCTTTAATGACATCATCTTTGAGTAACAAATTTACATGAGCACAAACTATCATAGCAAGGTCTTATCTATTATGCCCATTTTCTCTACATGGCCAATAAATATACCGGTCGGTAATCATTTCGTCAAAGGATATGCCAAAATAATGTTTGTATTTATATGCTCAAAAGTCACTCTGCGTTCTGTACTTCTTCCTTCTGACGATAAGTATTTAATTTCCAAGTGCTTAGCACCTTTCGAATACTTGTCATTCTTTGAGAAGAATACTCTGCTGGAATTATCACGATGAAATTCTCAGCGGCTTGGCTATACTGTCAACAATTCCAAGCCCTGAAATAAAGTTTCGCAGCCACAATGCTTGAACCGTGGCTTCAAAGCATGCCACGAATTCGGCCTCCATAGTGGAAGTAGCAATGACAGACTGCTTTCCACACTTCCATGAGACTGCTCCCCCAGCCAATAGGAACAGATAACCAAATGTCGACTTTCTCATCGTCGACGCAGCTAAGTATAGTCCGAATCGAGTATCCGAGCGATTTCTATATTGTCGGATCTCCCGTGACGTAAGTATGTACTCTTTGGTGCCTTGCAAGTACCGAGAACTTTCTTTGCAGACTTTCCAGGTGATCCATTCCGGATTACTTTGATACCGACCCAACATACCAACAGCAAAACTGATATCTGGCCGAGTACATGTTTGAACATAGTTCAAACTCCCAACCACTGAAGCATATGGAATTCTTTCCATTTCTTTACGTTCCAATTCATTTTTCGGGCATTGCATTTTGCTGAATTGATCCCCTTTCTGAATTGGAGCCTTTCCAATGGAACATTTATCCATCCCATATCTCTTTAGAACTTTATTTATGTATCCTTTCTGAGACAAACTTAACCGTCCTTGTGATCTATCACGGATTATTTCTATCCCGATCACAAAAGATGCCTCACCCATATCTTTCATTTCGAAGTTACTAGAGAGATATTTCTTTACGTCACTTAACATTCCCATGTCATTCGCAGCTATTAATATGTCGTCAACATATAATACCAGAATGGCAAACTTGCTCCCACTAACCTTCATGTAGATACATCGATCAACGATGATCTCTACAAAACCATACGACAATATGGTATCATTAAATTTTATATACCATTGTCTGGAAGCTTGTTTCAACCCATATATTAACTTTCTTAGCCTACACACAAGATTTTCCGTTCCTGTGGCCACAAAACCTTCAGGTTGGTCCATATAAATTTCTTCCTCAAGCTCTCCATTCAGAAAGGCGGTTTTAACATCCATTTGGTGAAGCTCTAAATCATAATGAGCCACCAAAGCCAAAACAATTCTTAAGGAATCCTTCTTTGAAACTGGAGAGAAGGTTTCCGTATAGTCAATGCCATCCTTTTGAGTGAAACCTTTAGCAACAAGGCGAGCCTTGTACCTTTCTAATTTACCTGTAGAATCCCGTTTGATCGTAAAGATCCATTTACACCCAACAGTTTTGAAACCATCAGGCAATTCTACTAGGTCCCACACTCTGTTGACATTCATAGAAGAAACTTCTTCTTTTACAGCATTAGACCACTTTTCAGAATTTTCACTTTCCATGGCTTTTCTGAATGTTTTTGGTTCTTCATTAAGACTAAGGTCGCATTCACTTTCAACATCGTAAACCATATAGTCATCTGTAATGGCGGATCTTCTTTCCCTTATAGATCGCCTCAATGGTACATGTGGCACGATGTTCTGTTCTTGAATTGCGATAGGTTCATTTTCGATTTCCTGGTTTAGTGGGACCGTATGTTCCTCATTCTGTTGTTCTTTTTCGGTATTTGGTTGTACACCAACAACAGGAATAACTACTTGGGTCGGAACTACGGGTGAAGAATCTTCTACCCGAATTTCTTTTATGTTCACTCCCCGAGATTCTGAACTCCCACTAGTTTCACCATTTTCAATGAACCTAGCATTACCCGTCTCAACAATTCTCGTACTATGACTAGGACAGTAAAATACAAATCCCTTAGACTTTTCCGGATAGCCAATAAAATATCCACTGACCGTCCTTGAGTCTAATTTCTTTTCATGTGGGTTATACGGCTTTACTTCTGCTGGACATCCCCAAATACGTAAATGTCTTAAACTGGGTTTCCTTCCTTTAAATAGTTCAAATGGTGTCATTGGAACCGCTTTACTAGGAACCCGGTTTAATATATACGTCGCAGTCTTTAATGCATATATCCACAACGACATGGGAAGTTTGCAATTACTTAACATACTCCTAACCATTTCCATTAATGTACGGTTACGCCTTTCAGCTACACCATTCTCATCGAGGTGTTCCCGGCATTGTGTATTGCGCACAAATGCCTTTACTTTCTAGAAGTTTTGCAAATGGACCTGGACATTGTCCACTTTCTGTGAATCTACGGTAAAACTCACCACCTCTATCCGATCTCACTACTTTCACTTTTTTTTTCTAATTGCCTTTCCACTTCATCAATGAATAATTTCAGTACATTCACTGACTCAGCTTTATCATGCAATAAATAAGTGTATCCATAACGTGAGTAATCGTCAATAAAAGTAATAAAGTATTTTTCACCACTCTATGACGGAGCATCGAATGAGCCACAAATAGCCGTGTGTATCAACTCTAAAAGTTGACTACTTCTTGTGGCGAGTTTCTTTGTGATGTGTTTGGTTTGCTTTCCTTTAATGCATTCTATACACACAAGTCACTAAAATCTAATGGAGGTAATAATTCTTTCTTTATTAACCTCGTCATCCTTTCTTTAGATATGTGACCTAATCTTTTATGCCACAAGAGTGCTGATTTTTCGTTTGATGCACTACGTTTAATTCCTTTATTCTAAACATTAAACAAGGATTCAGAAAAACTTTTATCAAGATTAAACACATGCATGTTGAATCAACCAAAGTACCATTACCATAAAAGTAGTCTTTTCGGTACAAAGAAAATACACCATGTCCAATCTTAAAGTCAAATCCTAAATCGTCCAACCTACTTCATCGAAACAAGATTTCCGGCACATTCGGTACAAAGAGACAATTTTCAAGATCTATAAAACAACCAGATGTCAAAGATCAATCATGACGTCCCAATGCCTACTATCCGCGCCTTCATCCTGTTTCCCATGAACAAATACCTTCGGTTCCTTTTAAAGGTTGGATCGCATCTGAATCCCTGCTCAATATGAGATACATGAGTAGATGCACCGTAATCAAGCCACCAAGTATTTCTAGGCACTTCTACAAGATTTAATTCGAACAAACAAATAAATGTTGTGTACCTTTCTTTTCAAACCATGCCTTCCTTCTAGGACAGTCTTTCTTTACGTGTCCCTCCTTCTTGCAGAAGAAACACTTGACCACTTTATGGATTTTACTTTCGAGTCCTTTAAAGATACCCTTATCCTTCCTTCCGTCCTTCATACTTGGTTTCTTAAAGCTGCTACCGGCTTTGTTTAGTCCAGCGATGAGTGCAACTTGATTTTTCAGCTTCTTTAACCTCGCCTCCTCCTGTATGAGCATGACCTTCAATTCCTGAACGTTCCATTTATCCTTTATGGTGTTGTAATTCACCTGGAACTGGCCATACTCTTGAGGTAGAGAGTTGATGATAAATTGAACCAAGAAAGATTCATGCACCTCCATCCCCATGGACGTCAACTGTGATGCCAGATTAGACATGTGCGTGACATGTTCATGGATTGTCTGAGACCAATCGAACCTCTTCGTAGTCAGCTCGCTCATTAGGCTGCCTATAATCGATTTGTCAGCCACATCCGATTGGGATTGTTCCTTTATTTTCAGAATGAATTCCCTTGCTTTCTCTGTTTTAGGCATAGATGGCTTTATATTTTCTTCCATCAACATCCTCAGTAAGTTCAAGCACAGCCGGTTAGAGCGCTCCCACATCTCATAACGAGACTTTTCCAATTCTGAGCTCTCACTCGTAATGGCTGCTGGCTCATCATCCATGAGTATGGCTTGGTCTAGGGACATTACACCCAAAGAAAACCTTATCTGTTCAGACCATTCCTCATAGTTGAGTCCATTAAACTTTACCACAGAATTTGCAGAGGCAAACAAACTTGATGAAGCTGCAAAATTTTCAACGTGCTTACCGTTAGTGCTTTGAAACTTTAATAGATTCATCAACCAATAAAATCTAAACACTTTACTTGTATGTATTTAAGCAACCTGTGGGCAATACATTAAATACATACACTTTACATGATGCTTGTTTAGATTTTCTTTAATAATTAATCAAGTCATACATACAATCAATAACAATGCTACCTGTGGGTATACACATTATCGATCGTAGTATAAATGATTAATACTTTAAGCGTTACTTATTACACCCAACGATCCACCTGTGGGTGATCTCCTAGGATATATTAAGTAATCAATTGATCAATCGAAACCTTTCATGTCATTTAAGCATCAATTAATCATGATCAATTATGAATCTTTACTTTACCGTCACATTAAATATAACTAGATCACTGTGGTGATTAACAAGTTATACGTAATATGAACTTCTTTTAATAAGCTTTAAATTTTATATGTATTAACATTTCATAATACATTAGCTTAATTACTTTACGATTTGCAACGGAAACATTTTTAACCCTTGGGATTCTCAGATGAACCGGTCGACCGCTTGGGTTACCAAGTGCACCGGCCGACCGCTAGGTTACCAAGTGATCCGGCCGACCGCTTGGTTACTAAGTGAACCGGTCGACCGCTTGGGATGAACCGGTCGACCGCTTGTCCTTTTCCAACTGAACCGGTCGATCGCTTTGTATGAACCGGTCGACCGGTTGGATCGACGATTACTGATTCGAAGATCATCCGTAAATTTTCAAAAATCATAACTTTTGATCTACTTACTGGATTTTAACATATAATATACCGTTGGAAAGATAATTTCAGTCTCTACACATTGATATAATTGTTTTTCATATATTTCAATTTATCAATGTTTGATAAGATTAAATAAAAAAAACAGAATTTATCACCAATCCTTTAATGGGAGATCAATGGGTTCTATTGAGGCTCTGATACCACATGTAAATTTTCAGTTCTGTAATGATTTCTTTTTCCGAAATCTATCCCAAATACATCAATAGATCATTTGATCCCACAAGACAATTATATTGATGATAATTCTTGCAAATATAGAACAATGCAAAATTTAGAACTTACCTTCCATTTTGTTCTTGATTTGTTGCATCCGATTCTCTCCTTTCTTCTTGTTTTCTGCAAAGTTTTCTTTAGTTGATTTTCTCATCTATACCTTAACCTTCTCTTGATCCCTTGATGGAGAGGGATCTTCTTTCCTTTTCTATTCTCTTCACACTCTCTCAGCAAAAACACCAACAGCCCACACCTCTTCTATTTCTTCCTCTCGGCAAAAAGCCCTCAACCCACTCTTTCTCTTCTTTTCTATTTCCCATCGAATGGGTGGGAAATAAAATACATAATGGGTGGGAAACTTTCACTTTTCTTTCCACTTACATCCACCGAATGGGTGGAACAATAATGAGGAAAAAGAAGGAGTGCTTAATTTTATTTTAAACACTTATATATATTTAAAACCATCAATATATGTATGCATATAACCGTATGAGAATATATGTTCTTTATGGTTAGAGGAGAGGGTTTCAACGTACCCATTCTAATACTCGTTTATTGAGACCGATCCATCACGGTTTCACTTTAACATATTAGAATCCGTAGACTTTACAAAGAACTTGAACTTTAATGATCGGACCGTTAATACATCGGCCACTCTACAGAAATATTCTTACAAGAGAGAGAAATTATGCAGTTGTTGGAAATTTTAAAAAATTACAATACTTCTATAAATGTGTCTGGATTATTTCAATGTTTTTCGTAATTGTAAGTCGCTTGTGATTTTTCATAGCTTATAGAAACTGGTATGACAGTGCACAGTCTTCCCTCGAGCAAGTTCTTACAATTTTTCTCAATTTTATTATTTATCAAAGAGCAAGTCATATATTTGAAATGTTAACCTACTTTTACCCGAGTTAATTCAATATATTATTGTTTCCATATTTTTAAGATTTCATTGATTTTTTTAGCTAAACTATATTTTTATCAATTTTCCATGTTATCTTTGAACTCATCAAGTTGATTAAGCTATATCGGTTCAACTCTCATTTTCTTATTTATATTTAAAATTTAAATTGTACAATTCTAAATAATTTAATTTTTAGATTTAAACTATTTTTTTGTTGAATTAATATATATAAACATAAACACCACAACTCCAAAATCAAAATATTTTGTTCTTATTAAAAATAAAAAATCAACTGAAACGAAACAGAATTTACAATCTTGATTTCGATTGCTTACATGGGGTATAATCAATGCAGAATTATTGATGCATCAGGTTTTTAAGAAAATTATTTTTCCTTCATTTTTTTCCAAACTTCAAAATGAAAAATAAATAATATACGTAATAATTCTATTTTTCCTCGTTTATATTTCAGGTTTTTTTTTTAGTAAAGTTTTAGATTTATTTAAAGAGTAGTTGAACAAAAGACTACTAGTCATTAAATCTATAATTAAAACTTATTTGAAGATTTAACCCAAGTTACATGATTCACTAATTTAACAAGTTTATTCATCAAGATTTTTTTATCAGACAAACCATTTTCTAGCAAACAAACAGGGTATAAAACAAATTATATCATGTTATTATCGGTAATTCAAACTGTCATTGACTCTATTAAATTAATTAATTTATTTTGGGTTAGCTGCTTTTACATTATCTAATTAAAAACTTAAATTAGACATAAAATTGGATTAATAAATTTCAAGATTAAATAATAATGATTGAAGAAACTTTGTATACATTTTTACCTTGGTGGATGTTCCAACGAGCCCAGATCTGTCGGACAGTCCAAATGAAATGGGTCCACCGATATGACAATGGGCCAGAGCTTTGAAGAAAAATAGGTTTACCGAAAGCTGAAGGGGACAATGACTCCACGTCATTAGTCGCAACGTGTTTTGATCTAATATAAAATATTTGTTTTACGAATCTGACTTCGATATATGCTGACAGGTCAATAGACAAAACTTTTTTTAACAATTATATACACTTTTTATTTTTTCAAATCAATAGCTGGAATCATATTTAGTTATTTAGTTTTTGGACATGCTATTTTTACATCTTCCTATAGAAAATCTAATTTTTAAAAAAAATTATATTTTGAAATTTGAAAGTGTAATGAGTTATTTTTGAAAATGTTTTTTTTATTTAGAAATATATGATAATAATATTTTTTATTTTTTCAAAATTATTTTTGATATACATCAAATTAATTTAAAAATATCAGTCGTAATGACTGAAAATCATTCATTAATTTATTAGATAGAAGAGACGACAACATATTGAAGTACGCCTACAAGGCAGGAGAGTGAAGTCCCGACTATTATTTGCCTCCTCCATCAAATGAACTGAATCCAACGAGGCTTGATTTATTTTACTTCACTTTCCTTTCCTCGTAGAAATTGGAAGAGGTGGGATGCTCTGTTCATGCCTGAAGAAGTTGTCAGCATCAACTCTGGTCTTCACTCTTACCAATCTCCTGAAGTTACCCTTGAAGTACTTGGAGCCCCAAACACTTGCTTCCTTAAAGCTTGTGTTCGTGTTCTTGTTCATGCCCAGATCAAGGTCCCTGTAATTGAGATATGCTTCCCTTGGATTCGTGGAAACATAAGGTGTCATGTATTTGTAGACCTTCCTAATCCAATCAATATGCTTTGCATTCTCGGAAGGATCTTCCCACATCGTCATGTAGTTGATGAAGAACATGTTGCCGCTTCTGTGAGGGAAAGGAATCTCCGATTCTGAAATTTTGCTCATCATTCCACCGTAAGGAACAAATGCTACAGTTGGATTATCTTCTTCGTACATCATTTCCCATAAACCTTCGAGTGCTGATTCATGGATTGGTTCTTTTGCAAAGTCGGACTTGCCTTTGAAGGTGCCCTTGAATAAATTCTGTGGCTGAAGCAAGATTTCAGGAGTCGAGTTGTTGGGGAAGAAACCCATGTACAGCACAGAATCGATCCAGCTCGTTTCGATACAATCCTGCTTTGTCAAACCGAGTTCGGGGAAGCTTTCTTGCATGACTTGGAGGAGTCTCTTTGCATCGCCAAGAAACAATCCATTATAGGAAGTTGATATTGTTTTCTTGCCTTCTTCACTAGCATTAGCCAACTGTGTACTGACTCTGAAAAAGAGATTCTCGTCGAGTTTATCAGAAGCTTGTAGGAATCTGTAGAGGATCTTGGTAGCACCTTGTTCCAAGGTCCTAGCAACCCTGAAAACTGTCACAAATGGAGGTACTGGAACCAGTTTCACTTTCCAGGAAGTAATGATTCCGAAGCTACCTCCTCCACCTCCTCTAATTGCCCAAAACAGATCTTCTCCCATGGCTTTTCGGTCAAGAACTCTTCCATGAGCATCAATTATACGAGCATCGATGACATTGTCTGCAGCGAGGCCATATTTTCTGAACATGGTACCGTATGCACCTCCTGTGATGTGCCCGCCAATACCTAAACTGGTGCAAACACCTGCTGGGTAGCCATGAGTCCTGCTTTTCTCTGATATTCTGTAGTACAGCTCGCCAGTTGTGGCGCCCGCCTCAACCCAGGCACTATTATCCTCGATATCCACGCTAATGGACCGAAGATTGGCAAGGTCTACAACCATGAAAGGCTGCTCAATTTCAGAGACATAAGAGAGTCCCTCATAGTCATGGCCTCCACTACGGACTCGGAGGTGAATTCCAAGCTGTTTTGAGCAAACAACAGCAGCTTGGATGTGGGATTCGTTCAGCGGTGTCAAAATGAACTCAGGTTTCGGCACTGTAGGCTGTGAGAACCGGAGGTTTTGAACAAACGACTCTAAAACACCAGTGAATGAAGAGTTGTTTGGGGTGTACAATATCGTGGAGAAAGGAAAGGAGGATTTAGAATTTCTTGAGAGACACTTTAAAAAACTGTCCTGAATTGAGAATGAATCTATGAATGAAGGAGATAGAACTAAAAGAAATACAAGTACCGACAGAAGGGAAGAACCTGAAGGAGCCATTTCTTTTTGTGTTTCAAGAAATGATGTCCCTACGGTTCCTATAGAGAGCTGTGATCTTTGGATGAATTTATAGGCCATGTTTTGCATTTTGTTTAAAAATTGCTTTTGAAAAAAAAAATATTTTAAATTTTTATTTTAAATGATTTTTTTTATATTAAAAATAATTTTTAAAAAATCAAAAAATTATTTTAATGCATTTCTAACAACAAAAAAAATATTTTCAAAAATAATATCAACAAACACAAATTAAACTTAGCATGAAAGTCAGGAAAAAGTCTTATGTTCAACGTAGAACAGTTTTGTTTACGTGGTAAATGTTTGAATATTATGCTTCCAGAATCCAGGAATCAAGCTTTAATGGTAAAATATTTTTTTTCATATACAAGACTGCGTTTCAAACATAATTTTGAAAAAAAATTGTAAATTAATATTTTCTGTATTTTAAAAAAAATTAATAATATTATTCTAATGAATTCTAAACAAAAACGCACGTTAAAAAATAATATAATTATAATCCCAAACGCCGCAACTCTGCTATGCGTTATATATTTGACAATGAAAACTATATAGTTGACAGTCAAAATTGAGTTCTGGCCAATCATAATGATCTGTTTCTGATAAGAGCACATCTGGTCAATCAAATCTATAACATGCGCTTTGTCAGCATTCAGTTCGGTCAAACCCGAGCGGTGCGGTTTCGGCGCCTTAGATGTTCTAGGCTACCATAAAAATTACTTCAAGTTTGTGGGAAGTTAAGGGTGTTGCGGTTTTAAAATAGTTTTTGCTTTATTTTTTTTTTTCAGTTTTAATATCAACAAATCAAAATCATTACAATAATTACAATATATATATATATATATATGTTTTAACCTAAATTAAAAATATTTAAAAGCAAAAACCAGAAATTGTGTGAAACAACTCCTAAATTCATGTTCTAACCTCTCATCATGTGGAGCTCTCTTCTTCTTTTGTACCAACTTTTATGCGACATTTCTTGTCGCTCCCGCTTCCTCTAGAACAGTATTCATGGTGCTGGGTCTACGATTGAAACACCAGGCTGAGATTGTAAGACATGACATCGCGATGAAGATAAGGTTCGGACAAAAAATCTCCCTGCACCAGGAAAATTTCTACACACGTTGCAGATTTTCAGAGTGCAGACGCGTTAATTGACTTGTAAAATGACGAATAAGGAGTCGATAAGTCTACTTCACATGGTTTTATTATTATTATTATTATTATTATTATTTGTAACTAGTTGAGTTACGACCTGAAACTTCTTGTCTCCTACTCGTTTTTATTTGAAACGATCAACTCATTTTATTTGAAACTTCTCGTCTCCGACTCGTTTTTTTCTTTCCTTTCACAACTCTTTATTATTTTTCGAGTCGTGTTTTGTTTATGAAGATCTTCATGCAAACCCATGATTCTTGTCCACTGTTTGTTACTTTGATGATTCTGTTTGTTAAATAATATTTATGTAGTTTTATTTAGTAATAATTATCGAGGGTAGAATAATATTTTTTTGTTTAATCAATATATACTTTATTTGTAAATTGATTAAGTCTAAGCATTCATAATATATCAATCACTCAAAATTCCATACCTCATAAGTCTAGCCTCTCTTTTTTTAGTGATATTATGTCTTTCGCCTCTGCAAAATATGATATTTTTTCTTCCCTTTGCTTCTGAAATTTGATATTTGCATTCAGTTTCTGTAATTATTTTGGTATTTTGGCAAGAAGATATTTTTTCAGTTTCTGCAATCTCTGTTCAGTTTCTAAAATTTGGTATTTTTTTTCCATTGCTTTTGCATTCATGTTATCTATGATTGTTGATTATGGCTACTGAAAGAGATGATTCGCTTTAGTCTATGAGAGTGAGGTTGGATGGGAAGAATTATTCGTATTGGAGTTATGTGATGAGAAATTTTCATAAGCGTAAAAAGATGTGGGGGCTTGTTAGTGGAACTTATATGGTATCTAAGAATATTGAGGAGGGGGTTGTTGTTTTGATAGATACATGGGAAGCAAATAATGCAAAGATCATTACTTGGATCAACAATTCTCTTGAGCATTCAATAAGTATGCAATTGGAAAAGTATGAGACAATAAAAGAGGTTTAAGATCATCTGCAAAGGTTATTCACACAATCAAATTTTGCAAAACAGTATCAATTAATGATTGACATACGAGCACTTCATCAGAAGAATATGAGTTTTATTCTAGTATGACAAATCTTTGGGATCAATTGGCTCTTATAGAATTGGCAGAATTAAAGGCAAGTGGTGCCTATATTGATCGTAGAGAGCAACAACGATTGATACAGTTATTAACAACTTCTCGCAGTGATTTTGATGGACTTAAAGGTTCAATTCTACATCTTTCTCCATGCCTTATGTTGACTCTGTTGTTAATGAGTTATTGGCTTAAGAAATACACCTTCAGTCTTATTCTAAAAAGGAATTTTTTTTCTTCAAATCCTTCAGTACTAGCAGTACCTTTTGAGCCAATATTTAATCATCCGAACAAGTCTTCCACAAGGGTTGGCTTTGATGAGTGCAATTTCTATAAGCAAAAAGGTCATTGGAAGGCTTACTGTCCGAAGTTGAGACATTAGAATCAAGCTTGGAAGTTTGATAGTCATTAATATAATCCTCATAGACCACCTCAGGGTTATAAACCACCACACCACAATACCACAACAGTAGCCTCCTCATGCTCTATTACCGATCCTACTACTTTGGCTGAGCAATTTCAGAACTTTCTCTCCTTGTAGCCACAAGTAATGTCTATATCTTCTTCCATAGGTCAGTTGCCTCATAGTTCTTCAGGTATGTCACACTCTAAATAGGTCTTGGATTCTTGTGCTTCCTATCATGTGTCTCCAAACAATCATAAGACTAATGATGACACTGTTATACCTTTAGTAGGAGTTGGTTCTGTTGTCACACCCCACTTGTCTCTTCCTTATATTTATCTTATTACAAAACTCAAATTTAATCTTGCATTTGTTTGTCAAATATATGATTCTAGTGATTATTTAGTCATGTTTTCTGGTTCTTTTTATTGTGTATAGGATCTGCAGTCTCAGAAGCTGATTGGGATAGAACGTAAGGAGAATGAACTATATATTTTGGATGAGTCAAAAATGTCAGTTCTTGTTGTTGTTATTGTTGTTACTACTACTGTTGACTTGTCTTTTTTTTTCTTTTCGTTTGAGTGTTTCATCTTCTAGTTCTTACTTATGACTTCCTGTCTAGGTCATGTTTCGTCTTCTCATTTCACATTTTTGTCATCCATAGGAGCTTTAGGAAATTTGAAAACTTGTGACATTTTTTTTTGTAGTGGAAGTAAATCGACAAAATTTTCTACTTTACCTTTTAATCGAAGCATTTATAATTCCTCTTCATCATTTGAGTTGATTCATTCTAATATATGAGGACCTTCTCCTATTTCCATAAAACGAGGGTATCAATATTATGTCTCTTTTATTAATGATCATACTCGTTATTGTTGGTTTTATTTAATAAAACATCATTCTAAATTCTTTGAGACATATGCAACTTTTCGAGCTATTATCAAAACTCAACATTGTACTATGATCAAATGCTTTCAGTGTGATTTGGGTGGGGAATATACCTCTAATAATTTTTGCCAATTACATGCCTTAGATGGAACCATCCACCAAACTTCGTGTATAGATACTTGTGATCAAAATGGAGTTGCTAAAAGAAAACATAGGCACATTGTTGAAACTACTCGTTCTCTTTTGTTGTCTGCTTTTTCCTAGTGAGTTTTGGGGAAAAGTTGTTCTTACTGTTGTAAGTTTGATTAATACAATTCCATCTTCTCATAGTTTGGGTTTATCTCCTTTTTAAAAGTTATATGAGTATGTTCCTGATTATTCATCATTTAGAGTCTTTGGTTATACTTGTTTCATTCTTTGTTCTCATGTAGAATGCAGTAAGTTATCCTCTCAATCCATTATTTGTGTCTTTGTGGGTTATGGTGAAGGTGAAAAGGGGTATCGGTGTTTTTGTTCCAATAACCATGAAACTTTATGTGTCTCGTCATATTGTCTTCCTTAAGCATATACATTTCCTTTCTATTCCATCTATTACTCATAGCCTAACTAAAACTGATCTTATTCGTATAGATCCTTTTTCTAAGGCTTTGGGTAATGATATATTTCCTCATGCTCGATCAATTTGTACTAATAACTCTGCAGGTACTGGTACTTTACTCTCTGGCACACCTGCAACTCCATTCTCATTATAGCCCCTCAAGCTTCATCTAAGATTGTAGATCTACCTCCACGTTAGTCTATTCATATTTGTAAGTCCACAAAACTACCAAATTTGTTTTTTCTTGTTATTCTTCATCATTTACTTCCTTTTTAGTTTTTATCCATTGTCTCGTTGAGCCCTCTTCCTATAAAGAGATAATTATTTATCTACTTTAGTAGCAAGCTATGGATGAAAAACTTTCTACTTTGCTTAAGATAAATACTTGGGATTTGGTTCCTCTACCTCGTGGTAAAAGTGTTGTTGGTTTTCGTTGGGTGTATAAGATCAAAAATAATTCTAATGGATCTGTTGAGCAATATAAAACTAGGCTAGTTACAAAAGGATACTCTCAGCAATATGGACATGTTTGTAAGCTTAAACATTATATGGTCTCAAACATGGACCCCGTGATTGGTTTGAGAAATTCTTTATTGTGATCTTAAGCAAAGTAGTTATTCTGCTCTTTTTATTAAGTGCACTAATATTGATTGTATTATTTTGTCTTTATATGTTGATGACATGATTATTATTGGTGATGACATTGATGGTATTTGAGTTTTGAAGTCAGAGTTGCCAGATGTTTTGAAATAAAGGCTGTCACGATAGTGTTTTTTGGGCTTCATGTCCCGCCATCCCCGTTGAGGGAGAACAACACACGGTGAAAAAGAGAGTTTGTTTTATAGCTGTAAAATCACGACTATAAATCTTAGGAGTCATCACCTAGTATTAAAGTCACTAGGAAACCTATTTGTAAGAACCCCAATTTTTTTCCGATTTGTTTATTTGTTAATCTTTCCCCCCTATAAAAGGTAAATGAAGCATAATTTTTTTTTCTCTTGTTGAAATTTCTAATGAATTTTCGGCAGAGTCTCCCCTATAACGGGAGATCCCAAGTTATAACAACGCAACTTGCACACAGTTTGAATCACATCTCATCCATAATCATATCCATGTTTAGTACAAACAACTACACAACTCATTCCAAAATATGCTCAAGACCATATTCATTCCCAAACTCCATCTTACAGTACACGCATAAGATAATAAATGAAAGAGTTGATTCGAACACAAAGATTCCATGTGTGTGTGTGTAACACAACACAATTTAATATTCTAACATAATCTCATATTTTCTAATATCTCAAGCTTAGGTTGATACATTTAATCTTCCAGAAACAAAATTCTTAAAATATAATATTCTATAGTTTACATGTTTTCTGCATAACAAAAATTTACACCACAAATCTCTAACCTTCTAACTTATGCAAAAAGGGATCAAGGACTTAAAAATCTATTCCTGACAGGATTTGGAGGAACCTGCAAAGTATAGATTTTTCCATGCAAGTAAAAACAATTAAGTAAATACAAGCAATTTACAAAAGAAATTTTAACAATATATTTATCAATCTACTCATATTAGAGAATTTATTGATGTGATGAGTGAAAAGTATTGAGAAGTTTAAAAAAAAACCTTGTTGTATGGAAGTCTAGACATTGGTCTTGAGGTTGAAAATGATGGAATTTCAGTTTGATTCCTCAATTTGTGAAAAATACAGTTTTGTCCATGAACTTTAACAAATTATAGTTTGGCTCATGCAGTGAAATTCGAGATTCTGGACAGAATTGAGGATGAATTATGGGAAAGAATTTCAGTATAGTGATGAATTTATGATCTTTTCAATTTATTCCTTCTATCATGACCCAATTCCCGAATCCATGATCGATATACATGGACGTGGTCCCCCCCTCCATGATTCCACACCTATACGAATCCAAATTTATATACAAACTTCTCCTTTAAATAAGTTAATCAGAATTCAACGCAACATTAATAATAAAATTAACTTCATAATATGTTTTGATTGTCTTAATACAAGAGTTAAATACAAAACTTTTATAATTGTAGAGCACTAAGTAGACATAAGAACGATTACAACCAAAAAAGCATTAACTAAGAGTACAACAAAAATGACTTGTGACATTTTTTTGTAGTGGAAGTAAATCGACAAAAGTTTCTACTTTACCTTTTAATCGAAGCATTTATAATTCCTCTTCACCATTTGATTTGATTCATTCTAATATATGGGGACCTTCTCCTATTGCCACAAAACGAGGGTATCAATATTATGTCTCTTTTATTAATGATCATACTCGTTATTCTTGGGTTTATTTAATGAAACATCATTCTGAATTCTTTGAGATATATGCAGCTTTTTGAGCTATTATCAAAACTCAATATTCTACTATGATCAAATGCTTTCGAGTGTGATTTGGGTGGGAATATACCTCTAATAAATTTTTCCAATTACTTGCCTTAGATGGAACCATCCATAAAACTTCGTGTATAGATACTCGTGATCAAAATGGTGTTGCTGAAAGAAAACATCGACACATTGTTGAAACTACTCGTTCTCTTTTGTTGTATGTTTTTTCCTAGTGAGTTTTGGGGAAAAGTTGTTCTTACTGTTGTAAGTTTGATTAATACAATTCCATCTTCTCATAGTTTGGGTTTATCTCCTTTTTAAAAGTTATATGGGTGTGTTCCTGATTATTCATCATTTAGAGTCTTTGGTTGTACTTGTTTCGTTCTTCGTTCTCATGTAGAACGCAATAAGTTATCCTCTTGATCCATTATATGTGTCTTTGTGGGTTATGGTCAAGGTGAAAAGGGGTATCGGTATTTTGATCCAATAACCTTCATCATTTATTTCCTTTTAGCTTGTATCCATTGTCTCGTTGAGCCCTCTTCCTATAAAGAGATAATTATTTATATACTTTAGTAGCAAGCTATGGATGAAAAACTTTCTACTTTGTTTAAGATAAATACTTGGGATTTGGTTCCTCTACCTCGTGGTAAGAGTGTTATTGGTTTTCATTGGGTGTATAAGATCTAAACTAATTCTAATAGGTCTATTGAGCAATATAAAGCTAGGCTAGTTGCAAAAGGATACTCTCAGCAATATGAACATGTTTGTAAGCTTAAACATTATATGGTCTCAAACATGGACCTCGTGATTGGTTTGAGAAATTCTTTATTGTGATCTCATCTCTTGGCTTTGCTTTTAGCAGTCATAATTCTGCTCTTTTTATTAAGTGCACTAATATTGGTTGTATTATTTTGTCTTTATATACTGACGACATGATTATTATTGGTATTTGAGTTTTGAAGTCGAGTTGCCGGATAATTTGAAATAAAGGTTGTCACGATAGTGTTTTTGGGTCATCCCGTTGAGGGAGAACAACACACAGTGAAAAAGAGGGTTAGTTTTATAGCTATAAAATCACGACTATAAATCTTAGGAGTCATCACCTAGTATTAAGGTCACTAGAAAACCTATTTGTAAAAACCCCAATTTTTTTCCTATTAGTTTATTTGTTAATCTTTCCCCCTATAAAAGGTAGATGAAGCATAATTTTTTTTTCTCTTGCTGAAATTTCTAATGAATTTTCAGCAGAGTCTCCCCTATAACAGGATGTCCCAAGTTATCAACAACGCAACTTGCACACAGTTTGAATCACATCTCATCCACAATCATATCCATGTTTAGTACAAACAACTACACAACTCATTCCAAAATATGCTCAAGACCATATTCATTCTTAAACTCCATCTTACATTACACGCATAAGATAATAAATAAAAAGCCAATTCGAACACGAAGATTCCATATATATATATATGTATGTATGTATGTATGTATGTATGTATGTATGTATGCACAACACAATGTAATATTCTAACATAATCTCATACTTTCTAATATCTCAAGCGTAGGTTGATACATTTAATCTTCCAGAAACAAAATGCTTAAAATATAATATTCTATAGTTTACATGTTTTCTGCATAACAAAAATTTACACCACAAATCTCTAAGCTCCTAACTTATGCAAAAGGGATCAAGGACTTAAAAATCTATTCCTGACGAGATTGGGAGGAACCCGCAAAGTATAGATTTTCCCATGTTAGTAAAAACAATCAAGTAAATACAAGCAATTTACAAAAGAAATTTTATTAATATATTTATCAATCTACTCATATTAGAGAATTTATTGATGTGATGAGTGAAAAATATTGAGAAGTTTTAAAAAACCCTTGCTAGATGGAAGTCTAGGCATTGGTCTTGAGGTTGAAAATGATGGAATTTCAGTTTGATCCTTCAATTTGTGAAAATTACAGTTTCATTCATGAACTTTAACAAATTATAGTTTGGCCCATTCAGTGAAATTCGAGATTTTGGATAGAATTAAGGATGAATTATGGGAAAGAATTTCAGTATAGTGATGAATTTATGATCTTTTCAATTTAGTCATTCTGTCATGACCCAATTCCGGAATCCATGATCGATACATGGACGTGGTCCCCCCTCCATGGTTCCATACCTATACGAATTCAAACTTATATACAAACTTCTTTCTTTTAAATAAGTTAATCAGAATTCAAAAGCAACATTAATAATAAAATTAACTTCATAATATGTTTTGATTGTCTTAATACAAGAATTAAATATAAAACTTTTATTAGACATAAGAACGATTACAACCAAAAAAGCATCAACTAAGAGAGTACGGTAAAAATGACTTGCTAAGTATGTATTGAGAGAGTTGATTGAAGTTGTAAGTGAATCTAAGTGAATCTGGTCGATAGTTGGAAGTTTTTTTTTCCATTTCTTTCTAAATGCTTTAGTTCAATGATGTGAAGTTTTGTTTTTTTGAAAAACAAAAGAGTTTGTTTACTAGTTTAAAAATTGTAGATTGATTAAGAAATGGTTAACCGGTTAAGTCAGCATATTAATTTTTCCTTTTCGTATTAGGTTTTTCTTTTCTGAGTTTAATTTACTGATTGTTTAGAAATTAAAACCCATAAATAATGAGAAACATAATTTATAAATATAAAGAGTAATACATAAAAAAAAAGATAGTGAATAAGATTTCCTTCCTTTTAGATCTTTCCTTCTTTAATTTTGTATCTTTCTTTTTTCTGTCCAGAAGCTTCTGTCACAGCTTTTTTATTCCAACAGATAGCCAGCATTAGAAAATATGACAGCCCTTTGGTGGGTTGGCAGCCCACGTCCTTTCGGGCTGGTGTTTAGAGAGTATGGCCTTGCCGGAGTCAATGTCATCTATGCCAGTATAATTGATGTTCATGGAAGAGTTCTGGGAGAAGATCTTGTTTGGGCAAATTCTGCAGCAGCAGCTGCTGTAATTCACAGATTCAAAATCCTCAATAAAAACAAGTTTATGCACATTGATCACCGGAATCCTTGATTGTAATCAGCTTCAAACTGGTAGTGAGATTGAATCGAGTCTTCTTGTCATTAAAATTAAGAAGAATGGATAATACTGGACTGACATGTGAAATACATTAAAGTTAAGGGATTGATTTGTAGTTATTCCAAAACAATATGGACCATTCATGTGGCTAACTATCCATCACATGGTGGTGGACCATAAGGACTTCATCAATGAAAGGCCCAATGTTTTACTGTTTTCTGCAACACTGAAAATGGCAGCAGCTAAAACGTTATCACCCCATCCTTTTCCACCCATTTCTCTACCCTCAAAATCGAAGCTGAGCAGAAACAATACTGAATTATTCACCCACCACCACAACCGTCAGCCATGGCGAGGACAAGCTGGAGCAATCCCCACAAGACAAAAGAGGGTGATGGCTCGAGTCTCTGTTCAGCTCCAGGAACATCTTCTGTCTTCCTCTGCTGTTATGGAACAGCTTCAAAACCAAGAATCCATGTTTTTAGTTGCAGAAAGTGCTGCTGGTTACTCATTGGCTAGCTACTACACTTCTTTGGGACTCTTTGTCATCTCTGTTCCTGGCCTCTGGTCTCTTATCAAGCGCTCTGTTAAATCCAAGGTCCTACTTCCCTTTCGTCTTCTGCTAATATGTTCTTCTTAGCTGCCCATTTTCTGTTCATCTCAGCTCAGTTTTTTTCTACTTTTTTTATTTAATTTATACT
Organism: Salix exigua; assembly: GCA_032356905.1. Lineage (NCBI taxonomy): Eukaryota > Viridiplantae > Streptophyta > Magnoliopsida > Malpighiales > Salicaceae > Salix > Salix exigua. The sequence continues at coordinate 33,799,107 of CM063603.1, forward strand.
AGTGCCCTGAATTAGGAGTAAAGTAGACTGTAAATTATTTATACAATTTTCACTTAGAGTTTTGGCCATCAATTAGCGGTTTTCTATCTTAATTCCTAGTACTCATTGAGAATGAGATGCGGAAATTCAGCACCTGCTCTTAGCTAATCATTTACAAACTTCAAAATGCCCTCCCGTTATTGAGTTAGATTTTCATCCCGAAACAAATTTTAGTATATCTATTTGTCCTTAAACATTTGTTTTTCTTATTTAATGTCTTATGTTAGAATTCCTTAACGTAAGAAGTTAATTTCTCTACAAAGAAACATTTTTTTCTCGCAAGAATAGGTACGGTTTGGATGCAATCGATGATCAATTATAGATGATTGAAAATTTATGAAACTCGGGATAACTTGGAGGGGCATTTGCAGATTGTGCAGAAAACATTTATAGGGGAAGGGGGAGGGAAGAAAGAACCAGCTCAGGTTGCAGGAGAAATCTTATCTTTCTTCACTCGCAACAATTTTGCAGTCACTGATAGAGGAGAGGCCATTACGTAAGCCAATCCCCACCTCATCATCTTCATTGTACTTCTCTGCGCATTCTTCCATTGTGCAGTAACTGTGCATCATCTTCAATTGTGTGCAGGTTTGAGGGAATTATGGTTCCAAACCGAGGCCAGGCAGCATTGCTTACTTTCTGCACCTGCATTAGCCTCGCTAGCGTTGCGCTTGTGCTTACCATAACTTTTCCAGACTTCGGTAACAATTGGTTCTGGATCACCATTCTAAGTCCATTGGCGTAAGTGCTTCATATGCCCAAGAATTAATCGAGTTTTTTTTTTTATAGAATAATATAAATCATATTATGCGGTTCCACCTAACAACTTAAACTTTTACATGAGATGGTTCCTTAACATAGTATCAAAACCTTGTTGACCTTGCAGTCACGAGTTCAAATCTCACCACCCGTATTTTATTTGATAAAAATTAAGTACAAGGTAGTACGAGTCTTTGCAAGTTTCAAGCCTAAAGAGTTTTCACTTTAGAGTGTGTCATTGAATAATATAAATTATATTCTGAAACCTCACCTAACAGTTTAACATTTTCAAGTATCTCATCGTATATACTTGCACTGATGCTTTCGAGATGAAATGCATGCAGGGGAGCATACTACTGGAAGCGAGCATCGAGGAAAGAGGAGATCAAGGTTAAAATGATGGTGGCAGACGACGGGACCTTATCAGAGATCGTTGTTCAAGGTGACGATCAGCAAGTAGAGCAAATGAGGAAGGAGCTTCAGTTCAGTGAAAAAGGTATGGTTTATGTCAAAGGCATATTCGAGAGATGACAAAAGGTAGACTAAATAGTTTAATGTCCATTTGAATCGGTTTAATATTCTGGCAGTCAGAGACAAAAAATGTCCTGCTTGAATCTTTTTTGAGGTGTATATTGTTCGTAAATGTAACAATTATCTTGTTTCAAGCTGTTTTTTTATACAGAATTTCAATCTTGATGCCAACTTTTAACTTTTGATGTTTGGTTAAATTGACGTAGAACGAAAATATAGGCATTCATTGAATCAACCAATTGTATACATGAACGATTTAGAGCAGCAATAGTTTTTTATGGATGCGATTAAACTATCACTATCCAAAAAATATATTTTATGGGCATAGACGAGAAGTAAAATTTTAGTTGTTCCAGACTTTTACAATACATAAATATCTTGACTCGAATTTGAGATCTGTTATATAGATTGCATGTCCTCTATCATCACGTCGAGCTTTGGAAAACACAACAATAGTTTATTTTTGGAGAAATGTCTCATAAAAGTTGGTACAAAAGAAGAAGAGAGCTCCACACGATGAGAGGTTAGAACATGAATTTAGGAGTTGTATCACACAATTTCTCTTTTCGCTTTTAAATACTTTTGAAAATGAAAAATAATTACTTTATTTTTGTATTTTTTTAATGATTTTGATTTGTTGATATTAAAACTGGAAAACAATTAAAGCAAAAACTATTTTAAAACCGCAACACCCTTAACTTCCCTCAAACTTGAAGTAATTTTTAACTTCACTGAACATCTAAGGCGCCGAAACCGCACCGCTCGGGTTTGATCGAACTGAATGCTGACAAAGTGCATGTTATAGATTCGATTGACCGAATTAAGGCTGTGTTCTTATCAGAAACAGATCACATTATGATTGATCAGAACTATCTAGTTTTATATAATGTCCAGCAGAGTTGCAGCGATAAAAACAAAAACAATCTCGCCTGAGATTTCATTTATATTATTTTCTAATATATCCTATAATATAAAAATCTTTTGAGCTTCAAATTTAAACAAGCTCACTTTGTGTTTGATTTTTATTAAATAGAATGGGATGGTGAGTAGTTGAATTAGTGACCGTTGAGTTAACTCTAATGCCATGTCAAGTAACTATCTCACCTAAAAAATCAAATTGTTAAATGAGACCCTATAATATGATTTATTTTATCCTCAAAATCATTTTTCTATATAAAATATTTCAGATCAACCATTACCCATAACAAATAATCCATAACATTTTAATTAATTCATCAATTAAACCCAACGCAAAACTAATAACTTCTCTTTCTCTCTTCCGGATTCCCTCTCTTAAAAATTTACGATCTCTCTTTTTTCTACCTATTTATATTTATGAAGATTTGTACATTTACCACAATACCCCCTGATTTATCAATAGTTACTTCTAATCCTTTCAAGGCATTGTTGCCTTTTCCTATTTTCTTTTAAAACATAACAATATGTACTCAAAACGAAAAGATTCATAATTTTCTTTCTTGTTACAGCTTGGCCATGATCCTGGAACATGACATGGCTAAAGAGCATGCTTGTGAAACGGTGTCCAGGGAAGGTTCCTCTTCAGTTTCTAAATGCTCTGTAGCAGTAATGTGGGCTAAAATATTTTGCCAAATTACCGTCTTCACAAGACAGAGTTCACACAGCCAATTTTTAATCCACAAGTTGTGTGTGGCTTGTTGAAAATATGATAAAAAAATATTCAACTAGGACTTGAATGATGCTTTCTGTACTCGTCAAATCACTATATAAGTAGTCCTGGGACTTGAGTTCTTGAAAAAACAAGTCAGAGAGACAGAAAAGTGAGCGAAAATGGTGCTTTCAAGTTCTTTAATTCTTTCAAATCTTGTAGTCTTGCTACTCTCTCCTTTTATAGTCTCATTTACAATTCAGGATAGGTTTCTACAATGTCTCTCAAACACCTCACATTCCTCCTTTCCTTTCTCCACTGCCTTGTACTCTCCAATGGACAACTCTTCCTTCCCCACCGTTTTACTTTCTACAGCTCAAAACCTCAGGTACACATTTCCTTCAGTGCCGAAGCCTGAGTTCATCTTCACCCCGTTCAATGAATCTGACATCCAAGCAGCTGTTGTTTGCTGTAAACAGCTTGGAATTCACTTCAGAGTCCGCAGTGGAGGCCATGATTATGAGGCCGTCTCTTATGTCTCTGAAACTGAATCCCCTTTCATTATTATAGACCTTGCCAAGCTACGATCTATTGACGTTGACATCGAAGATAATAGCGCTTGGGCTCAGGCAGGTGCCACAAATGGTGAGCTGTACTACAGGATTGCTGAAAAAAGTAAGACTCATGGTTTCGCTGCTGGCCTTTGCACCAGTTTAGGCATTGGTGGGCACATCACAGGAGGTGCTTATGGTCCTATGATGAGGAAATATGGCCTTGGTGCCGACAATGTCATCGACGCCCGCATAGTCGATGCTCAGGGGAGGATTCTTGATAGGCAAGCCATGGGGGAGGAACTTTTTTGGGCAATCAGAGGTGGAGGCGGAGCTAGCTTTGGTATTATTACTGCCTGGAAAGTAAAACTGGTCCCTGTGCCAGAAATTGTGACAGTTTTTACAGTTCCTAAGACCTTGGAACAAGGTGCCACCAAGCTTCTCTATCGGTGGCAGCAAGTTGCTGACAAACTTGACGAAGATCTCTTCATTAGAGTTATCATTCAAACAGCTGGTAAAACGGGTAATAGAACTATCAAGTCTTCCTACAATGCCTTGTTTCTCGGCGATTCCGATAGACTCCTCAAGGTAATGGAAGAAGGATTTCCAGAATTGGGTTTGACATCGAAGGATTGTATCGAAACTACATGGCTTGGATCTGTGCTCTATATTGGTGGCTACCCGAGCACTGCACCTCCTGAAGTCTTACTCCAAGCAAAGAATAACTTGAGGAGCTACTTCAAAGCCAAGTCGGATTTTGTCCAAGAACCTATCCCAGAATCGGGGCTTGAAGGGATATGGAAAAGGTTTTTTAAAGAAGATAGTCCTTTGATGATATGGAATCCTTACGGTGGAATGATGAGCAAAATTTCTGAGTCGGAGACTCCTTTCCCCCATCGAAAGGGTGACCTGTTCATGATCCAGTATGTAAATGCCTGGCAAAATCCTTCGGGGAATGTTGGAGGGCACATGATGTGGATGAGAGGGCTTTACAAGTACATGACACCTTATGTTTCCAAGAATCCAAGGGAAGCATATGTGAATTACAGGGATCTTGATTTGGGTACGAACAGAAATACTCGCACGAACTTTAAGAAGGCAAGAGTCTGGGGTGCCAAGTACTACAAAAATAACTTCTACAGATTGGCACTTGTGAAAAGCCTGGTTGATCCTGAAAACATTTTCAGGCATGAACAAAGCATTCCACCTCTTCCGATGAACATGAGGTAAGGAAGCTGAAGAGGAATTCGTTTCCAGGAAAAAGGGTTGTTGGATCACCATGTTCATGTGTCTGTGATGGGACCAGAATCCTGGATTTATTCTAATATTCTGGTTCAGTTGACAGCCATTGCTGTCGCAGAATAGTGTGTGATAAGCAGCTTATTCTTTCAAGCAGTGCTCAAAATATACTATAAAATTTATAAATAATTGTGGTAGTCGAAGCCCTGATGATGCTCAGATCTACATTGTGGTGTAAATTTATGTTAGATAATTGCACTTACAAAATGCTGTCAAATTGAAACAATGCCAAAAGTAGTCTTAAAATCGATTAAAAAAAATCACAAGAATACAAATTTATTAGTAGAATTATAGAGCCATCTGTCATAGAAATCAAAGGCAGGCCTCAGCTCAGTTAGTTGAGCGGAGGACTGTAGTGGTGTTGGCAGCAGACAATGTGGCAGGTCGGATATTTATTTATCAAACTAGTTTTTGCAATAGATATTATTAAACCAAAAATTTGGTCGATACAAACAAATAACTTGGGGTTACTGCCCTTAATATATTGACAAACACCCTTCCTCTCTACAATGCATGTGAACAATAGTCACACTACTAATTGCCAAACCAAATAAAAACAACCAAATAAAAAACAAAATAATTCGGGTGAGATAACATAACTAAAGACACAAGACTTGTGATCTAGATAGTAAATCTATAAGAATCAATCTGTATAAACCGAAATATTCTATAAGCCCAAAACGATGCACCAAAACATTTCAAAACTGAAATATTATATACCAATACAAAAAACAAAACTCTAACTGAAACGGTATTGATAACCTTGAAAAATCAGATAATTTACATCTCAATTCCACTGTTCCTTTTATCTCCATAGCCACAAGCAGCAATTCCAAGCCTAGATTAAATTATTCAGTAGTTGGTCATGCAAAATACAAGAAATGTTTTTGTACAGTCGAGGACGAATCAAGAAAGAGTCACGAAGAGGGTTTGTGCCATAAAACATGAGAAACAAAATGTATCCCTTCCCAAAAGCCCGGTCAGAATTTTTGGAGTGAATGTTTACATTTGTAACTTCACTGATGCATATTCAAATCTTGGTGATGGATTACCAATCAATATTCAAATGCAATCAGCTTCTCATGATAAAACAGTAATTACAAGTACAGGAAAACAGAGCCATGCCCTCTTTGAAACACAAAGCATTCATGGAATTAACTAAAAGCAATATAAGGAGATTTTCTCTAAAACAAATTAATAATATAAATATATATAGAAGGAAAAAATAGAGAAGCTTAATTTATACAGAACTCCCAGGGGGGAAATGGGCACGACAAAAATTGATAACGTCCATGTCAAGTCTATAACTGGTAGACAACACTTGGATTAACATAATTTAAATCAATGGGTGGCCGAAGAACGAATTTAAGAACAAAGAAAATTGAATTTCAGACCCTCCACGTTGACCCTTGCTAGATGTAATTCTATGCTTTCAATTACATTATCTACATTTTCGTTGCCATTTTTGATGGAGGAAGTGTTCCAAAAACTCTGTCCCACAACGAAGAAGTGATTCCGAATCCCTTGTCTTGGACCCGGAAGTGATGGTTCATGTGATATTTCTGCAGAACACAATTCGGAAGAACATTAGCAGGCTCATGGAGCACTGATTTTAATCAGAACCCTTTATTAGAAATTGAGAAAGAACAAAAAAGAGAAAGAAAGAAAGAAACATAGCAAAACTTCAAAATATGCTAGCTTTAATCCCATTGACAATTTTTTTGTGATCACTGATCAGGTGAAACTATATCCAGTTACAAATCTTCTATGAACTGAAGGTAGTTATTTTAGGAGCTGGGGGTAACCATGTAGAACCGACAATAAAATTACCACAACCATTCTACAAGATTATATGATTGCTACTCAAAGAGTAAATAGGTGCTACGCTGCTCTTACCTTGAGATTTTTCGGTACATCATTTCCAGGATGACCATGGTGCAGATAGTAGTGAGTGCAGTCATACATCACATAGCCCAGTAAACCACCTCCGAAAAGAGCAGGAGTAATTGAAGGAGTAGCAAACAACAAGACCACATTCCAGAACTGGCGAGGAAAACTTTAAAGTAAAAACCAGTATGATCATGTATACAGAGCAGCTATTATGCACAAAAACAGTACAGACAGATTAACAAAGCTCTGAAATTACTCATTTCAATATGGAGGTTCAAATTCGTTCATGCCAGGACAGAACGAATGACAACTGCCCAACAAACGCTTTTCTAAATTATCATCTGCCATTCTTTTGATAAAATTATAACAGGACTTGAAACCATGGCATCTGATACAAAAAGTTCAATTGTCATTTATGATTAAGGTTGGAACCACCAGTATGCTCATCTCAGCCATATGTCAGCATATAGTAATACTCTACTTTCACAAGGTGGTCTATGCCCAGTCTCTTTCTCTTATATATAATTCAACATTCTAAATTTAGAGGAGGGGGGTATTTCCCATCTCAGAACTCCCACATAACCATAAGAAAGTCTGGAAAATGTGTGCGCACATGATGACTGATAGCCAGTTATTCTAAAACCCAGGCTTAATGCAACAAGTGAACAAGAACAAAATCCTCTTGATGAAATTCATGGAAATATCCTGAAGAATGTTCACAGTTTAAAAAATTAAAGTGCTCAGCATTGAAACACAACTTTTGATCAGCTACATGGCCCAGTAAAGGCTAGGAAAAATACACATACAGGCACCAAGAGAATAGCTGTCGCTGCTGGAGGAAAAACAAGGCGGAGACCATCCATGGGGTGCTTATGATGACAACCATGAAGAAGATAGTGTAATGTGTTCCCCCTAAAGCATGTTCACGTTATCAGAAGACTAGTCTACCATAGCTTAACAGTATAGAAAATAATAGATTCAGTGCATCGGTGTAAGTAGAGAGAGGACTTACCAATAGCTTTTTGTTTTTATGTGGAAAAGGAAGCGATGCAAAGTGTATTCCAGCAATGTCCAAATGAAAATACCACTAACCACCATTAAGGCTATCTCAGGAAGTGCATGCCCCATCCTTACAGACTTTAAGATGCAATAGCATACAACAGGCAGCCAAATAGAAGGAATTGCCCACCAAACAGTGCGTGTTAAGGACTGTACAAAATAGAAGTGTCAAGTGTCAAAGATGCAATCATGTATTCTCAACAAATGCATTCTGAGAACCTTAATTAAAATGCCTAAATATGAAAAATCTAGCATGTATATACATGCAAGGATGAATTGTGATCATGTTACAGGCTGGAAACACAGGAGCAATACCTCCACAAAATCATTCTCAAAAAACCTAGGGCCTTCCCTGCTTACAATAGGCTGGTGCATCCATTCCTCATAAGCTTCTCCAAGATGGCCAACCTGCAATAAATCTCTCAAGAACTTTTAATCACTAACAGAATTAAAAAATAACAGTGTGAATCATCAAGCTAAAAGTGCTTCGTAAAAAAAATGTTACTCATATAAATCGTGTGAATAAAACTGAAAGATTAAGCAGGAAGAATCGAGATTAAGAGGCTTCTAAAATCATGCTGAGGCCAAACTAGGAAGTTTAAAGCTAGTAGTTTCATTGAGCAAACAGAAGAGGAAAGGGAAAGCGAGAACTAAATTATAAGTAAGATTTACGGTTCTTATTTTGAACCCCATAAGATAGAAATGAATGAAGGATGAAAATAACATAGAAACGCAAAGTTCAGTAGAACATATCTGGCTTCGCAAATGCAACTACCATATGATTCAGTTAAAAAAGACTTGACGGTGCAACTGTACCTGGAAGACAAGGGGCTTGTCTAGATCAACAGTGAATTCCTGAGCTACCATCTTGAAACTTCGTTGTGTAGCTGAAGACATATAGGAGATATATAAGGAATAGATTCAATAGAAAAAAAAAATTAAATTAGTACAGGAAATGCGGCGTGTTAAAAGAAAAAAAAAGGGGCTTCAAATTTTCTATAATCAAATATAGCCTCAGGGGCCCACCATTCTATACCTATCGAATTTGAACTTCACACACACCGTAATCTTTAGATAAGAACCTTCAAAACATTTAGCCTTATCATATATACAAGACTTGCAGAGAAAAATAAAGCAATACTTAGGCATTAAGTATCATAAATCCAATCAACATCATCAACCACGTATAGAATTACGACTTGCATCAACTAACCCCAACTAGAAGGGCAAACAATTATAAATTCAATGGTCCCACATACTATCAATTCCAGCTTTAAAAGCCAGAAATGTTCCACCCTGATTACAAACATTCAAACTCGCATTCCTCCTAAAAAATGAGCCTTCTTATTCAAGATTGGAATTTATTTATTTATTTACTAACCGGAAAAATTTTCTATTACATAGATAAAATATACAAGTAGATGGGACCGTGGAAACAAAATCTTCAACATCTCAATCTAAGTAAACTATCAATCTTGATTACAATACACAAAATTTCTTCCTTTTCCCCACATTTTCTCAGGAAACAAGAGGAAAATTTCACCATAATAAACAAACCAACAATGCAGCACAGAAATCCAATTTCAAAAACATCAAATCAACCACACAATTCCTTCAAAACCCGTCTTTCATTAAATTATATAAATACAAAACAACCACAAGATTTTCTCAGGAACCAATCAGAAAACAAAAACAAAACAAAGAAAAAATGCACTTATCATCCAAGCCCAACTTCAAACATAAAACCCCATAAACTTACTACAGAAAGAATTCAAACTTTCAAACACTAAAACCCAGATCCAAAAATAAATAAGTGAAAGAAAAAAGAAAAAGACGTCAACTTTAGGAAGAAAAAAGAAGAAGCAAAGCGGGTCGGATCCAGACTCAAAAACCTTAGACTTTAATGGGTTTCTCACCTCTCTTTCAAAAAACAAAACCCACCACAACCAGACCAAAGCTGTGGTGTTTTAGCTTCTGTCTGTGTTTTGCCTAGAAAAAGAAATGAGAGGAAGATGGTGGTGGCAGTGAAAAAGAAATAAATAAAGTATACTTAAAATGCATAGCAGAGAAAGGAAAAACGTGGACCGTTGATTTTATTATGAGCATCAGAGAATCAAAATCAAATCAGTAGATTCCAACTTTTGTTTTGATTTCAAAATCAAGTTGGAATACAAAGGTTTCCAGCCTGGAAATTTATTTGTAAGAGCATGGGATGCTCCGCATGCAAAAATAAAATAATAATTCTATATCTATTTGTTTTTTCATTTTTATGCTGCAGTGGGATGCATTTACACATGTAAAATGACATCCCTTTTACATATTATAATATATATATAAAACAATATAATATAGAAAATAATATAATTATATCAAAAATATTTATTTTTATTTATAAATATCTTAACAAGAAATATATAAAATTAATAATCATATTGTTGGAGGGTTTTTTAAAAACAATTATTTAATTATGTAATTTACTCTTATTAATTATATAATTAATTGCATGATTAAACTACATACAAAATAATTATACTATATTTAAAATAATATAAAAATAAATGACTCTTCAAAATGATTTTTACCATTGGAGCACACATCAATAAAAATGTCATTTTTACACTATTCAAAGTGCAATTTTGGAGATTTGCATATCTAAAATGACACTCCCCGCTAGAGATGTTCTAAGGGGAAAAATCATTATTGTCATAATCTATAGTACATGGAAAGAATGATTTGTTTAGGGTAGAGCATCAAGCAGTATCACCTAAAAATAATGTCAGGGTTAGGGTTTATGTTGGATTAAAATTGAATTTAGTAAAAAAAATTAACTTTTTTTTCAACAAATTTCTATATTTATTTGTTTTTAGCTAGTGTGTCAGATTAGGGAATAAAAATAGGAATGTAAAATAAATGTTTTTGAGTTTTTTTTATTTCCATATATTTTGTCTCAATCAGCAATGCTAAACTTTATTTTCAGGAATTTTTCACCCCACAAAAACTCATTAATTGATCCACATTTCATGCATATAATAAATGAATAGTATAAAATCAATATTAGTAATTTTCTTTTAAGACTATAGTCTATTATTATTATTATGTGCAAACCATAGTTGTCAATACCGTTCCGGTCGCCGTTCTGGTTTTTCAATTGGAACGAAACGTTCCAGCGTGCCGCTTCGATTGTCGATCTTGTTCAGATATAATTAATTTTATCTATATATATATATATATGAAAAAATTAATTTAACAAGTATAATTAAAATTTGAATTCTTTTTATTGAAAATATTTTGGTTTTTTTAAATTATTTTGATGTATAGATGTCAAAAATAATTTGTTTTTTTAAAAAATAGATTTCAAATCCGAACGAAACTGAGAAGTTCTGATTGAAATTTAAATGAAATTTTTAGAATAGACTGGAATTAAAATTAAAAAAATTATTTTATCTCAATTTTTTAAACAAAACGAAACGAAATTAATATTTACGGTGCAAACAAAAGGGTGGTGGAGGCATGAGGGATAGGGTGGACATAGACAGGCATCATGGAGTGCATGAATCAAGCCATAAATGCATCTCCATGTTCTTAGAGGGGCCTTGGAATTTTCACAAGGTTGAATTCATCCCCATAAAATGGTGCCCAAATGTTACGCATGTTGAATTGATTTTTTATTTTTTTTGACTTTTTTTATATATAAATTATTCAATTATTTTTAATGTTTGGCTGGGAACGCAACACGTGGAGTCTAGAACACGCTCTCCCTTTTACCTTTAGAACATGTTCCCCCGAATTCTCAACAAAAGATGTTTTATTCTTTGAAAAAGTTTATAGAGATATATGCTCATTTGCACTTTTTATTGGATTGGAAAAACAAAATAGCATCTTTACCTTTCCTAAAAAAAGGCAAATACCTCGGTTCAGATTGTCTTTATTACTAAATCATATCAAAATATGAACAAAATAATCATAAAATAGTTATGATATCTTCTTTTGTATCTGAAAAGATGAGAAAATATATGATTTTTTTCATATGAAAATATGCTCCAGAAAATTTTAAGATTCCATGAAATCAAAAAATATTTCATTTTTTCTAGAATTTGTTTTTTGAAATTTCTGTCAAATCCATGTTTGTTTTTTAATATTGGATTTATACATTACAATGTGAGTTTATAGCCCAATATTATACAAAATTATTGGAAAAACTTATAAGAAAATAAAAAAATATTTTGAAATAACCATTTGAATTTTTGAAATCTTTCATTTTTTTTACATATTATATTGGATTGGGCCTGACCCATCCAAATAGGTCAACCTCTCTCTTTCTTTCCTTTTTTTAGGTTGGGCTAGACTCAACCCAGCCATCTAAGATGGTTGTTGAAAGTGATGGCAAAATATTCTGATGAAACTAAAAATCTCATTCATGCCAATGTTAAGTGCAAAAGAAGGGGGGCATGGAGTCGAACAGTAGAGAAAGCCAATCTCCTTAGAGTTTCCACTAATATCGTGCACTTCCTATTTTGACGCCACTTAACCTATTACATTGAGTCATTGTACTGGCTTATTATGCATGCATAGCAACGACACATATCAGCCAAGCCAAGCCAAGCCATTATGGGCACCCCTAAAATGGCTTTCTCTCGTGTTCTTACAGAACATCAGAGGAATGGGGTGGGTTTGATGCGATATACAATTTTGGAACTTCAATGTCCGACACGGGAAACGCCATGCATCTAACTCCTGATGCATCAGAATTCAACGCTCCTTATGGAAGAAGCATTGGAACTTCAATCGTGGGTTTGATGGGTTCCTGGCAGATGACTACCTCGGTTAGGAGTTAAAACCATTTTGTGTCCTTGTTTTTCTGCATAAAACTAGGAGGAATGTTTGCCTCTAAGTTGTTTGTTCTATGAACTGTAATTTGCAGCAAAAGCAGCTTGTCTTCCCCTTCTTAATCCTTACTTGAACAAGGATGTAAATAACACACACGGCGGGGTGAATTTTGCAGTTGCTGGTGCTACTGCCCTGCCACAAGAAGCTTTACAGAAATTCAATGTCCAGCCATTTATTATTTTGCAGTTGCCATGGCACCCGCGCCTCGTCGCGGGCGAAACTATATTTTTTCAACTTAAAAAAATATTAATTATATGTAATTTTTTAATTATAATATAAATTTAGACAAAATAATAAATTTGTGCAGAAATTTTGTGAAGTGTAAGTTTTCTGTAAAATATATGAATTTTAAATGGATATAAATTTATTTGCTTAGTAGGTTTCAATGAAATAAACAGTATAAAATTATTAGTGTCATTAAAAAAAGCAATAATATATCTGAATTATTGAATACATTGTATTAATATTAGTTCATTTTATAATTCAATTTAAATAAAAAAACAAACAAAATATAAACTATGAAAGAACCTGCAATGATAAAAAAAAAAAAAGTAGTTAATTTTATATCCCAAAAAGAAGAAAATATACATTGAAAATTGATCCTCACATTACTATCATTATTATTAATATAATAGTTAAAATTATTACCAACATTACTGACCAAATAGTAAAAATCATTAAATTGACCTGAATAATTTAAGAAAAAATAATTACAAAACTTATCATTAATATTGTTAAAACAATAAAAAATCATAAAATCATCTAATCTAAAAATTAGATAAAAATAATAGAAAATCTATCCTTATGTTATTGTCATTATCATTACCATAACAATTAAAATTATTATCAACATTACTATTAAAACAATTAAAATGATTCAATCGCCAAGAAAAATCATTAAAAAAAAGCAAAAAAAAATTTTAGAAAAAGAAGAATAAAAAACCAATCACTGAAATTGTCATTATTAATGTGTAAATAGTAAAATAATAAAATAATCTAATCTAAAGAACAAATAAAAATAATAGAAAAAAATGAATAAAGGAAAAAAAGGAGCAACATTAATTTTAAAATAATTATCAATATAAATTAAAATTTATGAAATTAACCAATTAATAAAAATCCCACCAAAAAAACTAAAAGCATAGATGTATAAATACGAATAAAAAATAAACAATGTCTGAGAATAAAAAAAAACTAAATCAATTAATATATAAAAAAACCCAATAATCATATAATTAAAATAAGCACTTAAGTTTTTATTCACAAAAGACGAAAACATAAATTGAAAATCTACCCTTATGTTATTGTCAATATCATTACAATAACAGTTAAAAATATTATTAACATTACTGTCAAAATAATTAAATTTCCCTGAAAAATCATTTAAAAAAAGAAAAAGATTTTTATAAAAAAATAACCACTAATATTATTATTATCATTGAGCATATAGTAAAATCATAAAAATATTCTAATCCAAAGAATAAATAAAAATAACAATAAAAAAGGAATAAAGGGAAACAAATTTCAATATTAATGATCACCAACATAAATTAAAATTTCAGGATTGAACCGATTAAAAATAAAACCTGAATAAAAAGACAAAAACTAAAAGTATAGATGCATAATTATGAATAAAAAACAAATATTATCCAAGATTTTTAAAAAAAAACAAATGAATTAATATAAAATTAAAAATTAAAAGAATAAGGACCAAAATAAAAAAATAAAATATATGTTTAATTCCAATTGAAGGATAAAATTGAAACCAAAACAAATCTTGGGACCCAAATAAATAATGAAATAACAAATTTAATTGTTGTGTAATATTACCGAAAAATTAGAAGAAGAGGGACTGAAATGAAAAGTTGTATATATGACCAATTTTTATTGGAAGACTAAATTAAAAGCAATTAAAACATCCATACCGAAAACCATTAAAGGAACGAAAAAGATATACAAAATCAAAAGAATAAGGACTTAAATGAAAACTTCTTTATATAATCAGTTTTAATTAAAGGACACAATTGAAAACAATCAAACTTTGAATTAAAAAAATCAGTAATACAATTGAAATCAAAACCTTAGGGACTAAAGTATACTTACTACATACATCGAGAACTCGTCGAAATTTCAGTGCTCGAGAGTGAGAAAAACAAGAACCCACATAAACCCGTCCTTCACCGCTACCATAACACATGATCGAACATGCCACTCCAACAGATAGAGGAGCGGGAGGCGAACCATCTGCAACGATGGAAGTGATTTTTTGACCTCTTAAAGGGCGCGTTCGCATTGAAAGACGTTATCGTGTCCGAATGACATGTCGGCCGTGCATCCGAAAACAAATAATAAAATAATGGTTAATGACCTATACACCCCTGAACCCACTAGTATTTATGAAAAAATCAAAGGGAAAAATACGCCCCTGTCCCCGTTTACTATGCGTAATTTTTTTCTTTTTCGGAGGCAGATTCGTTAATGCACTATTCATGGATGGAAAAAGGAGCACATGCACGCTCGAAGCACCGGGACAAATATCCAGTCCACAATGCATCTCCTCACAGTGCACAGTGAATGAACAAGAAAAATGCCACGGTTTATTTTTTAGTTTATATATATATGACTTACTTAGATATATTAAAAATTAGAAAACCAAAATCAAAATAATAAAAATTAAAAAAATATATATTATAAAAAAATAAAATTATTTCGTCAACTTTGATTTTATAAAAAATAAAAAAATATATATTTTTCTTTTTCTTTTGCTATCAAAAAAATAAATTGAAACATCTTGACACCTTCAAAAATTATCATATATATATATATATTTGTGCCGGCTTTTGCAACAATATATTTAGATTGTGTTTGATTTATATTTCAAGATAAAAAAAATATAAATACAAAAAGACATTAATATACTCGGTAGATAGAAAATAAATATATATTTTTTATCATTTCAAAATAAAAATATAAAAGGTATCCTCTGTATATCTTCTTTAAGATTGTCTTTTGTTTCTGAGTATCAAAATTCAGACTGCTTTTGATGTGTGTTTTATTTTCAAAATTGTACCCTCCACCATCTTTATTTATTTATTTGCTAGAAATGAGAATCCCAAGTGAATTATTGAAATAGCAGTGACTTAAGAAAACATGAGACACCTCCATTGATGATCCTATCCCAACAACAGCAAAAACCAATCACAATATCCTAATGTGCAACACTCACTTGCAAACAATTCTCTTGTCTCTCAAAACAAAGACCCATAACATCAAATTTCTTGATCAAATCCTCACCCAAACCATCACAACTGGCTTCACTTACTCCACCCCAACATGGAACTGCCTTATTAGAGCCTACTGTAGAAGCCCCACCACGCCCACCAAAGCCATCCTTGTCTACAACTACTTCATCAAAACATGCTCAACCAGACCTGATAACTACACCTACCCATGTCTACTCAAGGCCTGTTCACGTTTGTTTACTGATTCTAATGGCAAACAAGTGCATACCCATGTGATAAAAACTGGCCTAGATTCTGACATTTTTGTCCAAAATGCTCTTGTGCATCATTATGGCACTGTCGGAAACTTAACCGATGCTTGCTTCCTGTTTGATAGAATGCCTAACAGAGATGTGGCAAGCTGGAATTCTCTGATGGGCATTTATAATGCCAATAATTCATTCAATGAAGTGATGGTTTTGTTTAAAAAACTGATGTGTGGATGTGTTAAGGCTGATAGGATCAGTTTGGTAATTGTGCTGTCAGCTTCTGCACAGGCACAAATGGAGGGTCTAGAGTATGGAAGGTTAGTCCATGGCCATGTAATAAAAGTGGGGTTTGGATGTTTTTTGGAAGTGAATAATGCGTTGTTGAATTTTTACATTAAGTGCAAAGAGATTGATGAAGCGTCGAAAATGTTTGATGAATTTGTTCACGAGGGAGATGTTGTCTCGTATACGATTTTGATCAATGCTTATGTTGAGATGGGGATGATAGATTTGGCTCGCGATGTCTTTGATGAAATTGTTGATAAAGATCGTATTTTGTGGAACCTGATGGTGCATGCGTATGTTAAGGCACAATGTCCGAATGAGGCGTTGGACCTTTTCGAGAAAATGGATAGTGAGGGGGTGATACCAGATGAAAATACAATGGTTAGTGTTCTTTTAGCTTGTGCTAGCTTATCGGACCTGCAGTGTGCTCGGCTTGTTCATCGGTTCATTAACCGGAATAGCAATGTAAGGCAGGACGTTTTTCTTAAAACAGCGCTGATTACCATGTATTCCAAATGTGGGAGTGTGGAGGAGGCCTTGGTTACCTTTTATAAGATGGAATACAAAGATGTTTTTACTTGGACTGCAATGATTGAAGGGCTTGCAAACAATGGGTATGGAAATGAAGCTTTGGGCATGTTTAATCGGATGGAAAAACAAGGAATTAGGCCAAATGAAGCCACACTTGTTTCAGTTTTAACAGCTTGCATCCATTCTGGGTTAGTTAATGAAGGTTGCCAATTATTCAAAAGTATGGTCAGTGATTACAAAATGCAACTGAAGATGGAGCACTTTGGCTGTCTAATTGATCTGCTAAGTAGAGCGGGATTTTTGCATCAGGCAGAAGAGTTCATTCAGCTGCTGCTACCTGAGGAAAGGCTCATAGCTTATAAAACTTTGCTGAGCGCTTGCAATAGGTATTCAGAATTTGATTTCGGAAAGAAGGTTGCAAATGAAATGTCCAAGTTGAGTTCTAATAGCCATGAAACTCATATCCTGCTATCCAACTTCTATGCCCTGGCAGGTCAATGGGCTCAGGTTGCAGAGACTAGAGAATCCATAGAAGGATTTAACACAAGAAAGGAGCCTGGCATGAGTTTTGTGGATGTAAAACCGTGATGTGAAGTTGTGAATGTTACTTGGATTGAGTGGTTGATAGATGGAAGGACAGAACTCCATTCTTGCTCTGTATTTAAGCAACATAATCATGTTTTCATCATACAGAGTGTAAAAGCCGGATATTTCGTTGAAGAAAAACTGATGTTTGTAACTTATATAGTTCAGGCCTCACCTTTTACCAGATTGCAACACATTGTGAATCAAAACGATTCTAAAGCTCAAGGCGACCAAATTTGGCTGAAAGTGTCCGCAGAAACGTTGAACCACCTCAAGCACATGCATTCGACAGTTCTTTTGCAGTATAGATAAGCTTAATGTACCTGCACTGAACATTTCTATTGGTCTACTAACAGTTGACAGAACTAAAAACGTAGACCTGATGAAGCTTCTTAAACTGAAATAAAACCTAGACATGAATGAATGCAGAAAATTTCCAAAAATTAAGCACTGAAAGTATTTATGAATCTTAATTCCGTGTCTGTAAATTTACAGTTCAGGATACAACACCTCAAGTTGGAATCCCAACAAAAAGGTTGTAATTGCTGACCAGACACAGCATTTTTGATACAGCTTTGATAGTTGAAGAACACTTTCCTCAAAGCAAAAACTGCCAAAAAAAATTGTAAAAAACAAGGACCCTATTTGAACAAAAGATCACAAAGATCCTAGCTTGGAATTGAAGCAGGGGAGCTATTCACAGGCTCATTTACACATCTGTATCTTCCAACCAATTTTATCATCAAACATGATGCAAGTGTAAGCACGAGAGATAGACTCCGACCTCCTACAAGTCCAGCAAGGGCAACAAAAAAGAGAATCAGGTAATCTGAACTGCCTTTTTTTTCTATTTTCCCCTTTTCAACTACAACCACTTCCATTTTAGCTTGCCATCCAGTGCTAGAACTAGAAATTCCCTGGTAAGTTTCTTTTCCTTTTCTCTCATATATTCCCTCTTCTTCTTCTAGCAACTCTGATAGCAATGCTTTGCCTTTGTTTTCAAACCCTTGTTTATCACCATCTTCTAGCCCTTCAATTCTCCCCTCATCGTCTCCCCAACAACTAGATGATTGATCACTACCAAAATCTGGTTCTTTTTCATTATTCTTCTTTGCCTTCTTTACAGCGCGCAACTTCTTGGGCACCAATTTCTTTATAATCTTTCTACTGATCTTAGAGTTTCGGCTCTTCTCTTTTTCACATACCAAAACTCCACTTCTATCTTCCTCTGTCTCCACTATGCTCATCTTTTTCCCATCACAACTGAGTAAATCCATTCTTGATTCAGTTCCCCTATTTTCTTCGACTGGCACAATCATATCAAAATTATATCCTACAGCTTGAATTTCCCCAACAGAAGACTTCATTTCAAGAGTCTCAATCAAATCACATGAATCAACCCCTCTAACATCTTCTTCTTGATCTATTTCTTGAATGATCAATCCTTTACTCGAATCTTCACATTTCCTTGCCCCTTTCAACATAAAAAATGCTGAGGAAACCCTTTCGACTAAAGGTTCTAAGACTGGAACTACATTCAAACGTGGTTTCAAGAAGCACAACACATGTTTTCCAACATGTTCGAGAAAAATAAGCACAAAAGCAGACACTGTTATACCAACAACAAACCTTTTAGTACTTAAACCCAAAACCAGCACCAAAAACATCTTCAAAACAACAAATAGCAAACGTTTCTCTTTCTCATCCCAATATTTCTTACCAGTAACCATAACATTATCAACATCATCAATACCTTCAACAACAGGCGATAACTGACTCACCAATTCACAAGCACCAAAACTCTCCACGTTCTCCAAATTCTGAATAGGCTCTGGTACATCCGCCAAGTCTCGAGTAGTTGATAAAGGAATAGGATCAGAGATTACAAGTTCCTCCTCCACCTCTTGCAACTGCTGTTGTCTTCTTTTCTTCTTCTTGGCAGATGGTTTCCTTAACCTTTCACGGTTCTTGTGAAAGAGATCAATAAGAGAAGTAGGGAAACCAGTCTCGACAACAAGGGAATTCCCTCTTTTAGGTGACTGAAGATCTGCCACAAGACGTGAGAATCTTGAAACTCTGGTCTTTTTCCATGGCAAAGGCATGTTGGGGTTGGAAAAGATTGGATTTTGAAGGATGCCCAGATGGGGATTTTCTCTAAAAGTGAAGAATTTGAAGAGAAATGGTGTGATCTTGTTCCCTGACAAGCATCCTATGAGATTGTCTTGTTTTGTGCTTTTATTTTTCTGAACAAGGGAAAGAAACCGAGGGGGTTTATAACTACAAAGAGAGACAAAAGCAAGAAGCTAAAAGGATAGTGAGAGGAAATGCCGTGGAAAATGTCAAGAAATCACTGTGCTGACGCGTGTGAACTGTTGGATTTGTTGAAAATCAAAGCTTCGTTGAACTTCAAAGGTTTGTTTCTGTTTTGCTGTCTTTTTGTGTGTAGAGAATTGAGGTTGTTACTTTGTGTTGTTTCATGAGCGGTGATTTTGGAGTTCATGAGGGTTTGTACATTGTATTCACGTGTAATTACAGGGTGAAACAGGGGAGAATAATAGAATATAGCTTGACAAGAGGATCTATTATTGATTATTATTAAGAATATATGGAAATAATTTTTTAAAATTTTATATCAATAAATTTACTTAAAGCATGAATACATGATGGGGTTTTAAATTGGAGCATAAGCTTCATGTGTGTTGGTAGAGAGAAGATATTTAAGAAAAAGGTGTAAAACCCATTTCTCCCAAAGGTCCGCCATGATTGGATTCCATTAAGAAAAAGGGTTAAGCATTTCATATAAACAGTAAATTAAAAATTATAAATCATGCAACCCATCATTCTTGCAAGCCGCCTCAATAGGCGAGAAGATCGAATCCACATTTAACACGACCATCCAATCAATGGACTCAACCTGGATATTTCCTAAATGGGACCCAAATCCCATTTTGATCAGATTCAATGTTGGGAAAATCAATCATCAAATATATATAAAAAGGGGGAGTTTTTTTTTAATTAATTAAATAGTTTGAATTTATCATAATGGGATAAGTTTTTGAAAGATAAACTATGCTTTTTTTGTAATATTTCTAAATAAAATAAAATAAATATTTATAGATAGACAAGGAAAATATAAAATATTCATTTTTATAGATTTTTGCTATTTATTATCATAGATATATAATCGAATTATAAAAAAGTGAGATAATACAAATATTAAAGACAATTTAGGGGACAAAAGTGGAAGAGTACATGAGATGGGCACGCCCTTGAGCCAGAATGAGTGAAGATAGGGACAAGGCATGGCCCACTGCTGCAGTTTAATGGGATATTTGTGTTTTAATTTTATTTTTTTGAAAAAAGATTATTCTTTTTTTTTTATTTGATAGTTTTAGATTATCTTAAAATATTATTATAAAATAAAAAAATATTTTATCCACCGCAAGCTAAGCGTGAAACACAACTTAAAATGAGAAAAAGCACATGGGTTGACTCCAGTTTTGGTGTTTTTGCTTGCCTTCTCTGCAATAAAATCCGTGGTATTCGAAATTTGTTTCCAGCCGTGGAATACGGTATTTAAGGGTATTCACGTGAATGATGAGGATATTTTTATCATTTAAGAGAGGTTAAAAGTTCAATCTCTCCTCTTATATGGAGCCGACTATTTGGAGAGCAATTTCATCTCTTCAGGGCCCACTTGATGAGAACATGAATTAGTATAGGTCAACGTCTGAAACACCGCATGGTTTAAAAAAAAAAACAAATCATGAGTTCTTTTTTATTTAATTTAATTTATTTATTAGCGTGTCAATCTCAGTTTATTAGCGTGTTAAATATTATTATAAATATAATTAAACAAACCCCTTTTTATTTAATCTATTGTTTTATCCCCGAGGCCAGGCCAGGCCTAGCCCATTGATATGCATTCTATTGAAGAGCATAAACACACTAAACCAACATAATTTGTGTACGGGGCCATTACAAACTAAGCCCAACCAAGCTTTCGAGCATGAACCAGGGTTGTAAAATCCGTTCAGGTACCGCTTCGGTTTTTGTTTGAAACGGAACGTTCGGTTTCGGTGTATTCCGCGTTCGTTCCGGTTTGTATCGTTTCATATTTATTTAATTATATATATATATAAAAAAAATATTAATTTAACAAGTATAATTTAAATTCAAGATAAATGAAATTTAAATTATACAATACAAACATAATCTCAAAATTAGAAACATCTTTAAAATTCCAAAATATTATGAAAGTAAAATGTTCTAAAATAAAAGAAAAATACATCAAACATCTTCTACATCATTAATATAAAAACCAAACAAACATAAATAAATATAATTTTTATTTTTTATAAAATCAAAATTGATGAAACAATTTTATTTTTTTATAATATATATTTTTAATTTTAATATATATATATATATAGCATGTAGTCGTATAGAGTTGTAGACATGTACAGCCGAAGTGGACAACCAAAGCCGAATTCTCAAATCTCAATTCCCATATCCTCCCAGTATCCCACATCGATGAAATCAGCAAAGGAATATCACCCCGTGGCTTTAAAGTTTATCCCACATCGAACAATAATATTTCAAGGCAAGTAATTGCTTCTATAAAAGTCAATCAACTTGACTTACAAAGTTACAAAATATCAGCTCACTTCAAAAGATGTCAGTGACATTTGACGTGTGCAAGTTAAATAATTAAATGATTTTTAATGTAGCCGGAGCAAACGCCGTGCTCGAACCGGAGTGTTCGACCGGATTGTCCGGGATTTTGACCAGGACAAAAGGTCGCCGTTTTGTTCGGATTTTGCATTGAAGCAGGCCGTTCGGCCGAAGCAAACGGGATCAATAACCTTGGCATGGACAACAATTATATCTCGCTTTTGGTGTTGCCTTATTCTACTCTCCAATGAAACTTGGAAGAAATGAACTTTCCCAAGCTTTTTTTATGACCAGAGTGTACGGGCTAGCTTACGCGCACCACAACTAATCTTCGGGCTCACTGAACATCCTGCAAACCTAGTGAGCATTTAAGGCATCGCGGAGGTGACAGACGTGCATGGTGGGACTTAAACTCTAATGCGGAGGAAAGAAACAAGTCCCTTCAACCGCTAGGTCAATACCTCACTTGCATGAACTTCCCAAGCTTGATCTCATGAAACTTGGTATACATAAATAAGTATATACTTTAATAAATATATACTTATAAAGATTATTCGTGAATGATTATGGAGTGGAACCCACGAGTTTTTCCATGTAGATTACACATGAAACTATGAGTAATCTACATAATATTAATTGTATAATTTTAAAATCTAATTCAAAAATCAACTTAAAATAAAACCGAGTTATTAATAAGAATCTAAATAAATAAATAAAATAAAAATATATTGAATAGATTATATCAATTTTTTTCCCTTATAAATTTAAAACAATTGCTAGTAATTGAAAAAGAAAAGAAAATGGGATTCAAATGTCAACATTCACTTTAAGAGATTCTTTTGGTCTAGCTTCTCTGTCAATATCTATTGTCTTATAGCAAATCATAATTTGCAGTATCACATGTTACTTATTTCATCAAACACCTTGTAAATTTGTCTCCATGTAAACAATACCTTGATAAAAATTCTAATTGATATTCATGGGAAATTAAATATTTATTAAACTTTGAATTTCAAAATTTAATCTAATTGCCATGAATAAGCTATTTATATAACATCAATCATTTATTCATTTATAAATTTTGAATGTCAGAATTCTAAGCATTACAATCAATATCAACAATAAGTCAAATTAACAATAACTAACCTTGTCTTAAGAAAAACCCTTCGTTAGAATAAAGATCAAAGACAACATTACCAATTCAAGAAGTCTCGACGTGAATGGTGAGGGCACTCTTATCCTTTAAGAGAGTCGGATGTTCAATTTCTCTTCTTGTATTGAAGTCGACTATTTGAAGAAGTACTTTCACCTCTTCGGATCCATCTAATATGAACATGGATTAGTCTATATCAATGATCTAGGACACCACATTATTTATATATATAAAAAGACAGCATCACCAAAATAGTTGATGGAATGATGTCTGAAGTTCTAGAGGGATAAACTTGGAAGACAAAACCCCCAAACATCGAAGAGATTCCACCTTCCATAAGACTCTTAACATGACAACAAAGAAATGAGTTTTTTTTAAAGGTTCTCGAATAAGCAACCGATAAATCAATCCAAAAGCCAGAGACTCAAAGAACCGTCCTTTATATCCTCCTCCCACGTTCCTTCCTCTTCGATTCCCTCTCTCCTTAAGATCCACCAAGAACACCAAAAACCCATTTCTAAAACCTGAAAAAGGTCCAAACTTTGGTGCCAAAACTGAGAGAAATTCTTCACATTCAAGGAGGTCAATGTGGGAACCAAATTGGGGCCAAGTTTTGGGAGGTTATCTGTGATGAACATGGGATTGATCAGACAGGGAGATACAGCGGGGATTCAGATCTTCAATTGGAGAGAATCAATGTGTATTACAATGAAGCAAATGGTGGAAGATATGTCCCACGTGCTGTTCTTATGGATCTCGAACCTGGTACTATGGATTCAGTCAGATCTGGTCCCTTTGGACAGATTTTTAGGCCTGATAACTTTATTTTTGGCCAATCTGGTGCTGGTAACAACTGGGCTAAAGGGCATTATACTGAAGGAGCTGAATTGATTGATTCTGTTCTTGATGTTGTCAGGAAAGAAGCTGAGAATTGTGATTGCTTGCAAGGTAATTTTTTCTCTTTTTCCTGTGTTTTTGTGATCTTTTGATAACGGGTTTTTTGTTTCTCTTGATTGGATCTTAACGGGGTTAGATTGTTTTGTGAGAAAGTTGACGGGTTTTTATTGTATCTGACATAAGATTCAGGTTTATAGAGGTTTTTTGGTTTGTGAAATTTGCTGTTGATATTTTATTAAATGAAAATGGGAAAATGGGGGGCTTTTCTTTTTAATCTTCTTTAGTTTTCCTGGGAAATTTGCTGGATCTTTAATCATACTTAAATTGGATATTTAGGGCTGAATGTTTGATCATTTATGCTGGTGCCTCCTTGTCTTTTGTGCTTTCATGGTTTTCGACGGCTTTTAAGCTTTAATGCTGGACTGAATACTGTTTTCTGCTTTAGCTGACTGCTCCATATGCTATGATAGTTCTGATTTTTCAGCTGGAAACTTGTGTTTTCGATTTTCACTTCTGATGACAGATAACGAGAAAACTGTCTTCCGGGATGTAAAGTATCTAAAATGTTCTTTATATACTCAAGTGTGGTCTGACGCTCTCAGTTGGAAGTTTAGTTTCTGTCGTTTTCATGATTGTGTTTTTGCTAGCGATTTCTCGTGCTCCTCTTAATGTATGGTCATTTAATTGCTGTGCAATTATTGTTATTATGGTTTCAGTTTTCCTGCCTGTTTCAAGCATCATTTAATATATTTGGCGGAACAGGATTTCAAGTTTGCCATTCATTGGGTGGAGGCACTGGTTCTGGCATGGGAACTCTTCTTATTTCTAAAATCCGGGAGGAGTATCCTGACCGCATGATGTTGACATTTTCTGTTTTCCCTTCTCCTAAGGT
The DNA here is from genome assembly GCA_032356905.1 of Salix exigua. NCBI lineage: Eukaryota > Viridiplantae > Streptophyta > Magnoliopsida > Malpighiales > Salicaceae > Salix > Salix exigua. The sequence continues at coordinate 33,824,256 of CM063603.1, forward strand.
ATCTGACACTGTTGTTGAGCCATACAACGCAACCCTTTCTGTCCACCAGCTTGTGGAAAATGCCGATGAATGTATGGTCCTGGACAATGAAGCTTTGTATGACATCTGCTTCCGCACTCTCAAGCTCGCTACCCGACTTGTAAGTTAATTGAAAATGCTCTCTTTGAACTGAAAAACATAATTTAAAGATGTTAAATCCAGTATTAATTAAAAGAACCATTTAGCTTTCCTCCCTAAAAATTGGGAATGAATATTTAGAAGGAAACAATAATAAAATGCTTAGTCCGTGGTTGGCTGCTCACTAGTCGTTCTCATTGGTGGTAGCCAGAGAATTGATTGCTTGTGACTTATTTTGTATTGATAGTAACTCCACATGGTTTGCTGGTCTCTCCATATCTCTAACCTAGACAACCACCATCCATTTATGCCCCACAAATAAAGATGACAACAACTTTTATCGTATAATCCCTATCTAAAGACGATGCATTATCTTTAGCTCAATAATTTGATTGGAGATAATACAAATTTATTACACATACACAGATACATAGTCTGTACACACAAGCATGTGCATGTATATTCCATTTAAGATTTTGAAGCAACATGATCTGATTCTGGCACCATGGTTTTGTTTTGCCTTGTACCAGTTGGTGATCTCAACCACCTCATTTCTGCTACCATGAGTGGTGTCACATGCTGCCTTCGCTTCCCTGGACAGCTGAACTCTGACCTCCGAAGCTTGCAGTTAACCTTATCCCATTCCTCGCCTTCATTTCTTCATGGTTGGATTTGCACCCTTGACATCAAGAGGATCACAGCAATACCGTGCTCTGACCGTGCCTGAATTAACCCAGCAAATGTGGGATTCCAAGAACATGATGTGTGCTGCCGACCCACGCCACGGTCGCTACCTAACCGCTTCAGCCATGTTCCGTGGCAAGATGAGCACTAAAGAGGTCGATGAACAAATGATAAATGTACAGAACAAGAACTCTTCATACTTTGTTGAATGGATCCCCAACAATGTAAAGTCCAGTGTGTGTGATATCCCACCTAGAGGTCTTAAGATGTCATCAACTTTCATTGGCAATTCAACTTCAATTCAGGAGATGTTCAGGCGTGTCAGTGAGCAATTCACAGCCATGTTCAGGCGGAAAGCTTTCTTGCACTGGTACACAGGTGAGGGTATGGATGAGATGGAATTTACCGAGGCCGAGAGTAACATGAATGATCTGGTAGCCGAGTACCAGCAATACCAGGATGCAACTGCTGATGATGAGGAGTACGAGGAGGAGGAAGAAGAGGAAGTCGATGCATAAGATAGCTCGAAATTCTTTTCGGCATGTCTGAAGTTTGTAATGTATTTGCTCTATTTAAGTGAGTGAGTGATTATGTTTGTGTTGTTGGGGGGTCAAATTAGTTTGACCTGTTGATGTGAATGGGTTGTGGGTTCTTTCTTGTAATAGTATTGGAGAGTGGATTTTGGTGTCTGCTTTTGTTTTTTAATTTGATTGACGAGTGTTCGGTAACAGTAGGGGTGTAGACGGACGGTTCAGATTTGGTTTGGGCCAAAAAAACTATCTGGAATTTTTAATTTATAGAAATCTTGATCCGGACCAAACTGAACTGGTTTGGTTTGTTTATATTTTATTTGGTTCTTTCGGTTTAATTAGTTGATCATATTTTTTAACATCTCATGATAATAAACTTACATCTTTATGGTTTTAATGGATTCTTGAGTCCTCACGTCTCTCTAAACAAGTTTATACGATTTTAATATTCAAATGTCATTCTTATCTTAAAAAACATAAAACTAAGGTATTGTATTTTGTGAAATATGTGCAAACAAAAAAGAAAAAAAGCTAAAAGACATTGAATTCTACTATATTATCATAAGATCAACATGAAACTTGTTTAATTACATTATGCCATTAAGAGATTATAACATCATTATTTGTGAGATTGATTCTTCTTTTTCTTTTTTTTCAAATTTTTATGATACATTTTCATCATTGTTAAAGATGAATAATGTTTAAATTGCTTAATAAATACTTGGAAGAGATAAAAATTATTTGGTAACATGAAGTTTTAAAAAGAGATAAAAAATTGTAATAGGACGAAATTCACAAAAGCATGGAAGAGATAAAAAATAATCTAGCACTTAAAACAATTATAATGTAGCTTGAAAAGAGAAAATTGCAAAGAGGAAAACAAAATAAACAATAAAAAAAATTGACACTGTTTTGTTTTAGTTTATTATTAAATTTAAAAATAATATACTCCTAAGCCCAATTCTTCTATTATGTAGCCCAAGAATTTCTTCTTATATTTAAATTATCCCCAAAACACATCCTAAGAGCTATCCTTATTTTAATAGCCCAATTTAAACTAGAGTTGAAAAAAGCTTGGGTGTTTTCAAGTTATGAGGGCTGTCTCCTGGGCGCTAGAATTCCTTTTCTTTTCTATTTTGTTTAATTTTACCTTCATTTTTTTTATTAATTATCATGTTAAAATTTAACTAACATTAAAATTACCCCTTATTATATAATTTAAAACTCTTTGAGCAAAATTCAAGGTCGTTAGCTTTTCTTTTTTTTATTGTTTGCACATATTTCACAAATGACAATACCTTAGACATGTTTTTTATATATATAAAAAATATAAGAGCTTTATTTGTATAGCTAAATTGGCTTATAACGAAATAATAATATAACTAATCACAACAAGAATAATAAAGATATTGGTTTTATATAGAACAAATATGAACTTGACTTATTGGTTAAAATGAATATGAATATGTATTCTTGAATATGAGAGTTTATTAAATTATTTATAAACAATAATGCATCTAATTACAATAAAAAAATCATAAAGATATAAATTTTAGTTCATAAAATCTTTACAACAAATCAAAATGAATCGAAATAAATATCTTCAAATATGAGTAAATAATCAATAAACAATAATGCAACTAAATATAACAAGAACCATAGAAGTTGCTTTTAAATAAATTATTTTCAAATCTAGGAGTATTGTTAATAATAAATGGTTGCTCAATTCCTTAAATTGGTATACCTATTTTTTTTGTGTGTAGAAACTCACGATTAAAAACTATTTTATATAAAAAATTAACAACTTTATATTATTTTCTAATATATGTTTTAAAAGTGAATTTTTTTTGGACTTGAAATTTCCTATATGTTCACCAATATCTCAAGTTTAATTCTATGAAGTTAAGATTGAGATAATGAAATTTAAATTCGTAATTAAAGCTATGATGTCATATCATACAACCATATCAATTCAAAATCTTAAACTTAATTTATTAGAAACAATAATTTTATAATATTCATTAACAAAAACAAAAAGATAGGGTAATCTCATAACCTCAATTACTAAGGGTAAGTCTTGAAGTGGATGGTTATTTAAACCACCAACTAATTGCTTCCAATATTATAAACTTTTTATGTTGTAATGTAAATTGCTCGATGAATACTTCTATAATAACAATGTCAGTCGTTTTGTATGATAACTATTTATAGTATATATGTAATTACCATTAATTATAAATTTTTATATTTTATTTTTGAATGGTGTAATTTGTCATTGTAAAAAACAATAAATATTGCAATAGCTATAGAAAAGCAACAATCTATACAACTTTTAATTGTGAGGGCCAAATTTAACTTTTAGAATTTTATAAGGACCACCATAAGCCATAGGGACAACTTTTGAGTTAGAATATAGTTTGACATTTTTCAACCAAGTACAAATTGAATTGGAATGGATCATATCTTAGAATCAATGATAGCTGAATCTTGGGGTTCTCTTAGATATTACCATACAATAACATATCACTTAGACTTTCTTCACACTATAATGGAAATTGTTTGCCTTAGTTTGTGTCCTTTCTGATGGATTATAAAACATTTATATTCTTTGTGATATTATCATTATTAAACACTATCAACTTACCATTTTTATATAACATACATTCATGCTTCTATATTGGACAAAACAATATTAAAAAATAATATCAACTTCTTCTTCTTTAGAAATTTGTGTGATTTTTCAAAAACATTACATAATGTATTTTGAAAAACACTACAAATTGAATTTTACGATTGGTGGAATAAGAATTGCTAAAAGATATGCAGAATCAACTCATTTTTTGATTCACACGCGTCAATATTAGTTTTTAACATCTCAAAATATTTTTTTTCTTTTTAGAATGAGATTGAGAATCTTTATTACGGTTACGATGATAATATATAAAATCTGATTTCTTGTTCATCTTTTCTCTATAAAGAAAAGCTACAAGATATCTAGATTCTATTAACCTACTAAACTACCCATAAAAGGCTTGACTACCCGACATACTTATAAAAAAGCCAAAAACATAAAGCGAAAGTAAATCCAGGATTTAATTTTCCTTCACCACAAGATATCTCCAATTACTTAACCACATCTCCATAGATTCTCTGTTTTTGTTGAAGGTTTTGCTCAATATTCAGAGAGTTTGACTTGCTTCAACATCTGAAAAATAAGTAGAAAATGAATAAGAACATACACAAAAATTGTGTGTGATTCATAAATCAATTTTTTTTTATTAGAGTGAGAGAATTACCCCAACATAAACAACAAGTTTTTCCTTGAAATTGGCATGTTCTGCTTTGAGTTTCTGAAGAGACGCCTTGCCACTATAACATTTATGGATAAATAATTTACTATATTGTTTTTTACATGAAACATTATCAATGATACTTTAAAAGTTATAAAGTATTTATGAATTTTACCTTTCCATATCCCCATCATGAAAATGTTTTCTAAGTGTGTTGGTTTCACCATTAATTTTTGATGCACCAATGCTACAAGAAATTTGTTATGCTTATGAAACACCATACAAAAACATAATTTTGTAAGAAATCGTCTATTGTAATTTTCCTTACCTAGCACTACTACCCTTTAGTCGATACATCATTCTCTCCATGACATGATAATCAACTGGGTTTGTCTCCCTAAGAAAACAGAACAAAAGATATCATCATCACAATTTTTGTCAAGGAAGACCAAAAACTCAAAGAAACACACATAATTTCAATTAATTAGCATTGTACTTACAAGGCCTTTTCAATAGAATCAATATATTTAGTTCAATCCCTTAAAAACAAGGTAAAAATATTTTCAATGAAGTCAGGATCATCTTCATTTTCAAGAGTCTCAAGATAACTCACTTGGTCGTGATCCAGAAGTCCCTACAATAATCAACATGCAAATTCAAAACATTAGTGTAATCTTTGTTAATTTATGGATTGAAGAAAAAAACATAAATGAAATTTTCCTTGGTGAAGAAAGACCTCATCAAAGAGTGATTGCCTCATGATGCTAAGCTATTGGCGCAAGGGAGTGCTAGCCATTCTGAAAACGAAGAGAGGAGCAAACTCAAAGTTACTTAAGTAGAGTCTCTATAGAAAGGAAAGGGGGTAGAAAGCTTAATTGTGTAGTGGAATGGAAAACCAATGGGACTTTATATAGGCCAAAATGAAACAAGAAACTAACATTTGTCATCCAACATGCAAATATTGTTGCTTTTTATAACGATAAATTACACAATTTAAAAATGGAATACATAAATTTTTAGTTGGTAGTAATCATGTATATACCATAAATAACTATCATGTGAATCATCTGACATTGTTATTATTGAGGTATTCGTTGAGCAATTTATGCACTATATTTAACAATAGCAAAAATAAATCATAAAAAGAAAGAAAAATGGTAATTAGAATAGTAGAATCAATCTTACCAAACATGATGTCATAAACACTTAAGAGCATAATGTAGATCTTATGATAATGTATGCAGAATTCAATGGATTTAAAAAAGCAAAAATAAGAACACGATCATCACACTTTCATGTTTTTCCCAAAACCTCAATAAGGAAAATATTTTGACAAAAATAACGAAATATAAAATAGAGTACATTATCATTATATTTTTGTTTTTAGAAATATAAGATTGATTGGCCTAAAGACACAAATTTAGTTCTACAATTGTCCTTAAACATTTTTAATATTAAAATCTTATATATTTATATGGAGACAAATGAGGACTTAAGAATCCATTAAAAGTAAATAAATATAAGTTGCAATGTATAAAACCTATAAAAAAACATGCACTTAAATTTACTTATCAAAATAAATCTATATAGTTATTTTCAAATCTAAAAGTGGCAAATAATCAAAGGTAGCTCAATCGAGATAATCAGTTTAAAGATAAATACAAACTTGAACTTACTAATTAAAGTATGTAGAACTAATACAAACTAATTATTATGAATCTAAAGAGATATCTTCCATCTAAGAGCATATTAAATTATCAATAAATAATAATGCAACTAATTATAATAAAAATCATAAAGATATAAGCTATAGTTTATAAAATCCTTAGAACAATACACACTTAAACTTACTAACCAAAATAAACTTGAACTCATATTTTTGAATCTAAGAGTTTTGTGAAAAAATCAATTGTAGCTTAATTGGCTTATAGCTAAACAATAATGAACCTAATTATATACTTAAACTTACTAATCATAATTAATATGAACACATATCTTTAAATCTAAATGCATTATAAATAATCAATACTTTCTCAATCAAACAAATTGGCTTATTGATAAACAATAATGAAACTAATTATAATAATGTGGCATAAATAACATGTAAGAGATTTTTTTTAGGAATGTAGTTGCTTTTTAGCAACCATATTCATTATAAACTATTTCAAATGTAGTAATACAACAAATACTATATAAGTTACAAGGGCCAAAATTCCGGTCCGTTCTGGATTTTTTGGCCAAATACCAGCCAAAACGTTCCAGTTTTGTTCCTCCCATTCCGTTTTGAACAAATAGTATTTTTTTTTAAAATGATAAATAATTTTACAATATCAATCATATTTGTTAATCCTATCTTTAAATTGAGATGAAATTACTAGGAATATATTGACATATTTATATATATTATGATAAAATTTCAGAGTAATGAGAGATTGTAATGACTTTGCGAGATTGATGATGTCATTATCGTAATATCTTACATGTTCATAATTATGTTCAGAAAAATCATTTTATTATGTCTTTTTTTAGATTAAATTGCATAATTCAAAATAATTTTATTTTTGGATTTGAACTAATTTCTTTGAATATATATATATATATATATATATATATCTTACATGTTCAAAACGACGCGCTGAAACGATTCGAAACCAAAATATTCCATTCCAATTGAAAAAATAAAGTACCAATCGAAACGGTATTGACAACCTTAATCTCAATCACACTTTCAAAGAGTCACCATGAATTATTAACTCGTGCATCACCATAGAGTTTCTGCTTTGGTGGAGGATTTGGCTCAATATTCAGAGAGTTTGGTTTACTTCAACATCTCTGGCCAGACCAAAAATAGAAAAAAATATGAATATGTAATAAAATTGTAATTCAAAATAAAAAACAAGTAAACAAAGGAGCAAACTCAACTACTTTAGGAAACACGAACACAAAGGTTGGAAGTTTAATTATGAAGTAAAATGGCAAATCAACGAGGCCAAAATTAAACAAGAAACTAATATTTGTTACTACACATCCAATTATTAATTCTTCTGACAAATTATACCATTTAAAAATAAAATATACAAATTTAAAGTTGATGGTAATCACATAGATACCATAAATAAGTATAGTAAAACAACTGATTTTGTTATTATAAAAACATATATTCATTGAGTAACTGAAACATTATGTATATTTAATGATCGTGAAAATATACCATAATAATAAAGGAAAATTAAAATTAGAAGAGAAGAATCAATCTCACAAACCATGATATTACAAAGTCTTAAAGGCATAGTGTAATTAAGCATATTTTATGTTGATCTTACGATAATGTAGCAAAATTCAATGTGTTTAGCCTTTTTTTGTTTGCACATATTTCACAAAGAACAATACCTTAGACATGTGCTTTTGCTTTTATATAAAAAAGATAAGAATTTTATTTGTATAGCCAAACTGGCTTAAAGCTAAATAATAATGTAACTTTTTCATTAAATATATAGAACAAATATGAACTTGACTTATTAGTTAAAATGAATATGAAGATATATTTTTTTTTTATATGAGATTGTATTAAATTATTAATAAACAATAATGCAACTAATTATAATAAAAATCACAAGGATATAAAATCTTTACAACAAATACGCACTTGCGAATCAAAATGAATCTAAATAAATATCTTCAAATATGAGATTATATTAAATAATCAATAAACAATAATACAACTAAATATAACAAGAAACATGAAGTTACAAGTTTCTTTTTACATAAAATATTTTCAAATCTAGGAGTATTGTTAATAATAAATAGTTGCTCAATTCCTTAAATTGGTGTACCTATTTTTAATATTTTTTTTTTGTAGAAACTCAAGGTTAAAAGCTATTATATATATAAAAAATTAAGTTTAAGTTGTTGCGTGAGACACAAAGAATAATTTTATATTATTTTCTAATATATTTTTTAAAAGTGAAAAATTTTTAAACTTGAAATTTCCATGTGTTCATTAATATCTCGAGTTTAACTCCATTAAATTAATTAGATTGAGCAGGATAATAAATTTTAAATTCATAATTAAAGCTATGATGATGTCCTATCAAACAACCATATCAATCCAAAATCTTAAACTTAATTTATTAGCAACAATAATTTTTTAATATTCATTAACAAAAACAAAAAGACGGTGTAATCTCACATCCTCAGTTACTAAGGGTAAGTTTTGAAATCAAATGGATGGTGATTTAAACCACCAACTAATTGCAAATAACCAAGGAATTCCAGACATTCAAATGGATTCCAATACTATAAGCTTTTTATATTGTAACGTGTGATAATGGCTAGTGTAGATTTCATCTTCCTCGAAAATTCGAACTTCGAAAGATGGGGACAGGCGATGAGATTTGAAGTTTTAATGAGGCTTATAGCAAGAAGATACACTGCTCATTTGAGAAACAAAATTCAAAAGCTTGGACATTGACTGATATAAATTGAAATAGAATATGTTAAATACTTTGAAAATCATGCATTCTGAGCCCTGAGAAACTGCAGATAATATTTTTTATGCAGAAAAAGTCATGAAGGAAATGCTTCTTATACCAGCAGTCGATTTTTCACGCCACCTTTCTTGTGTGGCAAGTTCATTTTTTTGCTAATTTCTTGATGGAATCGAGCAACCTAGCCATGTTCACGCTCATTTCACTTGCTAAGCAAGCTATCCCCTTGGTACTATAAATAGGGATCAGTCCTTTGCAGGATTCCATACTCAGAAAACATGAGAAAAATGGCTTCTCTGAAAGCTTCAATGCTTCCATTTCTACTTGGTCTTCTCTTTTCATTTTCATGGTTAACATCAGCTCACCCTCGTGAGGATTTTCCAAAATGCCTTTCCCTTCATTTTGAAGACTCCGCAGCCATGTCAAACGTATTTTACACCCCGCACAACTCCTCGTATAGCTCTGTCCTGCAGTTCTCAATACGAAACCTCAGGTTCAGTTCTTCTGAACGAAAACCCTTGCCATTGTCACACCAACGAATGCATCACACATCCAGGCTGCCATCCTTTGCTCCCGAAAACACAACTTACAGATAAGAATTCGGAGTGGCGGGCATGATTTTGAGGGTCTATCTTACAGGGCAGCTCTCCCGTTTGTCATCATTGATCTCATCAATCTACGAACTATAAATGTTGATGCAGCGAATAAAACTGCATGGGTTCAGGCTGGTGCGACGCTAGGGGAGCTTTATTATAGTATTTCTGAGAAAAGCAGAACTCTTGCTTTCCCAGCAGGTAATTGCCCTACTATAGGGGTTGGAGGACACTTCAGTGGCGGAGGACACGGCACCATCGTGCGCAAATACGGCCTTGCTTCAGATAATGTGATTGATGCTCAGCTAATTGATGCTAAGGGAAGGATCCTTGATAGAGCATCAATGGGAGAAGACTTTTTTTGGGCCATTCGAGGCGGAGGAGGGCAAAGCTTTGGTGTGGTTGTTGCGTGGAAAATACGTTTGGTTGAAGTTCCATCCACAGTGACAATGTTTTCTGTTTCGAAAACCTTGGAACAAAATGCAACAAAGCTTCTCCATCGGTGGCAATATGTTGCCAATAAGCTTCCTGAAGATCTCGTCATCTATGTGCTAGTATCCAGAGTTAATTCAAGTCAAGAAGGAAACAAAACAATACAAGCTGTATTCCTTTCCTTGTTTCTTGGCGAGGCTGACCAGCTTCTTCCTGTGATGCAAGAGAGCTTCCCTGAGCTTGGTTTGGTAAGAGATGATTGCTTTGAAATGAGTTGGATTGAGTCGGTCTTCTACATTGGTGGATTTCCAAGTAATGCATCCTTGGATGCGCTGCTAAACAGGACTCCTCTATCCTTACCAAAATTCAAAGCAAAATCTGATTACGTGAAGGAACCTCTGCCAGAAATTGCATTTCAGGGGATATGGGACAGGTTCTTCGAAGAACACATCGAGTTGTCTACACTCATCTTAATCCCTTATGGGGGGAAAATGGACGAGATTTCGGAGTCTAGCACTCCATTTCCACACAGAGCTGGTAATCTGTACGTATTGGTCTCCACTGTGATTTGGAGTGAAGAAAGCGAGGAGGCTTCCGACAGGCACATGGCTTGGATTAGAAGCCTTTACAGTTACCTGACAGCATATGTTTCGAAAAACCCTCGAGAAGCTTACGTGAATTATAGAGATCTCGACCTCGGAATAAATAACCTGACAGGGAACACAAATTATGAACAAGCAAGCATTTGGGGTCGGAAGTATTTCAAGAACAACTTCGACAGGTCGGTACGCATCAAGACTGAAGTTGATCCCACCAATTTCTTTACAAACGAGCAGAGTATCCCATCTCTCTCATCTTGGTGATCAAAGGAGCTACAAATACATCGGGTCAGGACAAGATCAATGCTATTAATAATAATATATCTCCTATGCGTCATTTATCAAAAAAGTTTTTCTCTGTCATAATCGATGAGATTTCAGCACGATCCAATAGTATTTAAGCATGCAGGTTAATGGCAAGATTTCCTTCTGTAATAAAGATCCAGTGTGATATTTCAACGACATGTTTTCTTTTGTTTGCCAGAATTTTTGTTTTTCTCACAGAACAAACAAATCTGATGAAACAGAGTGTAAACAGAGTAATTTCGAAAAAATGGGCGTGCATATTTTGTTAATTTGTGCTTAACCTAAGATCCACTGAGATTTCATTTTGGTCAATGATAAAAAACAATTCATTTAGTCCGTATTTCCAAACAGAACCTAAAAAAATCTTAATTTTAAACCTCTTTATTATAAAATTAAAAAAATAAATTTGTAATGCAATTGATCATAATGTGATATGTTAGGGCTTATAATGAGGTATTTTCTTTATAAATTTGATTAAGAGAAACTGGTTGCCAATAGCTATAGAAAAGTAGCAACCTATACAACTTTTAATTGTGAGGGCCAAATTTAACTTTTAGAATATTTTAGTAACCACCACAGGCCATAGGTATAACTTTTGAGTTAAAATATAGTTGTATATTTTTCAATCAAGTACGAAATGAATTTGAACAGGTCATATCTTAGAATCAATGATAGCTCAATCTTGGGGTTCTCCTAGATATTACCATACAATAACATATCACTTACACTTCCTCCACGCTATAATGCAAAATTGTTTGCCTTAGTTTGTGTCATTTTTGAAGGATTATTGAAAATTTATATTCTTTGTGAATGTATCATTATTAAACACTATTAATGCTTCTATATTGGACAAAACAATATTAAAAAATGCTATCAAATTCTTCTTCTTTAGAAATTTGTGTGATTTTTCAAAAACATTATATAATGTATTTTGAAAAAATCTATAAATTGAATTTTAAGATTGGTGCAATAAGAATTGCCAAAAGATATTATAAAGTTTGTATATGCAGAATCAACTCATTTGTTGATTCACACGCGTCAATATTAGTTTTTAACATCTCAAAATATTTTTTTTCTTTTTAGAATGAAATCGAAAATCTTTATTACGGTTACAATGATAATACATAAAAACTGATTTCTTGTTCATCTTTTCTCTATAAAGAAAAGCTACAGGATATCTAGATTCTATTAACCTACTAAACTACCCATAAAAGGCTTGACTACCCAATATAATTATAAAAAAGCCAAAAACATAAAGCAAAAGTAAATCTAGGATTTAATTTTCCTTCCACGCCAATTACTTAACCATATCTCCATGGATTCTCTATTTTTGTTAAATGTTTTGCTCAATATTCAGAGAGTTTGGCTTGCTTCAACATCTAAAAAATAAGAAGAAAATGAATAAGAACATACACGAAAATTGTGTGTGATTCACAAATCTAAAAGAAATTATTAGAGTGGGAGAATTACCCCAATATAAACAACAAGTTTTTCCTTCAAATTGACATGTTCTAGTTTGAGTTTTTGAAGAGACGCCTTGCCACTATAACATTTATGGATAAATAATTTACAATATTTTTGTTTTTACTCAAAATATTATCAATGATACTTTAAAAGTTATAAAGTATTTATGAATTTTACCTTTCCATATCCCCATCATGAAATGTTTTTCTTAGTGTATTGGTTTCACCATTGATTTTTGATTCACCAAGGCTACAAGAAATTTGTTATGGTTATGAAACACCATATAAAAAGATAATTTTGTAATAAATCATCTAAAATATTTTTCCTTACCTAGCACTACTTCCCTTAAGTCGATATATCATTCTCTCCATGACAAGATAATCAACTGGGCTTGTCTCCCTAAGAAAACATAACAAAATAGATATCATCATCACCATCTTTGTCAAGGAAGACCACAAAATCAAAGAAACATGCACAATTTCAATTAATTAGCATTGTACTTACAAGGCCTTCTCAATAGAATCAATATATCTAGTTGAATCCCTTAAAAACAAGGTAAAAACATTTTCAATGAAGTCAAGATCATCTTCATTTTCAAGAGTCTTAAGATAACTCACTTGTTCGTGATCCATAAGTCCCTACAATAATCAAAATGCAAGTTCAAAATGTTAGTGTAATCTTCGTTAATTTATGGATTGAAGAAAAAAACATAAATGAAATTTTCCTTAGTAAAGAATGACCTCATCAAAGTGTGATTGCCTCATGATGCTAAGCTATTGGCGCAAGGGAGTGCTAGCCATTCTGAAAGTGAAGAAAGGAGCAAATTCAAAGTTACTTAAGTGGAGGCTATATGGAAAGGGAAAAGGGGTAGAAAGCTTAATTGTGTAGTGGAATGGAAAACCAATGGGACTATATATAGGCCAAAATGAAGCAAGAAACTTACATTTGTCATCCAGCATGCAAATATTGTTTCTTTTTATAGCGACAAATTACACCATTTAAAAATGAAAAACATAAATTTTCAGTTGGCGATAATCACGCATATACCATAACTAGCTATCATGCGAATCAACTGACATTGTTATTATCGAGGTATTCGTTGAGCAATTTATACATTACATTTAAAAATGACAAAAATATATCATAACAAATAAAGAAAAAAGCTAATTAGAATAGTAGAATCAATCTCACCAAGCAACCATGATGTCATAAACACTCAAGAGCATAATATAGATCATATGATAATGTATGCAAAATTCAATGGATTTAAAAAAGCAAAAACAAGAACACAATCATCACACTTTCATGTTTTTCCTAAAAACTCAATAAGGAAAATATTTTGATAAAAAAATATAAATTATAGTACATTATCATTATATTTTTTTCATAAACATAAGATTGATTGGCCTAAAGACTCAAATTTAGTTCTACAATTGTTCTTAAACATTTTTAATATTAAAATCTTTTAAATTTATATGGAGACAAATGAGGACTTAAGAATCCATTAAAACTAAATAAATATAAGTTGCAATGTATAAAACCTACAAAAAAAAACACACATTTAAACTTACTTATCAAAATAAATCTAGATAGTTATTTTCAAATCTAAAAGTGGCAAATAATGAAAGGTAGCTCAATTGAGTAAATTAGTTTAAAGATAAATACAAACTTAAACTTGCTAATTAAAGTATATAGAACTAATACAAACTAATAAAAATGATTTTGAAGAGATATCTTCCATCTAAGAGCATATTAAATTATCAATAAAGAATAATGCGACTAATTATAATGAAAACCATAAAGATATAAGTTATAGTTTATAAAATTCTTAGAACAATACACACTTGAACTTACTAACCAAAATAAACTTCAACCCGATTTTTCGAATCTAATAACATTGTGAATAATCAATAGTAGCTTAATTAGGTTAATTGGATTATAGCTAAACAATAATGAACCTAATTATATACTTAAACTTACTAATCATAATTAATATGAACACATATCTTTAAATATAAACACATTATAAATAATCAATACTTTCTCAATCAAACAAATTGGCTTATAGATAAACAATAATGAAACTAATTATAATAATGTGGCATAAATAACATGCACGAGATTTTTTTTAGGAATGTAGTTGCTTTTTAACAACCATATTCATTATAAACTATTTCAAATGTAGTAATACAACAAATACTGAAGTTGATCCCACCAATTTCTTTAGAAATGAGCAGATCATCCCATCTCTCTCATCTTGGTGATCAAGGGGAGCTACAAATACATTGGGTCAAAACAAGATTAACGCTAATAATAATAACATTTATCCTATTTATCGTTTATCAAAAAGTTTTTCTTTGTCATCATCGATGAGATTTCAGCACGATTCAATCGTATTTAAGCATGCAAGTTAATGACAATATTTCCTTTTGTAATAATGATCCAGTGTGATCTTTCAATGACATTTTTTCTTTTGTTTGCTAAATTTTTTGTTCTTCTCCCCTGTATTCCGGAAAACCAACACCGATCGGTGGTTTTGAAGGGAGGGGTTTACCCGGAGATCTATTCTGGGTTCAATTACTCTTTCGAGTGTTGCAGAACTGCAGATTTTTCTTGCAAGTTCAAACTTTGAAAAACATAAAGTTGTGCATTTGAAGTAACAAAAAATCAAAATCTTGAAATAGGAAATTTATCATAACTTTGAAAGTTGCGCATATGATCTGAATTAATAATATAAGTTTTACAAAGACATGGAAGGAACAGCTCCATCTGAGAAACACAAGGAAACATTTTATCTCTATGCCTCTTCTGTATAATTGAAGAAGAAAAAGATAGAGAACAAAGCAGAGAAGACAAAAAAAGAGAGAGTAAAAAGTATATAGCTTTCTTTTTACACAGAACAAAATAAATCTGATGAAACAGAGTGAAAACAGAGTAATTTCGAAAAAATGTGCTTTCATATTTTGTTAATTTGTGCTTAACCTAAGATCCACTGAGATTTCATTTTAGTCAATGATAAAAAACAATTCATTTTAAACTTTTTATTATAAAATTAAAAAATAAATTTGGAATCCAATTGATCATAATGTGATATGTTAGGGCTTATAATGAGGTATTTTCTTTATAATTTTGATTAAAAGAAACTAGTAGCCAATAACATAGTAGTCCTTTTAAGATAAAAATAAAGCAAACATTGTAATTTAAAAATCAGAAACATGTATTACTTGAAAATAAAGAAATATCATTTTTATATAAAATATCTAGGAAAATATTATTGAAAATGATGTGCAATATTTATCTGAACTTTGTTAGAAGATTAAGGTTATCATGATCCTTTATTGAAATCTGGTTGGGCATCTAAAATTCCAATAGTGGGATTGTTGTCAACTTTAGAAAGGCCCTCAAACTCAAGATTTATGGCGAGTCTATTATTGTTGTCGAAATATTTTTGGCCTCGAATTTTATTTTGTTTTTGGGTGTCCTGCTTGAATACCCATGTAATGTGAAGCAAGTTCGGACCAGTGACCTAATTCTCCGAGTGAGTACAAAGGTGCTTGTTTTTCATTGTGATTTGTTTTGATTTGCAGGTGCGTTTGATTGATTTTGAGAAAGAAGAAAACATTACCCCAAGGATTGAAGAAGAGAGGAAGAGTAAGTGCGTAAGAAGGTAAGTATTTCTTATTCCTCGCAAAGTGTATGATAAAAGTCCCCTTATATACTCTTGGGGCAGGACACAAGTTTTGTATGTCTCTAACAACCTGTAACTACCATACTTAGAAATAGAGTAGAGAATTAGCTCTCCATGCTTCCTCTTTGTCAAATCTCTCTCTATGGTGTTTGCCTATGACACATCCTTCACATACATATTTTATTTCACCTATCATAGGTAAGCCATACACCATTTCCATCTATTGCATCTTCTTCATGCTGACAAAATTTAAATGGCTAAACTTTTTATGTCATATCCATGAGTCTTCACCTATTGATGCCTTTATAGATGTAGGTGTCATGGACTCAAGTGAGAGGGGAAAACATCTATTCCCTCCCATCACTACTTTTGCTATTACATTGTTTAAATTTTCATCATCAAATATTATTACAGATGTTTCCTCCAAATAGAATATAGTATCCATGCTCCATCATTTGACCTATACTTAGCAAATTTTCATCCAAACTTGAAACCAGTGAGTACTTCATGTATAAATCTAGTCCCATGCTTAGTATCTACCACAAGAGTTCCTTTTACAATTTCTTGCACTAGGTCTCCAGATCCCATTTTAACTTTGCAAGTCACAATCCTATCAATATCAATTAATTTAGCCTCTTGTGATGTCATATGATTGCTCATTCACTGTCAACAAATCAAATAATTTTATCTTGTACACTAGCATAGTTACAAGCATAAAACATGGTTCCTCCTGGTTGTTTCTTCTTTCCTTGCACAATTTGCTAGTTATTTGTTAGTGTAACTATCACACTCCTTTGTATTATGGACAAATCTAATACATCTTCCATATCTTGCCTTTCCTTTGTATGTGCACACACCGCAATAAAACTTTTGACATACTTGACATTGAGGCTTAATACTGTCGTGATTGCTTCCACCAGTACTATTATTCCAGCTTGAACTATTATGACTATTCAAGTGTCTTGCATGAGGCTGATTTATGTCCCTCTTATCATGTGATTGCCATTTTTGATTACATCTCCCTTGTGAAAACTTATTAGCAGCTTATCCATGGTTATAGCCAACCTTTAGACTACTAAATGCTTTCTTTGTTCGTGTAATCCTATCTCTTTCATCATGTAAATCCTTTATCATGTCATACACTTTGACTAATGCTATAACTTCTTCCACCTTAGCACATCAAGGTCTCTTCTTTCTTCAATAATAGAAATAAAGACTTATATCTTCTGCGTAGGCTCATTAACAACTTCTGCACTATCCTTATTTCAGGTACATCCTCTCCATGTGATTTCAAGTTGTTAATAGTTTAGAAAAACTTAGCCAAATACTGATCAAGGCCTTCACCATTTGCCATTCTCATGTATTTAAACTCAGCTCTTATTGCTTGCAATTTTACTGATCTCACCTTTTTATCTCCTCTGAATTTTCTTCTTAATATATTCCGTGCTTCTTTTAGTAATTTTTTCATTTTTGATTCTTGGAAATATTTCACCAGATAATACTCCTTGTATGAGACTCAATGCCTTGGTATTTTTTATCTTGCTCTCTCTCGAAATAGTTTGTGCTTCTCCAGGTATGCTTCCAAGATTTTAAAAACACAAAAAATTAATTTGAAATATTTTTTTTATATGTTTTTCTTTATGAATGAAGTAATTATTCTCAAATGTTGTTATGTATGTCGTGACAGTTGTTTTTCAGCTCTTCAGCGCAATGCCATCTTCAGAGTGGAGATGACGTGTGGAAAAGAGGTTTTATAATCATGAAAGTATAACTATAATTCTTAGGAGTTGTCATCTAGTGCTGAAGTTACTAGGAAACCTAAAGGTCTGCAAGAGTCTAGGCAAGAGAAAGACGTATCATCTCGAGTGCACCCTACCTAAGGTGAGCTGCAATGTTATTTGTTTGTCTTTTTTTTTCTAAGTTAGATTTTTTATTGATTGATATTTTCTAAGGCTTGAAGTACATCTCTCTTCGTAAGAGAGTCTCTACCTTACAAGGGTCGAAAACCTAAATGTTCTAAAGTCTGAAAAATTTTATACTGCATTTACAAACCTTTTTTTTACTATCTTCGGGTGAACTTTACAATGTAATTTTACACCCTGATAGCTAAAACAAAATAATTGTTAAATGTATTTGATAATTTGGCTGAATTCCAAAGAATAATCGTAAACCGATAACAATATCCCATTTTCGTTTCAAAACATGAGAGAGATGCTAAAATTTTTTTACGAAAAATATGCTTGGAAAAACTTTAGAATTCTGCGTTATGCACGAAAGAATTTTTTTTTTTTGTTTTTCAAAGAAAGAAAACAAAGATACTTTTTTTTATTTCATGAAGATTTTTGTATTTTTTATTTTTTCTAGTTATTATTATTATTTTTATGGCGTTACTATAATTATGTCTCTCAAGGTTTTGTTTTTTAAAAAATCATAATTAGGGGGAAAAAGGAAAGCACCTGAAAAGAAGACAATAACGAAATTAAATGAAAGAACTCTCTACCACTTCCAAGGATAAAGACTAGAGCTATATGATTTGTCCTATTATCCCACTCAAGGAATATGATTTGCCCTTAAATAAAAATAAGAGAAAAGGAAGAAGGCATTCCTTACTTCAAATTTGAGTTACTTATAAAGTAAGCCAAAAAAAATAGCAAAAGTTTTAGACACTTCAATGAACAATAGAAAAAAAAAGTAGTTTTTTCTTTGAATAAATACAAGTATTATAAAGTATGTGTCTACTTGATGGATCGATAAAATAACTCAACGACTAAAAAATTTATTTGTTTCTTACAATATTAATTTAAGATTATTTAAAAAAAATATAAATATTCTTTTTATGAATACACATGTTTGACTTTCAATGACATACTCTAAATCCAACAGAAAATGACAAAACTACCCTTGAGTTTTATGAGAAATTTGCAAGTCTAATTGCACGCCAATAGATATCTTCATTTGCATGAACTCATATATATATATATATATATGTATGTGTGTGTGGCCGGTAAATGGTATGAAATACAGGGGAAATAAAAAAAATTATAAGCATACAAATTAATTAGTTTAAATGCGCCTGTATTATGGAAGTGAAATAATTTTGACCGTTTAACTATTTATAATAATAAATTGGTTGGTAATTTAATTATGTTATCATAATAGTGGATGCATTGTTAATTATAATTATTTCTGTTTACATTGTCACAATTGGGTTTAACCAAAAATAGTAGTATACTATAAAATATACAGGTTGAATTGAAAAAACATTTAATGTAAGAAAAAATATTTAAATGTTACTAATATATTTTTCTAGAGAAAAAACTTAATTGTTAGAGAATTTACCAAATATAACTCAAATGACTTTACAAGTCTAAAAGAAACAATTTCAAGATAATATCTTTTTATTAATATTAAGATAACTATATATTTGATTGAACTTTCCTGGATTAACATGTTAAATCCACAATCAAGGTTATAAGAAATTTATAATCATGTATAAAACAAATCAAAATAAATTATCAAGCCTAACTCCCAATCAATCTAATGTTATAGGACCTAAAAAGTTAACCTATTGAACCTGTAACCCTGGTCATAAGATTAAGATAACCCCATTGAAAGCAAATCAAAATAAAATATAAATCCTAATTCTTAATGAGTTCAATATCAAATGATGAGATAAAAAAAAAATTAATTAATCTGGATTATCAAACCGAGATAATCCCATAAAAAAATAAAAAAAAATATCTGACTTAACTAGGTTAACTTGTCAAATTCATGACTTTGATCATGAGACTAAAATAACCTCATAGAGAGCAATTCAAAATAAATTATGAAATTTTATTGTTAATTGTCAAACTAGGTTAACCATTAAGCCCTATTTAGATGTCATG
This sequence comes from Salix exigua, assembly GCA_032356905.1. Taxonomy (NCBI): domain Eukaryota; kingdom Viridiplantae; phylum Streptophyta; class Magnoliopsida; order Malpighiales; family Salicaceae; genus Salix; species Salix exigua. The sequence continues at coordinate 33,844,333 of CM063603.1, forward strand.
AGACCAGGTTAATCTACTATTATAAGAATAAACTAAACAAATCATGGGGTCTAATTTTCATTAGAACACAATATTAAATGATGAAGTAAAAAAAATTAAAAAAATGAGTTAGACCGTAAAACCCATAACCCGGACCATAATAAACAATAAGCAAACATTATGCCATTGGTTTTTTAAGGTTCAGACACTTGAAAAGAAACACAATTGGGCAAACAAACTCGTGCCCTTATTTCTCACAATAATTAATGACATAACATGAAACATTACATGGGTAGACATTATAGATACCCTTATTTTTTGAAGTTCACACGACAAACTCTCTTAAATAGACAAGTCCATATATATCCTTCTTTTAGCAGTTCTTTGGCAAAAAATACTTCCACCAATTAAAAATATTTGCGGCAATCCTCAGCTACTTTTGAGATACCTGCAAAACCAATTCATTGAGCGAAACGAAAATGCTAAAAGAGAGGCATGAAATCAAGTCGAATCAGCAGCACCTCTGACTGAGCACTCGTTGAACCATTTGTTTTATTAGCAAATTTTGTGGTCAGCTTTGGACATTCAGCCACCAGCATATACTCCAGACGAGGGAATAAGATATCATCACATCCAGGACGAAAGCAGACTATACTTGGTAGATTATCTAGCATCAGGAATGACAAATTAGGAAACACCATCTGCTTCTCATCATCCTGCCCAAATACTCCCAGTAATTGAGAGGAATCTGCTACGTCAAGACGTTCGAGCTTTGGGAGACCTGAGGCCATTGCTACTGGGAATAGATTCCTCAACTTGTTGCATTGATGGATGTTAACTGTACACAAACTGGGGAAGCATAAAGATTGGAGATCACTTCCACACAATATCTGATCCTTTTCATCATCATTATCCTTAGCTATGATTTGCTCCAATTCCGAACAAACTGATATATCTAGAAATTGCAGTTGAACTAGACTAGCAACCATGCTGCCTGTGAATACATGTGTCAGTTTCTCACAATACCACAAGTCCAAAGTAGTCAAATGGCTCAGCACAAGACCCTTCCATATACACCTCATGTCAGGCATGGACCACAATTCTAATGTTTCCAAACTCAAGAGTGAAAGTTCATGCCCAGTTCTTCCAACCTGCATTAATTCCTGTGCTCCTTCACCGTTTGTAATACGTATTTTACTCAAATTTGTATGGCCCTGCATCAAAACAAAAACAAATTATGATAATCTAAATATCAATTATTATTTTTATATTATTTAAGTTAAAAGCAATCATGAAAGAATTTATACTTAATAACTAGAAAAATAGTTTTTATATTTTATTTATAATAAAAAACAAATTATGACATTTACAATAAAAAAACACTTTTAATTTTACTTATTACTAAAACTTCTTGTGTGTGTATATAAAATAAAAATTATCTGTTCTTGATCATTTATAATTATTTTTTCATATGAAAATGGTGATAACATAATCCAAGTTCTTTAACTTTTATCATAAATTATAGCATTGAAGCAAACAATTCAATAATAGATGGAGATTTTGTTTTTTACTTTCCATTAATTGGCGGAAGAGCCTCAATTTCACATATCCATTACTTTAGTTTTAGAAATATCAAGAAAGAAATCAGAAATTATCACCATGTATTGAATTTGTCAGTTTAAATCAATCAGTGGAGAAATATAAAGGACTTACTTGGAGTTGTGCCAACAAATCACCCAATTCGTCGTGTCCTTCAATGTATAACTCTTGCAAAGAAGGCAACTGGGCAGTAAAATTCTTTGGACCAAAAAAGGTGCAACCATTTGAAAGAGATAATTCTCTTAGCTGAGGGAAGTTGATGACGCCATCGCTGGTGTGTGCATCTCCTTCTCCACTGTAAAATATTTGCTTTAAATTACAACCCCAAGCAATCGTAATCTTTTCCAGGTTCTGAAGACTTGGAGACACGGAGACAGGGAAGACATATTCCAGTTGATCACAGTCATTTATAGAGAGCGTTTTTAATTTTGGGAAGCCAAGAGAGTCTGAAATTATTTCCCTTTCGTCATCCTTTTCTTTGATATGATGCTTCAATCCACTGCAATCATTATCCTTAGCTATGATTTGCTCCAATTCCGAACAATCTGATATTCTTAGAAATTGCAGTTGAACTAGACTAGCGACCATGCTGTATGTGAATACATGTGTCAGTTTATGACAACGAGACACGTTCAAAGTGGTCAAATGCTTAAGCACGAGACCCTTCCCTATACACCTCATGTCAGGCATGGACCACAAGTCTAATTTTTCCAAACTCAAGAGTGAAAGTTCATGCCCAGTTCTTCCAACCTGCATTAATTCCTGTGCTCCTTTACAGTTTCTAATATGTATTTCTCTCAAATTTGTATGGCCCTGCATCAAAACAAAAACAAATTATGATAATCTAAATATCAATTATTATTTTTATATTATTTAAGTTAAAAGCAATCATGAAAGAATTTATACTTAATAACTAGAAAAATAGTTTTTATATTTTATTTATAACAAAAAACAAATTATGACATTAACAAAAAAACACTTTTAATTTTACTTATTACTAAAACTTCTTGTGTGTGTATATAAAATAAAAATTATCTGTTCTTGATCATTTATAATTATTTTTTTCATATGAAAAAGGTGATAACATAACCCATGTTCTTTAACTTTTATCATAAATTGGAGCATTGAAGCAAACAATTGAATAATAGATGGAGATGTTTTTTCTTACTTTCCATTAATTAGCAGAAGATCCTCAATTTCACATATCCATTACTTTAGTTTTAGAAATCTGAAGGAAGAAATCAAAAATTATCACTACGTATTGAATTTGCCAATTTACATATATCAGTGGAGAAATATAAAGGACTTACTTGGAGCTGTGCCGACAAAACACCCAATTTGTCGTGTCCACTAATGTATAACTCTTGCAAAGAAGGCAACTGGGCAGTAAAATTCTTTTGACCAAAAAGCTGCAACCACTTGAAAGAAATAATTCTCTTAGCTGAGGGAAGTTGATGACGCCATCGCTGGTGTGTGCATCTCCTTCTCCACTGTAAAATATTTTCTTTAAATTAAAACCATAAGAAATCATAATCTTTTCCAGGTTTTGAGGACTTGGAGACACGGAGACAGGGAAGACATATTCCAGTCGATCACAGTAACTTATAGAGAGGGTTTTTAATTTTGTGAAGCCAAGAGAGTCTGAAATTATTTACCTTTCGTCATCCTTTTCTTTGATAAGATGCTTCAATCCATGGCAATCATCTATCTGTAGTGTTTCTAGATGAACAAGACTTTGGGCCAGGTGCGGTGTGAAGAGAAATGTCAGCTTGTTAAGACCCTGCAACTCCAGATGAACAAGACTGTGGAGGCTATTGCTACTGGGAATAAACTCCTCAACTTGTTGCATTGATGGATGTTAACTGTACACAAACTGGGGAAGCATAAAGATTGGAGATCACTTCCACACAATATCTGATCCTTTTCATCATCATTATCCTTAGCTATGATTTGCTCCAATTCCGAACAAACTGATATATCTAGAAATTGCAGTTGAACTAGACTAGCGACCATGCTTTCTGTGAATACATGTGTCAGTTTATGACAATGAGACACCGTAAAAGCAGTCAAATGCTTAAGCACGAGACCCTTCCATATACACCTCATGTCAGGCAAGAAGCTCAATTGTAATTTTTCCAAACTCAAGAGTGAAAGTTCATGCCCAGTTCTTCCAACCTGCATTAATTCCTGTGCTCCTTCACAGTTTGTAATACTTATTTCTCTCAAATTTGTATGGCCCTGCATGAAAACAAAAACAAATTATGATAATCTACATATCAATTATTATTTTTATATTATTTAAGTTAAAAGCAATCATGAAAGAAATTATACTTGATAACTAGAAAAATAGTTTTTTATATTTTATTTATAATAAAAAACAAATTATGACATTAACCAAAAAAAAAACTTTTAATTTTACTTAGTACTAAAACTTCTTGTGTGTGTATATAAAATAAAAAATATTTGTTCTTGATCATTTATAACTATTTTTTTCATATGAAAAAGGTGATAACATAACCCAAGTTCTTTAACTTTTATCATTAATTGGCGGAAGAGCCTCAATTTCACATATCCATTACTTTAGTTTTAGAAATATCAAGAAAGAAATCAGAAATTATCACCATGTATTGAATTTGTCATTTTAAATCAATCAGTGGAGAAATATAAAGGACTTACTTGGAGTTGTGCCAACAAATCACCCAATTCGTCGTGTCCTTCAATGCATAACTGTTGCAAAGAAGGCAACTGGGCAGTAAAATTCTTTGGACCAAAAAGGTGCAACCACTTGAAAGAGATAATTTTCTTAGCTGAGGGAAGTTGATGACGCCATCGCAGGTGTGTGCATCTCCTTCTCCACTGTAAAATATTTGCTTTAAATTACAACCATAAGAAATCATAATCTTTTCAGGTTTTGAAGACTTGGAGACACGGAGACAGGGAAGACATATTCCAGTTCATCACAACCACTTATAGAGAGGGTTTTCAATTTTGTGAAGCCAAGAGAGTATGAAATTATTTACCTTTCGTCATCCTTTTCTTTTATAAGATGCTTCAATCCATGGCAATAATCTATCTGCAGTGTTTGTAGATGAACAAGACTTTGGGCCAGGTGCGGTGTGAAGAGAAATGTCATCTTGTTAAGACCCTGCAACTCTAGATGAACAAGACTGTGGAGGCTAACATATCTGGTTGGCCCCTTCCATATGCATTTGAGCTCATGTAAAGAGGTCATCTTTAGCCTTGTTAAAGATGACAGCAGCTGCAACTCCTTCTCCTCGGTAATTCCTTCTTCTGCCTCACCCAATTCAAATACCTCTTCCAATGATTCACATCCTGTAATTTCCACACTTGTTAGATCATTCAAAGCTTGCATCCATTTTGCTGGAAACAGAGTGTGAATATCCCTACATTTTTCTCTCGTACATCTTCTAATCTTTTCAAGAAGTCCTTTTGCGACCCATGGCCATGGTTGGTCATCTGATCACTGGACAATGCTATATTTTCTAAACCCTGAACGTTGCCAAAATCAATTTGAGACACGGTAGGAAACAAGTGCTCAAATGTCTTTGCATTTAAGGATGCGACGCTGATATTCCTCAAACATAATCTTGTGGAGGTTGGTTGTTCACTTATTGAATACCCATCCCCCAACACTATCTCATATTTGAGCAACCTTGGAAAAACAAAATCTCTGGGAATGCATTCAACCCTCGGTATCTTCAATGATAATATAGCTAAATGAGATAGCAAATTTAGTTCTGTTAGGCTTGCATTCATTCCTCCTGTGCTGTCACCTCCAATAACACCCCATCCCTCGAAGCTGTCATCCCCGATTAGCAGCTCTTCTAACTTCTTCAACCTTCCAATCAAATTCACAGGAATCCTTCCTAGACGTCGACAACCTGTCACATCCAACAACCTTATCTCCTTGAGCTCCCCAATTTCATCAGGTAATTCCTCAAGGAAATAGCACCTTATAAAACCAAGAATCTTAAGTCTTTGTAGCTTTCTCAACGAAATGAGGTCATTACATTTACACTAGTCGTTCTCATTGGTGGTAGCCAGAGAATTGATTGCTTGCTGGTCTCTCCATATCTCTAACCTAGACAACCACCATCCATTTATGCCCCACAATTAAAGATGACAACAACTTTTATCGTATAATCCCTATCTAAAGACGATGCATTATCTTTAGCTCAATAATTTGATTGGAGACAATACAAATTTATTACACATACACAGATACATAATCTGTACACAAGCATGTGCATGTATATTCCATTTAAGATTTTTAAGCAACATGATCTGATTCTGGCACCATGTTTTTGTTTTGCCTTGTACCAGTTGGTGATCTCAACCACCTCATTTCTGCTACCATGAGTGGTGTCACATGCTGCCTTCGCTTCCCTGGACAGCTGAACTCTGACCTCCGAAAGCTTGCAGTTAACCTTATCCCATTCCCTCGCCTTCATTTCTTCATGGTTGGATTTGCACCCTTGACATCAAGAGGATCACAGCAATACCGTGCTCTGACCGTGCCTGAATTAACCCAGCAAATGTGGGATTCCAAGAACATGATGTGTGCTGCCGACCCACGTCATGGTCGCTACCTAACCGCTTCAGCCATGTTCCGTGGCAAGATGAGCACTAAAGAGGTCGATGAACAAATGATAAATGTACAGAACAAGAACTCTTCATACTTCGTTGAATGGATCCCCAACAATGTAAAGTCCAGTGTGTGTGATATCCCACCTAGAGGTCTTAAGATGTCATCAACTTTCATTGGCAATTCAACTTCAATTCAGGAGATGTTCAGGCGTGTCAGTGAGCAATTCACAGCCATGTTCAGGCGGAAAGCTTTCTTGCACTGGTACACAGGTGAGGGTATGGATGAGATGGAATTTACTGAGGCGGAGAGTAACATGAATGATCTGGTAGCTGAGTACCAGCAATACCAGGATGCAACTGCTGATGATGAGGAGTACGAGGAGGAGGAAGAAGAGGAAGTTGATGCATAAGATAGCTCGAAATTCTTTTCGGCATGTCTGAAGTTTGTAATGTATTTGCTGTATTTAAGTGAGTGAGTGACTATGTTTGTGTTGTTGGGGGGTCAAATTAGTTTGACCTGTTGATGTGAATGGGTTGTGGGTTCTTTCTTGTATTAGTATTGGAGAGTGGATTTTGGTGTCTGCTTTTGTTTTTTTAATCTGATTGGTGAGTGCTCGGTAACAGTAGGGGTGTAGACGGACGGTTCAGATTTGGTTTGGGCCAAAAAAACTATCTGGAATTTTTAATTTATAGAAATCTTTATCCGGACCAAACTGAACTGGTTTGGTTTGTTTATATTTTATTTGGTTATTTCGGTTTAATTAGTTGATTTCTCTTCTTTTTTTTCTTCAAATTTTTATGATATATTTTCATCATTGTTAAAGATAAATAATGTTTAAATTGCTTAATAAATACTTCTACAATAACAATATTTCACTCCACAATTAAGCTTTCAACCCTTACCCTAACAACTCTCAACCTGGCATTAACATCAGGAGATTAACATTTTTGATGCATTTTGAAAACAAAAAGTAGTTTTACTAATTACATTTTTAGAAAATTTTTTATTACAAGATCAGAGGTAATGGTCAAGGCACGAATGATGGCTAGAAAACTTGCAATAACCAATAAAATATATGGAGATGGATGAACAGTTAGTGCCCGTTTGACATTGCGATCCCACCGGTTTTTGGCCGAAATTTGAATTTTTTTATTTTAAATGAATATGTTTTTGTGTGTTTTATATCATTTTGATGTGCTGATTTCATAAATGATTTTTAAAAAATAAAAAACATCAATTTAATGTATTTCGACACGATAAGCACTTTAAAAAGCTACCGCAATCACACTCCCAAACAGGCTCTAAGTATTGCAATACCCTTTTAATCCTAATCTTTCTTCTCAAATATGGTCAAAGAGCAACACCATCTTTAAACAAATTTTTAAAGATTAATTCATGAATGACAAAATCAATCTATATAATTGCAATATAGCCAACCAAACACTTTGTCTTCCCTCAATATTCTTTGATGACTTTCTCTATGATTTCTCAACATCTAAGAATTGAAATGTGAAATATAAAGTAAAATATGGAACCAAAATTTAAAATAATAGATAAACTTGAAGTAACAAATTGAGATCTTTAATGCTGAAAAAGAGAAAAGGTTCTTACTTCTTATGTAAATTTGGTCATATTCTTTCAATGTTTTTATATTATAATCAAAAACATTATTTGGTAACATGAATTTTTAATTCAACATTGAAATATTCTCACACTTCACAAAAGCATGGAAGAGATAAAAAAAAAATCTAGCACTTAAAACAATTATAATATAGTTTGAAAGAGAAAATTGCAAAGAGGAAAACAAAAAAAAATTGACACTGTTTTGTTTTAGTTTATTATTAAATTTAAAAATAATATATTCCTAAGCCCAATTCTTCTATTATGTAGCCCAAGAATTTCTTCTTATATTTAAATCATCCCCAAAACACATCCTAAGAGCTATCCTTATTTTAATATAGCCCAATTTAAATTAGAGTTGAAAAAGCCTGCGTGTTTTCAAGTTATGGGGTCTGTCTCCTGGGCGCTAGAATTCCTTTTCTTTTCTATTTTGTTTAATTTAACCTTCATTTTTATTTATTAATTATCATGTTAAATTTAACTAACATGAAAAATATCCCTCATTATATAATTAAAAACTCTTTGAGCATTTACATGATTTTTTTAAAAATCTTTGTGCTTGCCCCATCTCTATGAGTAGTATTAGTAATGTAGAAATTTTAGAGCATTTACATCCAATTATTAATTCTTCTACAATGACAAATTATACCATTTAAAAATAAAATATACAAATTTAAAGTTGATGGTAATCACATATATACCATAAATAGCTATCGTGTAAAGCAATCGATATTAATTATTTATAAACAATAATGCAACTAATTATAATAAAAACCATAAGGTTATAAAATATTTACAACAAATACGCACTTGCGAATCAAAATGAATCTAAATAAATATCTTCAAATATTAATTCATATTAAATAATAAAAACAATAATGCAACTAAATATAACAAGAAACATGAAGTTACAAGTTGCTTTTACATAAAATATTTTCAAATCTAGTAGTATTGTTAATAATAAATAGTTGCGCAATTCTTAAATTGGTGTACCTATTTTTATTTTATTTTTGTACAAACTCAAGGTTAAAAACTATTATATATATAAAAATAAGTTTAAGTTGTTGCGTGAGACACAAAGAATAATTTTATATTATTTTCTAATATATTTTTTAAAAGTGAAAAATTTTTAAACTTGAAATTTCCATGTGTTCATTAATATCTCGAGTTTAACTCCATTAAATTAATTAGATTGAGCAGGATAATAAATTTTAAATTCATAATTAAAGCTATGATGTCTTATAAACAACCATGTCAATCCAAAATCTTAAACTTAATCTATTAGCAACAACAATTTTATATTATTCATTAACAAAAACAAAAGACGGTGTAATCTCACAACCTCATCAGTTACTAATTGCAAATAACCAGGGAATTCCAGACATTCAAATGGCTTCCAATACTATAAGCTTTTTATATTGTAACGTGTGATAATGGCTAGTGTAGATTTCATCTTCCTCGAAAATTCGAACTTCGAAAGATGGGGACAGGCGATGAGATTTGAAGTTTTAATGAGGCTTATAGCAAGAAGATACACTGCTCATTTGAGAAACAAAATTCAAAAGCTTGGACATTAACTGATATAAATTGAAATAGAATATGTTAAATACTTTGAAAATCATTCATTCTGAGCCCTGAGAAACTGCAGATAATATTTTTATGCAGAAAAAGTCATGAAGGAAATGCTTCTTATACCAGCAGTCGATTTTTCACGCCACCTTTCTTGTGTGGCAAGTTCATTTTTGATAATTTCTTGATGGAATCGAGCAACCTAGCCATGTTCACGCTCATTTCACTTGCTAAGCAAGCTATCCCCTTGGTACTATAAATAGGGATCAGTCCTTTGCAGGATTCCATACTCAGAAAACATGAGAAAAATGGCTTCTCTGAAAGCTTCAATGCTTCCATTTCTACTTGGTCTTCTCTTTTCATTTTCATGGTTAACATCAGCTCACCCTCGTGAGGATTTTCCAAAATGCCTTTCCCTTCATTTTGAAGACTCCGCAGCCATGTCAAACGTATTTTACACCCCGCACAACTCCTCGTATAGCTCTGTCCTGCAGTTCTCAATACGAAACCTCAGGTTCAGTTCTTCTGAACGAAAGCTTCTCCATCGGTGGCAATATGTTGCCAATAAGCTTCCTGAAGATCTCGTCATCTATGTGCTAGTATCCAGAGTTAATTCAAGTCAAGAAGGAAACAAAACAATACAAGCTGTATTCCTTTCCTTGTTTCTTGGCGAGGCTGTCCAGCTTCTTCCTGTGATGCAAGAGAGCTTCCCTGAGCTTGGTTTGGTAAAAGATGATTGCCTTGAAATGAGTTGGATTGAGTCGGTCTTCTACATTGGTGGATTTCCAAGTAATGCATCCTTGGATACGCTGCTAAACAGGACTCCTCTATCCTTACCAAAATTCAAAGCAAAATCTGATTACGTGAAGGAACCTCTGCCTGAAATTGCATTTCAGGGGATATGGGACAGGTTCTTCGAAGAACACATCGAGTTGTCTACACTCATCTTAATCCCTTATGGGGGGAAAATGGACGAGATTTCGGAGTCTAGCACTCCATTTCCACACAGAGCTGGTAATCTGTACGTATTGGTCTCCACTGTGATTTGAGTGAAGAAAGCGAGGAGGCTTCCGACAGGCACATGGCTTGGATTAGAAGGCTTTACAGTTACCTGACAGCATATGTTTCGAAAAACCCTCGAGAAGCTTACGTGAATTATAGAGATCTCGACCTCGGAATAAATAACCTGAGGGGCAGCACAAGTTTTGAACAAGCAAGCATTTGGGGTCGGAAGTATTTCAAGAACAACTTCGACAGGTTGGTACGCGTCAAGACTGAAGTTGATCCCACCAATTTCTTTACAAACGAGCAGAGTATCCCATCTCTCTCATCTTGGTGATCAAAGGGAGCTACAAATACATCGGGTCAGGACAAGATCAATGCTATTAATAATAATATATCTCCTATGCGTCATTTATCAAAAAGTTTTTCTCTGTCATAATCGATGAGATTTCAGCACGATCCAATAGTATTTAAGCATGCAGGTTAATGGCAAGATTTCCTTCTGTAATAAAGATCCAGTGTGATATTTCAACGACATGTTTTCTTTTGTTTGCCAGAATTTTTGTATTTCTCACAGAACAAACAAATCTGATGAAACAGAGTGAAAACAGAGTAATTTCGAAAAAATGGGCGTGCATATTTTGTTAATTTGTGCTTAACCTAAGATCCACCGAGATTTCATTTTGGTCAATGATAAAAACAATTCATTTAGTCCGTATTTCCAAACAGAACCTAAAAAATCTTAATTTTAAACCTCCATATTATAAAATTATAAAATAAATTTGTAATGCAATTGATCATAATGTGATATGTTAGGGCTTATAATGAGGTATTTTCTTTATAATTTTGATTAAGAGAAACTGGTTGCCAATAGCTGTAGAAAAGTAGCAACCTATACAACTTTTAATTGTGAGGGCCAAATTTAAGAATTTTTAGGAACCACCACAGGCAGGGACAACTTTTGAGTTAGAATATAGTTCTACATTTTTCAACCAACCATGTACTGAAATGAATTTGAGCGGATCATATCTTAGAATCAATGATAGCTCAATCTTGGGGTTCTCTTAGATATTACCATACAATAACATATCACTTACACTTCCTCCACACTATAATGCAAAATTGTTTGCCTTAGTTTGTGTCCTTTTTGAAGGATTATAGAACATTTATAATCTTTGTGAATGTATCATTATTAAACACTACCAACTTACCATTTTTATATAACATATGTTCATTCTTCTATATTGGACAAAACAATATTAAAAAATGCTATTAAAAAATATTATCAACTTCTTCTTCTTTAGAAATTTGTGTGATTTTTCAAAAACATTATATAATGTATTTTGAAAAACTCTACAAATTGAATTTTAAGATTAGTGCAATAAGAATTACCAAAAGATATTATAAAGTTTGTATATGCGGAATCAACTCATTTGTTGATTCACACGCGTCAATATTAGTTTTTAACATCTCAAAATATTTTTTTCTTTTTAGAATGAGATCGAGAATCTTTATTATGGTCACAATGATAATACATAAAAACTGATTTCTTGTTCATCTTTTCTCTATAAAGAAAACTACAAGATATCTAGATTCTATTAGCCTACTAAACTACCCATAAAAGGCTTGACTACCCAACATACTTATAAAAAGCCAAAAGCATAAAGCAAAAGTAAATTTATACATTACATTTAAAAATGACAAATTACACCATTTAAAAATGAAAAACATAAATTACACCATTTAAAAATGAAAAACATAAATTTTCAGTTAGCGATAATCACGCATATACCATAACTAGCTATCATGCGAATTAACCGACATTGTTATTATCGAGGTATTCGTTGAGCAATTTATACATTACATTTAAAAATGACAAAAATATATCATAACAAATAAAGAAAAATGGTAATTAGAATATTAGAATCAATCTCACCAACCAAGATATCATAAACACTTAAAAGCATAATATAGATCTTATGATAATGTATGCAAAATTCATTGGATTTAAAAAAAAGAAGAAGAAGAAGAAGAAGAACACGATCATCACACTTTCATGTTTTTTCCCAAAAACTCAATAAAAAAAATATTTTGATAAAAAAATAAAAAATATATTGCATTACCAATATATTTTTGTTTTTCATAAACATAAGATTGATTGGCCTAAAGACTCAAATTTAGTTCTACAATTGTTCTTAAACATTTTTAATATTAAAATCTTATAAATTTATATGGAGACAAATGAGGACTTAAGAATCCATTAAAACTAAATAAATATAAGTTGCAATGTATAAAACCTACAAAAAAGATAAATAAATATAGATAGTTATTTTCAAATCTAAAAGTGGAAAATAATCAAAGGTAGCTCAATCGAGTAAATTAGTTTAAAGATAAATACAAACTTAAACTTACTAATTAAAGTATATAGAACTAATACAAACTAATAAAAATGATTTTGAGGTGAGATCTTCCATCTAAAAGCATATTAAATTATCAATAAAGAATAATGCGACTAATTATAATGAAAACCATAAAGATATAAGCTATAGTTTATAAAATTCTTAGAACAATACACACTTGAACTTACTAACCAAAATAAACTTCAACTCGATTTTTCGAATCTAATAGCATTGTGAATAATCAATAGTAGCTTAATTAGGTTAATTGGATTATAGCTAAACAATAATGAACCTAATTATATACTTAAACTTACTAATCATAATTAATATGAACACATATCTTTAAATATAAAAGCATTATAAATAATCAATACTTTCTCAATCAAACAAATTGGCTTATAGATAAACAATAATGAAACTAATTATAATAATGTGGTATAAATAATATGCAAGAGATTTTTTTAGGAATGTAGTTGTTTTTCAACAACCATATTCATTATAAACTATTTCAAATGTAGTAATACAACAAATACTGAAGTTGATCCCACCAATTTCTTTAGAAATGAGCAGACAATCCCATCTCTCTCATATTGGTGATCAAGGGGAGCTACAAATACATTGGGTCAAACACAAGATTAATGCTAATAATAATAATATTTCTCTTATTCATCGTTTATCAAAAAGTTTTTCTGTCATCATCGATGAGATTTCAGCACGATTCAATCGTATTTAATCATGCAAGTTAATGACAAGATTTCCTTTTGTAATAATGATCCAGTGTGATCTTTCAATAACAATTTTTCTTTTGTTTGCTAAATTTTTTGTTCTTCTACCCTGTATTCCGGAAAACCAACACCGATCGGTGGTTTTGAAGGGAGGGCTTTACCTGTAGGTCTATTCTGGGTTCACTTGCTCTTTCGATTGTTGCAGAATTGCAGATTTTTCTTGCAAGTTCAAACTTTGAAAAACATAAAGTTGTGCATTTGAAGTAACAAAAAATCAAAATTTTGAAATAGGAAATTTATCATGACTTTGAAAGTTGTGCATATGATCTGAATGAATAATATAAGTTTTACAAAGACATGGAAGGAACAACTCCATCTGAGAAACACAAGGAAACATTTTATCTCTATGCCTCTTCTGTATAATTGAAGAAGAAAAAGATAGAGAACAAAGCAGAGAAGACAAAAAAAGAGAGAGTAAAAAGTATATAGCTTTCTTTTTACACAGAACAAAACAAATCTGATGAAACAGAGTGAAAACAGAGTAATTTCGAAAAATGTGCTTTCATATTTTGTTAATTTGTGCTTAACCTAAGATCCACTGAGATTTCATTTTAGTCAATGATAAAAAACAATTCATTTTAAACTTTTTATTATAAAATTAAAAAATAAATTTGGAATCCAATTGATCATAATGTGATATGTTAGGGCTTATAATGAGGTATTTTCTTTATAATTTTGATTAAAAGAAACTGGTAGCCAATAACATAGTAGTCCTTTAAGATAAAAATAAAGCAAACATTGTAATTTAAAAATCGAAACATGTATTACTTGAAAATAAAGAAATATCATTTTTATATAAAATATCTAGGAAAATATTAATGAAAATGATGTGCAATATTTCTCTTAATATAAAATGAGTTCAATAAATTTATTTATCTGAACTTTGTTAGAAGATTAAGGTTATCATGATCCTTTATTGAAATCTGGTTGGGCATCTAAAATTCCAATAGTGGGATTGTTGTCAACTTTAGAAAGGCCCTCAAACTCAAGATTTATGGCGAGTCTGTTATTGTTGTCGAAATATTTTTGGCTCTGAATTTTATTTTGTTTTTGGGTGTCCTCGTTGAATACCCATGTAATGTGAAGCAAGTTCAGACCCAATGACCTAATTCTCCAGTGAGTACAAAGGTGCTTGTTTTTTCATTGTGATTTGTTTTGATTTGCAGGTGCGTTTGATTGATTTTGAGAAAGAAGAAAACATTACCCCAAGGATTGAAGAAGAGAGGAAGAGTAAGTGCAGAAAAAGGTAAGTATTTCTTATTCCTCGCAAAGTGTATGATAAAAGTCCCTTATATACTCTTGGGGCAGGACACAAGTTTTGTATGTCTCTAACAACCTGTAACTACCATACTTAGAAATAGAGTAGAGAATTAGCTCTCCATGTTTCCTCTTTGTCAAATCTTTCTCTATGTTGCTTGCCTATGACACATCCTTCACACACATTCTTCATTTCAGCTATCATAGGTAAGACATACACCATCTCCTTTTGTTGCATCGTCTTCATGCTGGCAAAATTTAAATGACCAAGCCTTCTATGCCATATCCATGAGTCTTCACCTATTGATGCCTTTATAGATGTAGGTGTCATGGACTCAAGTGAGAGGGGAAAACATCTATTCCCTCCCATCACTACTTTTGCTATTACATTGTTTAAATTTTCATCATCAAATATTATTACAGTGTTTCCTCCAAATAGAATATAGTATCCATGCTCCATCATTTGACCTATACTTAGCAAATTTTCATCCAAACTTGAAACCAGTAGTACTTCATGTATAAATCTATTCCCATGCTTAGTATCTACCACAAGAGTTCCTTTTACAATTTCTTGCACTAGGTCTCCAGATCCCATTTTAACTTTGCAAGTCACAATCCTATCAATATCAATTAATTTAGCCTCTTGTGATGTCATATGATTGCTCATTCACTGTCAACAAACCAAATATTTTTATCTTGCACACTAGCATAGTTACAAGCATAAAACATGGTTCCTCTGGTTGTTTCTTCTTTCCTTGCACAATTTGCTAGTTATTTGTTAGTGTAACTATCACACTCCTTTGTATTATGGACAAATCTAATACATCTTCCATATCTTGCCTTTCCTTTGTATGTGCACACACCGCAATAAAACTTTTGACATACTTGACATTGAGGCTTAATACTGTCGTGATTGCTTCCACCAGTACTATTATTCCAGCTTGAACTATTATGACTATTCAAGTGTCTTGCATGAGGCTGATTTATGTCCCTCTTATCATGTGATTGCCATTTTTGATTACATCTCCCTTGTGAAAACTTATTAGCAGCTTATCCATGGTTATAGCCAACCTTTAGACTACTAAATGCTTTCTTTGTTCGTGTAATCCTATCTCTTTCATCATGTAAATCCTTTATCATGTCATACACTTTGACTAATGCTATAACTTCTTCCACCTTAGCACATCAAGGTCTCTTCTTTCTTCAATAATAGAAATAAAGACTTATATCTTCTGCGTAGGCTCATTAACAACTTCTGCACTATCCTTATTTCAGGTACATCCTCTCCATGTGATTTCAAGTTGTTAATAGTTTAGAAAAACTTAGCCAAATACTGATCAAGGCCTTCACCATTTGCCATTCTCATGTATTCAAACTCAGCTCTTATTGCTTGCAATTTTACTGATCTCACCTTTTTATCTCCTCTGAATTTTCTTCTTAATATATTCCGTGCTTCTTTTAGTAATTTTTTCATTTTTGATTCTTGGAAATGTTTCACCAAATAATACTCCTTGTATGAGACTCAATGCCTTGGTATTTTTTATCTTGCTCTCTCTCGAAATAGTTTGTGCTTCTCCAGGTATGCTTCCAAGATTTTAAAAACACAAAAAATTAATTTGAAATATTTTTTTTATATGTTTTTCTTTATGAATGAAGTAATTATTCTCAAATGTTGTTATGTATGTCGTGACAGTTGTTTTTTCGCTCTTCGCGCTCTGCCATCTTCAGAGTGGAGATGACGTGTGGAAAAGAGGTTTTATAATCATGAAAGTATAACTATAATTCTTAGGAGTTGTCATCTAGTGCTGAAGTTACTAGGAAACCTAAAGGTCTGCAAGAGTCTAGGCAAGATAAAGACGTATCATCTCGAGTGCACCCTACCTAAGGTGAGCTGCAATGTTATTTGGTTGTCTTTTTTTTTCTAAGTTAGATTTTTTATTGATTGATATTTTCTAAGGCTTGAAGTACATCTCTCTTCGTAAGAGAGTCTCTACCTTACAAGGGTCGAAAACCTAACTGTTCTAAAGTCTGAAAAATTTTATACTGCATTTACAAACCTTTTTTTTTACTATCTTCGGGTGAACTTTACAATGTAATTTTACACCCTGATAGCTAAAACAAAATAATTGTTAATTTTTTTTGATAATTTGGCTGAATTCCAAAGAATAATCGTAAACCGGTAACAATATCCCATTTTCGTTTCAAAACATGAGAGAGATGCTATATTTTTTTTACGAAAAACATGCTTGGAAAAACTTTAGAATTCTGCGGTATGCACGAAAGAATTTTTTTTATTTTGTTTTTCAAAGAAAGAAAACAAAGATATTTTTTTATTTCATGAAGATTTTTGTATTTTTATTTTTTTCTAGTTTTTATTATTATTTTTTATTTTTTATGGCGTTACTATAATTATGTCTCTCAAGGTTTTGTTTTTTGAAAAATCATAATTAGGGGGAAAAAGGAAAGCACCTGAAAAGAAGACAATAATGAAATTAAATGAAAGAACTCTCTACCACTTCCAAGGATAAAGACTAGAGCTATATGATTTGTCCTATTATCCCACTCAAGGAATATGATTTGCCCTTAAAGAAAAACAAGAGAAAAAGGAAGAGGGCATTCCTTACTTCAAATTTGATTTACTTATAAAGTAAGCCAAAAAAAATACCATAAGTTTTATACACTTCAATGAACAATAAAAATATATTAGTTTTTTCTTTGAATAAATACAAGTATTATAAAGTATGACTCTATTTGATGGATCCATAAAATAACTCAACGACTCAAAAACTTGTTTGTTTCTTACAAAAATAATTTAAGATTATTTAAAAAACATATAAATATTCTTTTTATGAATACACATGTTTGAGTTTCAATGACATACTCTAAATCCAACAGAAAATGAGAAAACTACCCCCGAGTTTTATGAGAAATTTGCAAGTCTAATTGCACGCAAATAGATATCTTCATTTGCATGAAGTCGCATATAAATATGTGTGTGTGACTGGTAATGGTATGAAATACAAAGGAAATTAATTAGTTCATATGCGTCTGTATCATAGAAGTGAAATAATTTTGACCATTTAACTATTTATAATAATAAATTGTTTGGTAATGTAATTATGTTATCGTAATTGTGGATGCATTGTTGATTATAATTATTTCTGTTTACATTGTCGCAATTGGGTTTAACCAAAAATAGTAGTATACTATAAAATATAAAAAATATTTAAATGTTACTAATATATTTTTCTAGAGAAAAAAAATTAATTGTTAGAGAATTTACCAAATATAACTCAAATGACTTTACAAGTCTAAAAGAAACAATTTCAAGATAATAAGTTTTTATTAATATTAAGATAACTATATATTTGATTGAACTTTCCTGGATTAACATGTTAAATCCACAATCAAGGTTATAAGAAATTTATAATCATATATAAAACAAATCAAAATAAATTATGAAGCCTAACTCCCAATCAATCTAATGTTATAGGACCTAAAAAGTTAACCTATTGAACTCCGTAACCCTAGTCATAAGATTAAGATAACCCCATAGAGAGCAAAATCAAAATAAAATATGAATCATAATTCTTAATCAGTTCAATATCGAATGATGAAAAAAATAAAATTTAATTAACCTGGATTATCAAATTGAGATAACCCTACAAAAAATATAAAAAATATTTGATTTAACTCGGGTTAACCTATCAAATTCATGACGTTGATTATGAGACTGAAATAACCTCATAGAGAGTAAATCAAAATAAATTATAAAATTTTATTCTTAATTGTCAACCTAGGTTAACCATTAAGCCCAATTCACATGTCATGAGACCAAGTTAATCTACTATAAGAACAAATTAAAATAAATGATGAGATCTAATTTTCATTAGAACACAATATTAAATGATGAAGTAAAAAAAATTAAAAAAATGAGTTAGACCGTAAAACCCATAACCCGGACCATAATAAACAATAAGCAAACATTATGCCATTGGTTTTTTAAGGTTCAGACACTTGAAAAGAAACACAATTGGGCAAACAAACTCGTGCCCTTATTTCTCACAATAATTAATGACATAACATGAAACATTACATGGGTAGACATTATAGATACCCTTATTTTTTGAAGTTCACACGACAAACTCTCTTAAATAGACAAGTCCATATATATCCTTCTTTTAGCAGTTCTTTGGCAAAAAATACTTCCACCAATTAAAAATATTTGCGGCAATCCTCAGCTACTTTGAGATACCTGCAAAACCAATTCAAGCATGGCATACACATTATTATTGAGTGAAACAAAAACACTAAAAGAGAGGCATGAAATCAAGTTGAATCAGCAGCACCTCTGACTGAGCACTCGTTGAACCATTTGTTTTTCAATCAAATTTTGTGGTCAGCTTTGGACATTCATCCACCATCAAATCCTCCATACGAGGGAATAAGAAATCACCACATCCAGGACTGAAGCAGACTATACTTGGTAGATTAACTAGCCTCAGGAATGACAAATTAGGAAACACCATCTGCTTCTCAACATTGACAGGTGAAGCATCATCATCCTGCCCAAATACTCCCAGTAATTGAGAGGAATCTGCTACGTCAAGACGTTCGAGCTTTGGGAGACCTGAGGCCATTGCTACTGGGAATAGATTCCTCAACTTGTTGCATTGATGGATGTTAACTGTACACAAACTGGGGAAGCATAAAGATTGGAGATCACTTCCACACAATATCTGATCCTTTTCATCATCATTATCCTTAGCTATGATTTGCTCCAATTCCTCACAAGCTAATATATCTAGAAATTGCAGTTGAACTAGACTAGCAACCATGCTGTCTGTGAATACATGTGTCAGTTTATGACAATCAAACACCCTAAAAGTAGTCAAATGCCTCAGCACGAGACCCTTCCATATACACCTCATGTCAGGCAAGGAGCTCAAGTGTAATTTTTCCAAACACAAGAGTGAAAGTTCATGCCCAGTTCTTCCAACCTGCATTAATTCCTGTGCTCCTTTACAGTTTGTAATACTTATTTCTCTCAAATTTGTATATCCCTGCATCAAAACAAAAACAAATTATGATAATCTAAATATCAATTATTATTTTTATATTATTTAAGTTAAAAGCAATCATGAAAGAATTTATACTTAATAACTAGAAAAATAGTTTTTTATTTTATTTATAAAAAAACAAATTATGATATTAACAAAAAAAAAAACACTTTTAATTTTACTTAGTACTAAAACTTCTTGTGTGTGTATATAAAATAAAAATTATCTGTTCTTGATCATTTATAATTATTTTTTTCATATGAAAAAGGTGATAACATAACCCAAGTTCTTTAACTTTTATCATAAATTGGAGCATTGAATTAAACAATTCAATAATAGATGGAGATGTTTTTTTTTACTTTCCATTAATTGGCGGAAGAGCCTCAATTTCACATATCCATTACTTTAGTTTTAGAAATCGGAAGGAAGAAATCAGAAATTATCACCATGTATTGAATTTGCCAGTTTAATTCAATCAGTGGAGAAATATAAAGGACTTACTTGGAGTTGTGCCAAAAATCACCCAATTCGTCGTGTCCTCTAATGTATAACTTTTGCAAAGAAGGCAACTGGACAGTAAAATTCTTTGGACCAAAACAGCTGCAACCATTTGAAAGAGATAATTCTCTTAGCTGAGGGAAGTTGATGACGCCATCGCAGGTGTGTGCATCTCCTTCTCCACTGTAAAATATTTGCTTTAAATTACAACCATAAGAAATCATAATCTTTTCCAGGTTCTGAAGACTTGGAGACACGGAGACAGGGAAGACATATTCCAGTTCATCACAACCACTTATAGAGAGGGTTTTCAATTTTGTGAAGCCAAGAGAGTATGAAATTATTTACCTTTCGTCATCCTTTTCTTTGATAAGATGCTTCAAGCCATGGCAATCATCTATCTGTAGTGTTTCTAGATGAACAAGACTTTGGGCCAGGTGCGGTGTGAAGAGAAATGTCATCTTGTCAAGATCCTCCAACTCTAGATGAACAAGACTGTGGAGGCTAACATATCTGGTTGGCCCCTTCCATATGCATTTGAGCTCAGGTAAAGAGGTCAGCTTTAGCCTTGTTAAAGATGACAGCAGTCGCAGCTCCTTCTCCTCGTTAATTCCTTCTTCTGCCTCACCCAATTCAAATACCTCTTCCAATGATTCACATCCTGTAATTTCCACACTTGTTAGATTATTCAAAGCTTGCATCCATTTTGCTGGAAACAGAGTGTGAATATCCCTACATCTTTCCACTTGTACATCTTCTAATCTTTTCAAGAAGTCCTTTTGCGACCCATGGCCATGGTTGGTCATCTGATCACTGGACAATGCTATATTTTCTAAACCCTGAACGTTGCCAAAATCAATTTGAGACACGGTAGGAAACAAGTGCTCAAATGTCTTTGCATTTAAGGATGCGACGCTGATATTCCTCAAACATAATCTTGTGGAGGTTGGTTGTTCACTTATTGAATACCCATCCCCCAACACTATCTCATATTTGAGCAACCTTGGAAAAACAAAATCTCTGGGAATGCATTCAACCCTCGGTATCTTCAATGATAATATAGCTAAATGAGATAGCAAATTTAGTTCTGTTAGGCTTGCATTCATTCCTCCTGTGCTGTCACCTCCAATAACACCCCATCCCTCGAAGCTGTCATCCCCGATTAGCAGCTCTTCTAACTTCTTCAACCTTCCAATCAAATTCACAGGAATCCTTCCTAGACGTCGACAACCTGTCACATCCAACAACCTTATCTCCTTGAGGTCCCCAATTTCATCAGGTAATTCCTTAAGGAAATAGCAGCTTATAAAACCAAGAATCTTAAGTCTTTGTAGCTTTCTCAACGAAATGAGGTCATTACATTTACAGTCGATCAATAGCAACGATTGAAGCTTCGTTGAGAATTCAAGTGATTGCAATGACAAACACCCTCCCTCTAGAGACAAGACTTCAATTTCTTTCATCCCTTCAAAAAACCTCTCTGGAACGTTCAAGTCATTATCCAGCTCTAATAATAAAACTTTGAGCTGTGGACACACCAATCCTTGAGGAAGTTCTGCTAGTTTATTGCCCATTAATGAAATTGTTGTACAACCTTCAAAGCTTTTATTGCTCATTGGCCACTCCTTCAACCCAGTGCCAGCCTTCACCATGAAACCATGTTCTTTAGATGAGGCTATCTGAATAGCAACATCACGAACCAAGTCATGCATTTTCACTTTCTTTTCAGTCTCAATGCCTAACAGCATGCAACAATCTTTGAGGGTCTCTATCGCCACATAAACTTGTTTCCTTGCATCTTCAATGGAGTCCATATCTTGATGTAACCCGTAGCCAACTGTGTATCTCGTCAAGTCCTCAATTGGAATGTCGTAATCTTCTGGAAATAAACAGCATAGCAAGAAACATAACTTGGTTTTCTCGTGCTTCAAATAATCATAGCTGAACTTAAGACATGAATATATATTTTTTTGTTCACCAATTAGTTCTGCGTGCTGAAATTGAGAGTTTTTGAGCTGTTTAGACGCTACTTCCCACTCAACAGTAGATTTATCTCTTAGAGCCCTTCCCACTGTCACAAGTGCTATTGGCAATCCTTGACATTCTCTCGCAACCTTCTTTGCCACTGTGTTCAAGTTAGAGTCCTCATCACTTAAACCTGCATTGATTTTGAATAAAGCCCATGCTTCATTTTCTGATAAGATACTTAAGAGCACTTTTTGTTGGCACTCCATATAAGCACATATGTCTCTAAGACGTGTTGTTAGAAGAATTTTGCAACCCCTGTGATCATCACCAAATGGGATCCCTATCTCTTTCAAGTTAATAACTTTCCAAACATCATCCAGGATTACAAGCAACTTCTTTTTTATCTTCAGTCTCTGCCATAATCGATTTGCTCTCCCTTCTATGGTCTTTTCGTCAATTTGCAGACCTAGACTCTCTGCCATTCGATCCTGAATGTACATCACATTTGGATTTTGATGTAGGACAGTTGGCTACAGAAGCTGGACTCATGGAGGAGGTAGATAAGGAATAAATCATGATGCAGAGCTTATCATGGAAGGATCGAATGAATCATGATGAGAGTCAATTATGGAATGAAACACGACCAGATCATTACCATGCAGAGGAGGATCAGTTGCAATTACTTTACCATTTCAATTATTTCTTTATTTCTATTGTTGATTAGAACTCAATTTGTGGGGATTGTCTATTACCTCATTTCTTTCTTATTTTAATTTCGTAATTCCTTATGATAGTAATGTTTGGTAGCTTATAAATGTGAAGCAACCAAACCACTAGGATTTATCTTGCTTTTGATTAAAAAAACATCTTGAATAAGAATTTACTTATTCTGGAATTATTGTTCTTAAATTACTCGTGGATTCGAGTTCCTGCATTGCTTGAGAAACCGAGCAACCTGGAATAAAGACAGTGTTCTTTATTCACAATTCAAGCTCAGATTTCCGCTACGTCAGTTGGTATCAGAGCCTGTCTAATCAACGATTAGATGGCAGATCCAATGAATGCACGAGAAATCCCAGGGGATGATCAAGAAGATGGCACCATCACACAGGCTGAATTCAGGGCTTTCCAACAAGAAACCCAACAAGCGTTGCAAGCTATACAAGCTACTCTTGTTAGGCTAGACACTGGAAACCATCAGCGGCGTGAAGACGAGAGGAGACAAGATGATTACAAGGGAAGAGATCACCTGGTTCGCGGTTACCAACCGATTCCACGTAGGCAGGCAGCCTACGAGGATGAGCTAAGTGATGAGGAAGAGTATGTTGAACGAATATTGAGGCCTAATCGACAGGGTTACCACAATATGGAGGAACGAGGGCATCGAGCATTCCGAATGAAGATGGATCTCCCCAACTTCAATGGTCAGCTTCAGATTGAGGGTTTCCTTGATTGGTTGGCAGTGGTGGAGAGATTCTTTGACTACATGGAGATTCCAGAGAACAAGAAGGTAAAGCTGGTTACCTATCGATTAATGGGAGGAGCCTCTGCTTGGTGGGAGCAATTGCAGCTCACGAGAACGAGGCAATGAAAAGGAATGGTCCAATCTTGGGCTAAGATGAGACGCCTCCTACGATACAGGTATTTACCACCTGATTATGAACAGATCTTGTTCCAGCAATACCAAAATTGTAAACAGGGCAACCGGGCTGTACAAACCTATGTGGAGGAATTCCATAGACTATCATCTTGTAACAATTTAGTGGAGACAGACGCTCAACAAGTCGCTAGATTTGTTGGAGGATTACGCTGGAATATTCAGGACAGGGTATCTATGCACACTATATATTCATTAACAGAAGCCATTAATTTGGCCACAAAAGCTGAGACACAATTGGCGAGGACAACGAGCACAACCAGACCCCCTCATGATCCCAATCAGAATTCAGCTTTCAAAGGGAAACTCCCTGTGAACCCCCAGAACAATTCCCTGTCTTTTCCTACAAAAGGGGCAAGCAACAGTAGAACCCAGTCCACACCTTCTGCGGGAGCTAACCATGAAGCACCAAGGAATCCATATTCCAGGCCTGCTACTGACAAATGCTACAGGTGTGGCCAGCAGGGACATCGATCAAACACTTGTCCAAGACGTGGGGTAGTGAACCTAATTGAACAAGAGGAGGGGTCAGACGAAGAGGCAGAAGATGCTGAGGCCGAAATCGATTACACCTACGGGGAACAAGAAATCACAGGAGGAGATGAGGGAGATTTACTCTCCCAAACACTGGTGGTTAGAAAGATTATGTTGACACCAAAACTAGAGAATCCATCACAGCGAAACAACATCTTCCGAACACGATGCACTGTAAACAGGAAGGTATGTGATGTTATTATTGACAGTGGCAGCAGTGAAAATATTATCTCTAAAACCATGGTGGCGAAGCTTGGTTTAAAAACGGAGAAACACCTTGCACCTTACAAAATTGGCTGGATTAAGAAAGGGGTCGAGACGAAAGTGACAGAGACATGTCGTTTTCAATTTTCTATTGGGAAGAATTATGTGGATGAAATTGTTTGTGATGTGGTGGAAATGGATGCATGCCACGTAATCCTAGGGAGACCTTGGCAATATGACGTGGATGTCACTTACAAAGGCAAAGATAATGTCTATATCTTCATGAGCAAAGGGCAGAAAGTAGTTCTGGGTCCTCTCAAAGAGGATTTCGCTGTAACTGGACCGAGAATGCAAGCTGGACCGAGAGTGCAAGGAAGACCAATACTACTGGTAGACGGGAAGACATTCCTAACCCATATAGAAAAAGACAGTGAAGTTTTTGCTGTTATAATGGGGGGTGAGATCGAGACCAACAACCCCAATGTTCCAGAAACACTGCAAGCTCTACTTGCAGAATTCCAAGCCATAATACCCGAAGAGTTGCCAGAAGGGTTGCCACCCATGCGTGACATCCAACACCACATCGACTTAATTCCCGGAGCTAGCCTTCCAAATCGTCCTCACTATCGGATGAGTCCAAGGGAAGGTGCAATCTTGCAAGAGCAGGTAGAAGAATTAATCAAAAAGGGATTGGTTCAGGAGAGCATGAGCCCTTGTGCAGTGCCAGCATTACTAGTGCCAAAGAAAGACGGAAGTTGGCGTATGTGCATCGACAGCCGAGCTATCAACAAAATCACTATTAAGTATCGGTTTCCCATTCCACGACTAGAGGATATGCTTGATATGTTGGCGGGGTCAAAGATCTTCTCTAAAATTGATCTGAGGAGTGGATACCACCAGATTCGAATTAGGCCTGGAGATGAGTGGAAAACCGCTTTCAAGACGAAGGAAGGATTATACGAGTGGCTAGTGATGCCCTTCGGGCTGTCCAATGCTCCGAGCACTTTCATGAGGTTGATGAACCAAGTACTCAAGCCGTTCACTGGTAACTTTGTGGTGGTATACTTCGACGACATATTGATTTATAGCCGAAGCGAATCTGACCACATTGAACACTTGAGGGAGGTATTTTCAGTTTTGCAACATAACAAGTTGTTTGTTAATTTGAACAAGTGCAGGTTCATGACTAGCAGTCTAGTATTTTTGGGTTTTGTTGTAAGTGCTGAAGGGATTAAAGTTGATGAAGAGAAGGTGCGTGCCATTCGAGATTGGCCTACTCCGAAGAATATCGGGGAAGTACGGAGTTTCCATGGTCTAGCGACATTTTATCGAAGGTTTGTCAGGGATTTTAGTCGAATTGCTGCACCAATAACAGAATGCATGAAGAAGGGAAAATTCTCCTGGGGACATGAAGCCGAACTCAGCTTTGCACTAATCAAGGAAAAATTAGCCTCAGCCCCAGTACTAGCCCTCCCCGATTTTGACAAGTTGTTTGAGGTAGATTGTGATGCCTCTGTGATTGGTGTTGGAGCTGTGCTATCTCAAGAGAATAAACCCGTGGCATTCTACAGTGAGAAACTTAGTGAGGCTCGGAGAAAATGGTCCACATATGAAATTGAACTTTATGCAGTGTTTCGGGCTATGAAGGTCTGGGAACACTACCTAGTACAAAGAGAATTCATCCTTTATAGTGATCACCAAGCACTAAAGTTCATCAACAACCAGACGAATGTTAACAGAATGCATGCTCGTTGGATTGCATTCATCCAGCGATTTAACTTCACTTTGAAGCATAAGTCAGGACAGTTAAACAAGGTAGCAGATGCTTTGAGTAGAAAAGTATCTCTGCTCACCACCTTGCAGGCTGAAGTCATAGGCTTTGAGTGCATCAAAGATTTATATGCGGGAGATGAGGATTTCGGCCACATGTGGGACAAGTGCCAGCAAGGATTAACGCATGAAGGAATGCATGTACACGATGGTTACTTGTTTAGGGGTAATCGGTTATGCATCCGTAGGAGTTCATTGAGAGAACAAATAGTCCATGAGCTTCACAGAGGGGGATTTGGGGGACATCTCGGACAAGACAAAACCGTGGCACTTGCAGAAGAACGCTACTACTGGCCGCAGTTGAAGCGCGACATTGGGAACCATGTCAAACAGTGCCCAACCTGTCAAGCATCTAAGGGACAAACCCAGAACACCGGTTTGTACTTGCCACTACCCATACCAGCTGGTCCATGGGAGGATTTATCAATGGACTTCATCTTAGGGCTTCCCCGAACACAAAGAGGAGTTGATTCTGTATTTGTAGTAGTGGACAGATTCTCAAAAATGGCCCACTTTATCGCCTGCAAGAAAACTTCGAGATCTTGTGCATGTAGCTAATTTATTCTTCAAAGAAGTGGTTCGCTCTGCATGGAGTACCAAAATCAATCACCTCGGATCGAGACACTAAGTTCTCGAGTCATTTTTGGAGGACCCTATGGCGTAGGTTTGATACTGACACTCAACTCAGCGATACCGACCACCCCCAAACCGATGGACAAACCGAGGTGGTTAACTGCACGCTAGGCAATTTGATCCGCTGTTTATCAGGAGAAAGACCGAAACAATGGGACCTCACCTTGGCCCAAGCTGAATTCGCATACAATAGCATGCTGAACAGATCAACTGGGAAAACACCCTTCCAAGTAGTTTACTGCCAACCACCTAAGCATGCGTTGGATTTAGTACCTCTGCCAAAACTTCCAGGTATGAACATTACAGCTGAGCATATGGCTGACAGAGTGAGAGCCATCCAAGAAGAAGTGCGCAAGAACCTAGAGGCTTCCAACGAGAAATACAAAGCAGCAGCAGACAAGAAACGACGCTCAAAATTGTTCAAAGAAGGAGACCTCGTCATGGTGTACTTACGCAAAGGAAGAGTGCCAGGAGGAACACTTCACAAGCTAAGTGACAAGAAACATGGTCCTTATCAAATTCTACAGAAAATCAACGATAATGCCTATCGAGTGGACCTACCAGCAGAGATGACAATCTCACCAACATTCAACGTGGCAGACCTGTATGAGTATCACCCACCGGACGATGCACCTTCCAGTATCAGCAACTCGGGGGCGAGTTCTTTTCAAGCTGGGGGGACTGATGTAGGACAGCTGGCTATAGAAGCTGGACTCGCGGAGGAGGCAGATAAGGAATAAATCACGATGAAGAGCTTATCATGGAAGGATCGAATGAATCATGATGAAGAGTCCATTATGGAAGGAACCACGCCCAGATCACTACCATGCAGAGGAGGATCAGCTGCAATTATCTTACCATTTCAATTATTTCTTTATTTAATTCTTTATTTCTATTGTTGATTAGAACTCAATTTGCGGGGATTGTCTATTACCTCGTTTGTTTCTTGTTTTAATTCCTTAATTTCTGATGACAGTAACGGTTGGTAGCTTATAAATGTGAAGCAACCAAAACCACTAGGATTTCAATTTACTTTTGATTAAAAAAAAACATCTTGAATGAGAATTTACTTATTCTGGAATTATTGTTCTTAATTTACTCGTGGATTCGAGTTCCTACATTGCTTGAGAAATTAAGCAACCTGGAATAAAGACGGTGTTCTTTATTCGCAATTCAACTTCAGATTTCCGCTACGTCAGATTTTGGGACACTGCAGCCAATAAAACTTCATCAAATAGCTGCGTCTCTTTGGCTCTCCTGCCTACTTCTTTCACCAGGGTGGTTTTACCCATCCCTCCTATGCCGTACAGTCCGATCATATTGACGTTGTCGTCTTTGAGAGCTTTCATAATCTGTTCGAAAGCTTCTTTTGATGATTCTGAGGGTGTGAATTCCTTTAATGGAAGAAATTCTATGTCTTGAAGAGGTGCTTTGTGGGACACTTTTTGAAACTTTTTGCTCTCTTCTTCTAGTTTTCTCAAAGTCTCCGTCTTCTTTTCTAGTGCCTTGCTTAACTTGAATTGGCGAATCCATTTGGGACACCAAGTGAAGCATTTTCCATTTTTTCCTTTTTCTTTTTCCAAACGATCCACACCTTCCATTTCATTTTTTGCATCTTCCAGCCATTTGTTGACATCAATCTCAATTTCTTCAGCATTCTTTGTAGCAATGTTGACAGCATCTTGCAGACCATAAAGTGCCAAAGCTTTTTTGGCATCTTCCAGCCATGTGTTGACATAAATCTCAATTTCTTCAGCATTCCTTGTAGCATCGTCTACAACAACTTGCAGATGATAAAGTGCCAAAACCAGGCTCCTCACTTGTTCATTGTATTCATGAACAAAATTGTCGAAACAGAACATGTATCGGAACTGTTTTTTTACCGGTTCTGCCAAGAGTTCTGCTATCTTAGATACAAGGGATCCACCAACACTTTCGATAGCCATTTTCCACGAGTCTGAAAAATAAGAGAAATAAGAATTCCGACGGTGAGAGTGAGTGGTTACAAGTAAAATAGGCATTTAAAGGATGAGGGTAGGAATTTCATTACCTTAGTTTGTGAAAATATGCGCGAAAAGCACTGGTACTAATTGCTCAGCGAGGGCCAACACGAGCTGGCTTTTAGCTCTGTATGGAATCCAGCTTCAAAAGCAACAAGGCAAGGAAGGTATAAGTGTACCAATGAACAATTAATTCCTTGTCCCCTCATCTATATATCTATCTATGCCATTTACAAAAGTTACTTGGGGGTGTTATCTTTTTTTCAAGATTATAATATCTTTAAATTAATTTGTTTTTTATTTTAAATTGTCGTAATGTTGTTAATAAATAAAGAGTATTAAAATCTTTCATTTCTTAGTTCTTTAAGACTTTTTATTCCTTTGATATCTTTATTCAATTCTAAGAGGATTTTTGCTTGGATTCAATTGCAACGACTTCATATTGGATATATATTTATTGAATAAAATTTATATAATAATTTTTAATCTGGCTACAAATCGAAGACAATGAATATTGTTATGGAGTGGAGAATCAAAAGAGTAAAAACAACTTCAAATAAAAAAAAGTTTGTTTTTTAAAAACAAAACACCATATAAATGTATGAAGTAGCATAAGGACTTTTTACGTAGAGTATTGTAACAATTCATAATATTATTAATTTTAGCAAATGGATATATAACTCCATTCTTGTATAGGAATATTCATAAACATGTGTGAATTGCATTACCTAAAGGAGGTTTTGAATCGAAAGAATTTATCAATAAAGTATGCAAGCAGTAAAGATCTATTTATGGATTTCAACAAGATTTTAGGAGTTGGAATATCTATTCTATTAAGATAATTAAACAATTTGGTTTCATTAAAAATATAGATTCCCCTTGTGTTTATAAAAAGATTAGTGCAAGTTGAGTGGAGAATCAAAAGAGTAAAAACAACTTCAAATAAAACAAAAGTTTGTGTTTTAAAAACAAAACACCATATAAATGTATGAAATAGCATGGTGAGGATTGCTTGAAAATGATTTTTTTTTTGAAGAATTAGAGGAAAAAATGACATACAATAAGGAAAGAAGGATAAAATGTATAGAAGTTTCATTCAATTCATTTTCAAATGACACTTTTGAATATTAGTAAAAGCCCAAAATAATAATAAGTTATAGCAAAAAATTTAGATCCAGATAAATCAAAACAACCCAAACATAACTCAAGCACTAATATTTAATGTCCATGAAGCAATCACAAACTTAAAAAAATAAACCATAATTCACTCAAATAACCAAATTATATCGAAATTGAAACATAAATCAAGACAGATTAACAATCCAAATAATCCAAATATCATACAAATATCATGAGCCACCACCGATGTTGATGAAATTTATTGTTTTTATTGTTGATGATAGAGACGAGTGGTTGGTTTGTATGGGGAAGACTATGAGCCCTGGGTGGTGGTCGAGAATATGTGGTTTTTATTGAAAAGGATTTTTAATTAAAATTTATTTGATTAATGGAGTTTATCTAGCATTAAGATTCCTAAATAATAAAACACTTATTAAATTGAAGTCAAATTAACTAAAAATAATTAAAATAGAAAGATAATAATTTCAGGATTTATACAGTAAGTTTCCAGGTGTCATTCCGAATTCCTTTTATCTTAGCTACATTTAACCTTTTTTAATAATGAAAAGATGAGAAAATAAAAGACTTAGGCCCCGTTTGTTTGCTGGAAAGTGGTTTCCTTTTGGAAAGTGAATTCCGGGGAAAGTGAATTCCTGGAAAGTGAATTTCGATGTTTGACAGTGTTATGGAAAATGAACTGGAAAACATTTTTCAGTGTTTGTTTGTGTTATGGAAAATGAACTGGAAAATAATTTATTAATAAATTAATATTTTTTTCAAGTTTATCTAATATATATAAAATATTTAATATAAAATATCTAAACACTTAAAATAAAAAAATGAAATCTAAAAAGTATAATGATGAATTTTTTTATTATATCCTATATTCATATATAGCTTATTTTATAAAAATATAACAATATATGTCATATCATATTATAGAGAAATAAGCTTGTGAAATATTTTTTAAGTAAAACTTATTAATATATATATTTTTTTCAATTTTAAAAGCTTAAAATAAGTTATTTTAAATCAAAATCTCAATGCAAAATTTTAATTTAGGGTGATTAAAAAAAATAGAATTTTTTAGATTTAAATTATTAGTTTTTGTGTTTTTTAATTGTTAATATCAATTTTTTTTTAATAAAAAATAATACTTATGTTTCTATTTTTTTTTTTAAAAAAAAATAACTATTACCGGTCCAACAATTTAGTCAACCATACAAAAACCAAAAACCAAACTTTACTAGCTAAGGAAAGTGTTTTCCGGTGCTTAAAAAGAGGAAAACACTTTCTTTTTGTCAAGGGTTGTGTTTTCCTTGGCTGAAACAACTAGGAAAGTTGTTTCCGATGAAACAAACAAGGCCTTAAAAGAAGTACAATTAAAGGAACGAGAGACCAAGCGGAGGCAACTAAAAGTAATTGTCTAAGAAACTATCCCTAAAATTATAATTTATCCATGAAAGATATTCCTCGCTTCAAATTTGATTTTCCCATGAAGCCTAAAGCCAAAAATTTATTTGCTAGATAGAAATTCCATATTTCAAGTTTGATTTACCTTCAAATTTATAGTATTAAAATTTAACATGAACAATGAGAAAATACAAACACACTTAGATTAGAAACTAATTACACAATAGCTTTATCTAATAAAAATGATTCGAGTTAAAATGACTCTAATTTCCGTAATTAGTAAGTAATAGGAAGATCTATTCTCACTAAGTAGTTTGTAAATTTCGGGGCTTTCAATACAACAAAGTAAAAAACAATTATGATATGTATATAAAAGGAATGATGATGTCAAAATCAAATTATGGTGTGGTGAAAGCCAGCCGTACACTATTATCTAGTAATTTTAAATGTTTTTCATTTTTTTTGTTTATTATGAAAGAAAGATAAGGTTAGAAATTCAATGGGTTTGAGCTTTTATTTTACAATAGTATTATTATTAGTCCATTATTATACTTTAAGTCATTAAATACTGAGAAATTTTACTCTAATAAATTTATAGCTCTTACATCTGTATCAAATTTAAGGTAAAAGTTCAAAATTCTAGCTAACAGGATTAAAGTTTTAATTTAATTGTATTAATTATTAAGAATATTTTAAAACTAATTATTTTTCTCATTAACTAGATATAAAGATTGAGTGAGTCTAGTAGAAAAAAATGAGGATTGAATTGAACAAATATTTCATTTTCTTTTGTCATGGATGCAAACATTTATGAGCACATAATATATGTATCATAATATAATATAAACACAATAACAAATAACACAAGAATTAATAGAAATACACATACCTTATAGTAGAGAAAGGAATGGAAGATTCATGATCACTTAGACAACCACAAGTCCACAACCTCTTTACTAGTCGATTGCAACCACAAATATGATCCTTGATGTATGTAGTGGTACTATAATTATGATCTCTCAAGTCTTTTTTTTAAGAAAAACCGAAAGCACCTGAGAAGAAGACAATATTAAATTAAATGAACTCTCTCCCACTTCCAAGGATAAAACTAGAGTTATATGATTGTCCCTGTATATCCCACTCAAGGAATATGATTTGCCATTAGATGATTGTCCCTATATCCCACTCAAGGAATCAAGGAATATGATTTGCCCATAAAGATGATTGTCCCAATATCCCACTCAAGGAATATGAGGGGTGCGTCTCATTGGTTAGGTTTTGGGTTTGCTCTCTAGAGATAACCAGTTTAAGTCACACATCAATCAGGATCATTGGAGGTTTTAAATGATAATTAGCTTCAAGATTTGTGAGATTAGTTGAGATACTGCGTAAGATGATTTGGACATCCACTTTCTAAATAGAAAAAAACATTTGCTTCTAAATTGATTTACTTGCGAAGTAAGCTAAAGACAACACATTTCAAAGTTAAAGATAAATTCTCATATCCTTTTTTTCAAAGCATGCAGACCAATGGCTTCATGGGTAAGCCAAAACATTATTGTTGCGTATACAAAACCAATTTAAGGCATGTAATATGTCATAAAACCTTTAATTTTTTATACCATCACGTACAGTTTTTGATACTTCTATCGTATAATATTTTTTATTAATAAATAGCAGTATCATAAAATATAACTTCACTTGACAGGTAACTTCACTTGACAGGTAAATTAGATAACTCATTGACACATACAAAATGGTTTGTTTCATATATTATCAATTAATTAGGGATTAAAATTTTAGACAAAAACATATAAAATATAATTTTTTTTATGAAAACACCTGTTTGGCATACTCTAAATCCAACAGAAAATGACAAAATTATCCCGAGTTTTGCAATTCTAATGCACGCCCATAGATATTTTAAGCTGTCTGTATGGTCCTTATTTTTGTTATGTAAGTTTTGGTTTGTTTCAATTGTGTCTTTCGATTGAAATTGATTATATATTACATTTTCATTTTGTTCCTTATTCTTTTAATTTTTGGATTACTTTTAAATCCCTAAATATTTTCGGTACATAAGTTTTGATTATTTCAATTTTGTCATTTGATTGAAATTGATAATATTCTTAGTTTTTATTTCGGCCCTTATACTTTTAATTTTTTATTTAATTCCTTTAATGTTTTATATTTCTTAAATAATTCCTATTTTTGTCCATGTTCATAAATATGTGCTCTTACTTATTTTTTAATTTTTATTATTTTTGTTGAGATAGCATTTTTTTCCAAAAGTTGTATTATTAAATTTTAGTTTGTGTTTATGATCATTTGAAAAATAATATTTTTTCCCTTTGTTCTATCTTTTGGTTTTTTTATTCTTTTGCTTATTATTATTTTCAAGTCAAATGATTTTTTTAAGCTAATTTTGTTTTTCATTCTTGTTTTTCTTGCTATTTTATTAAATTTTTTGGGTTTTTTATTCTTTTATTGAATTTATTTTCCTATTATTCATGCAATAATAATAATAATTTTTTCTTTATTTTTTTTGTTAATATTTTTGAGTTTTTTTCCTCGGGGTAATTTAATAATTTTATTGTTTTAGCAATTATAGTAATGATATTTTTAGATGTTAAGCCTTTGATAATACTCGTGTTATAATGGGGTATGTTGATGTGTTTCATTATATCAAACCTTGCATGTATAAATGTTATATTCTATTTTGAACTAGCAAAATCTATTAATTATTTCAATCCAAATAGTTATAAAAATATTTGTTCGGCCCACAACGTAGTGCGGGCA
Source organism: Salix exigua (assembly GCA_032356905.1). Lineage (NCBI taxonomy): Eukaryota > Viridiplantae > Streptophyta > Magnoliopsida > Malpighiales > Salicaceae > Salix > Salix exigua. The sequence continues at coordinate 33,878,867 of CM063603.1, forward strand.
ATTAACTAGTTGGGTCTAAATAAGAAATTCTTAATTGGATCCTCCATGTATTAGGCAGTCCTTAATTACTCTTTTTCGAAATTATTCTTTACTAATTTAAATAATAAATTTTGACAATGGGTTAATTTGTAATATCTGATAGATGAGGGATAGTTAGGAAACTTAATTTGTACTCGTGTGATAGTTAGGAAATAATTATTGTTGTTTCCTTTTAGTTATCTGTTTATACAAAACTCGGGTTTCATTTATTGATGTTTTCTTTCATTTATTAAATATATCTCGAGTAATTTTTAAATCTGTTTGATCCTTTAGAAAAACATCAATCCCTTCAAATTTATTTGATTTAGCTGATTTTTAGTAATTTAGTTATTGTCCACCATCCGCCTTCTTGGTGTTCGAGGTGAAACACCTTTCTTTCGGTCTTTGTACTTCCCAGGAGCAGGGCCCTTTCCTGGTTTAGTAGGAGCTAAAACAGCCTGTGCAATTAAAGGATCAGCAACTGGTTTCTTGCGAGCAAATTTGTCAATCAAAATTGGCTGTCCTTTACTTTGTGCAGCACCTGAGCCAGTTTCTTAATCATATGTGGCTGAGGAGGTTTCAGTGGAACACTTGATTGAGATTCTAGCTTTGCCCCTTCTACTGTTTTAGGTTCATCTTTAATAAACTAGTTTCTAGCCTTTGGAACTTCCTTGACAACCCTCTGCACTGAAGACACAGTGTCCCCTTTCCGCCACACACTTCTCAAAGTTTTAGCTTTACCAGCGCAGTGGCCGTTGAATTAGCATTTCTCGAATCAGTATATGAATTAGATGGTGTCATTTTATATACATTCCCATTCTCTTTCCTAATACTACCCACTTGTCTTTGTTTTGAAGTTTCAAGCTTCGCAGCCTTCTCCAAGACCTCATCAAGTGAATCGATCACCTTATTCCTGTCTTCTTCCTCATCAGAATCCCCATTACCCCTTGAAGAACCCCACCCAACAGAATTCATACTCAAAAGGGTTTCATCCTTAGATTTTAACAAGAGGCTTTGGACTATGTTTAAGTACAACCTCACTATCACCATTACTTCCTCCTCTGATTGTACTACTACTAGAATCTGTTATATCTTGAATTTCATAACATATAGAAATTGTATTCATGTCGAATTATCAAGAACGCATAAACGATAAAGCGGAGCGTGCACTGAATCCATATCCGAAAATTGTACGGATGGCCTTCTAGATTAACAAGTTCTCCTTGAGAGCCCTTTGATCTGTCAACCTTAGCCTTAGTATTCTCTCTACAATGGGTGTAAGAGTGAAAATGATGAACTTGTAATCTAGGGACCATGACCCCTTATTTATAGGCAATTAAGTGCCTTTGTGGTATTTGTATTTTAACCCATCACTAAAATAGAAATAACCCCGTAATCTCTACACATTAAAGGTCCACACCCTATTAGATACATCAAAACTTAATTGCCTAAAATACTTAATAGATCATTTTAATTAGGCTTTACCTTATTTGACAGTCCACAAACACATAATTATTTTCATATAAGCCCAACGTTGGATTAATGATCCAACAATCTCCCACTTGGGCTATATGTATAACCTTATAATTATGTTTTGCAAAAATAACCAAATGAGCTCAATCTTTGCTGTCGTTAACAGATGTATCTATAACCAATCCGGTCCAGTAATCATACCAACATAGGATCTAAGCGGTTTTCGTTACAATTTTCGTAACTCAACCTATCAAAGGTCACGTATGCCAATACAATTAAATGACATGGATCATGATGTGGATGTGTAGCATGGAAATTTCATGCAATATGATCTTAACATGCCTATTTCCAACTGGTCCACCCTTAAACTTTAGTGAGATCAAACCATACTAAAATCAGAGTGTAAATTAAACCAAAAATTTTATTTCTGCAGAAAATAACCTCATAAATATCCATAAACTGAAAATTTGTCTATATTACATAAGCATGTAAAATTACAAACTCCCTTTAAAACTGAATACTATCAATTGCCAAAACACCCATACGAGCAGTATGCTCATGAAACATTTTGGGTGGCAATCCCTTAGTAAGCGGATCCGCAACCATGGAGTTTGTACCGATATGCTCTATAGACAACTGTCCACTCTGAACTCTTTCTTTAACAACTAGGAACTTGATGTCGATGTGTTTTGACTTCGATGAACTCCTATTATTATTGGAATATAAAACTGCTGATTTATTGTCACAAAATAATTTTAGTGGTCTTTCAATATTGTCCACTATACGCGACCCGTGACAAAATTCCACGACCATACTCCATGATTGGATGCCTCATAACATGCTATGAACTCAGCTGCCATCGTGGAAGAGGCTATAAGTGACTGTTTAGCGCTCTTCCAGGAAATAGCACCTCCAGCTAGCATGTAAATATACCCTGATGTAGATTTCATGGTATCTCGGCATCCAGCAAAATCAGAGTCGCTATACCCAATGATCTCCAGATTAGCTAAACTCTGATATGTGAGCATGTAGTCTTTTGTTCTCTGTAAGTACCGTAAGACCCGTTTCGCTGCTTTCCAATGGTCTATTCCTGGATTGCTTAAAAATCTGCCTAGTAGTCCAGTAATGTACGCGATATCCGGACGCGTACAAACTTGAGCATACATTAGACTCCCTACTACTGAAGCATAAGGAATCTTCTGTATTTCCCTTTTCTCAAAATCATTCTTAGGGCACTGATTGAGACTAAATTTGTCTCCCTTAGCCACAGGGGTATCTCCTGGTTTACAGTCTTGCATGCCATATCTCTTAAGAACCTTTTCGATATAGCTCTTTTGTGATAATCCAAGAATACCTCGAGAGCGATCTCGATGTATCTGAATACCTAATACAAAAGAGGCTTCACCAAGATCTTTCATCTCAAAATTCTTAGCTAGAAATATCTTGGTTTCGTGCAATAAGCCTATATCGCTGCTGGCAAGCAAGATGTCATCGACATACAAAACCAGAAAAATATATTTACTCCCACAGAACTTATGGTATATACAATCATCGACCAAATTCATCTCAAAACCAAATGAGATGATCACTTGATGAAACTTGAAATACCATTGTCGAGATGCTTGTTTGAGTCCATAGATGGATTTCTTAAGTTTGCAAACCATATTCTTTGGGTCTCCAGACACAAAGTTTTCAGGTTGCAACATATAGATCGTCTCATCAATGTTACCATTGAGAAACGCTGTCTTTACATCCATCTGATGTAACTCAAGATTGAAATGTGTCACCAATGCCATTATAATCCTGAAAGAGTCTTTCGAAGATACCGGAGAGAAAGTCTCTTTATAATCGATACCTTCTTTCTGTGTAAAGCCCTTTGCAACAAGACGTGCCTTGTACTTCTCCACATCACCTTTTGAATCCCTTTTGGTCTTAAATATCCATTTACAACCAATGGGTTTCACACCTTCAGGTAATGGGACAAGATCCCACACGTTGTTGTCTCTCATTGACTTAATCTCCTCATTCATGGCATAAATCCACTTTTGAGAGTTAGAACTTTTAATGGCTTGATGGAAGTTGATAGGATCATCTTCCATCACTCCAATATCTACCTCATGTTCTTGGAGAAATACAATATAATTGTCTGATATTGCACTTCTCTTCTCTCTAGTGGATCTTCTTAATGACATAGATTCTAGAGGTACTCGAGGTTGTTCTTCTGGAACAATTTCTTGAATAGGAGGTGCTTCAACATTGTCTTGATTCGCTGTGTCTTCAACATGGTCAAAATTAGAATCTTGACCAATGCTAATGACACCTGTGGGAATATCAATATATTCCTCTTCAAAGACAAAGTTTTTATCTTTATCACCTTTCGCAAACTCGACATCCTCAAAGAATCAGGCATTTCCCGTCTCGAAAATCGACCTAGCTGTGGGATCATAAAATTTATACCCCTTGGATCTTTCCGAGTATCCAATAAAATAACAACTTACCGTCCTAGAGTCCGGTTTCTTTTCATTAGGCCTACAAGGCCTTGCCTCAGCTGGACATCCCCAAACATGCAAATGTTTTAGACTAGGTTTCTTACCGTCCAAAGCTCATAAGGGGTTTTGGTAGTTGCTTTAGTGGGTACTCGATTAAGGATATATGTCTGCAGTCTTAAGTGCTTCTCCCCAGAGTGATTCTGGTAAGGTGGAATGACTAATCATACTCCTTACCATGTCCTTAAGCGTTCTGTTTCGTCTTTCAGCAACACCATTCATAGTGGGCGAACCCGGCATAGTGTACTGTGGGACGATACCGCATTCATCTAGGAATTTAGCAAATGGTCCCGGACGTTGTTCTCTCGAACCGTCATATCTACCATAGTACTCACCACCACGGTCGATCTGACGCTTTTGATCCTCTTACTGAGTTGATTTTCAACTTCAGCTTTATAACTTTTGAACACATCCAGTGACTGTGATTTTTCACTTATGAGATATACATAGCCATATCTGGAAAAATCATCTATGAACGTTATAAAATATTGTTGACCATTCCAAGCGACCGTAGGAAATGGCCCACAAATATCTGTATGTATTAGTTCTAAGATGTCCATAGTCTTGTTGGCTACAAATCTCCTTGTATTGGTTTGTTTTCCCTTAATACAATTAACACAAATATCAAAATTTGTAAAATCTAAGGGATCGAGAATTTCATCTGACACAAGTCTCTCTATTCTCTTTTTAGAGATATGACCTAATCGTTTGTGCCATAATATACCTGAATTCTCGGTAATTAATTTTCTCTTGGTACCTCGTGTACTTAATTGCAGGGATTCATTAAATGAAGCAATTGTATCAATCGAATATAGATTATCATAACCAGATAAAGAACCTGAACCAGATAATTTGGAATCATAAAACAAACTAAATTTTCCATTTCGAATGAACAAGAATAACCTGATTTGTCCAAAGCGAAATAGAAATCAAATTCCGTCTAAAAGACGGTACAACAAAAGTTTCATTAAGATCCAAATAAAGTCCGATCTTTAACAATAATCTAAATTTTTCAATTGCCTCAACTTCAACTGTCTTGTCATCGCCTACATAGATGTATCTTTCAACATCATTTGGTTTTCGGCAACTCAGGCAACCCTGCATAGACACACTAATATGAGTTGTTGCATCAGAATCTAACCACCACGTGTGTCTAGGTATCGAAGTTAAATTAACTTTAGAACAAACCAAAGCAAGAAGCATACCTTTCTTAGCACTCCAAGCGTGATAGTTGGTGCATTGCTTCTTTTTATGCCCTTCGGCACCATAAAAGAAACAACCACTACCAACAGAATCATGTGATTTTGTTAATTGTTTCTTTTGAGGTACTATACTTGTAGCATCCTTGGCGTTCTTTCTTTTCCTTCCCTTGTCTTTAAAGGCAGAGGCTAAGTGAGCACTCTCAATCCTATCTCGCTTAAGCCTTTCCTCTTTCTAAACACAGTGTGAGATGAGCTCATTCAGAGACCAAGTCTCTTTCTGACAATTGTAGCTCACCTTAAACTAGTTAAATTGTGCAGGAAGGGATATTAAAACCAGATGCACTAGCAAGTCCTCAGATAGTTCAAGATGAAGTGCTTTGAGCTTGGAAGCAAGATGAGACATCTCCAAAATATACTCCCTTACATTGCCTTTTCCTTTATACTTCATTGAAATGAGACTTGTCAAGAGCGTAACAATTTCAGCCTTTTCATTCTTGACAAATCTGTTTTCAATATTGGCAAGGAATCCTTAGCTGTAGTGATTTGATCAGACATTGTGCCCCTAAATGCTTTTGGAATGACCCTCTTCATGATCATCATACACATGCGATTTGATTTCTCCCACCTTTCCATATCCTTCTTTTCATCAGAGGTACTCTCATTCGTAAGTGGTAAGGGAGAATCAGTCCTTAACGCAAGGTTAAGATCCATAACTCCAAGAACAATCAAAAGATTGTCTTTCCAAGACTTGAAGTTAGAGCCATTAAGCATAGGAATTGAGTTGATACTGGCAGTTATATTTGCAGGATTAATCGCTGAAAAAGAACAACAACAATTGAAACATGCTCATAAACAAAACTTATCTTAAAAGAAAAATAAATTAATTCAAATAAAGGTAAAACCCATCTTAAGATATCGAGCACTCCATTAATATTTTATCTTTGGATAAAAGATTAATTTGTAAGTGATATCTTAATGTAGTAATCAAACATTGATAATAAGAACATGTCAAAAATAAATCAGCCTTTGGGTCGATTAATTAGTCACATGTATAACCAAATAATCATCACATGTTAATTACTACATGTGTATATGCATTTACCTTAAATATTGACCTTCCTTTGGGCCGATCAATAAGAACATAAATCGCATACACATTACCATTTATATTTCAAAATGAAATTAATCTCCACAAAAGAGGTCACTTTGGTGACATATTATTTTAATTAATTCATTGTAAAATATATATATCACCATACCAATATTTGAAAAATAAATTTGCATTTTTTTATTTACAAAGTCAACTGTTGACTTTGACCCACGAAGTCAACTGTTGACTTTGACCTTACGGCTGGTCCGGGTTGAGCCAACTCGGATCCTAAACCAGCCTACTTAATACATATTTTATTATGGGCTAAAATTTTCTACGGGCTAAAGCCCATAATTTACTTGCTATGAGCTAAAGCCCAAAGGCCATAAAAATATATGGGTCTAAAGCCCATAATTTATTTGCTATGAGCTAAAGCCCAAAGACCATAAAATATATGGGTCTAAAGCCCATAATTTATTTATTCCTTAATCCATTTGACACAATAATGAATTAATACTAATAAACAAATTTAAGTGCTTGCACCATTATTGTGCACTAATTCATCCTTGAGCACTAACTAATTTAAGTGCTTGCAACATTATTGTGCACTAATTCATCCTTGAGCACTAACTAATTTAAGTGCTTGCACCATTATTATGCACTTACTCATCTTTGAGCACTAACTAATAAAACTCAAACTTTAAAGCACAATAATTATTAAGATCAAATAATAAAATCAATGAGGGAGCTGCAAAGGCAACTTGTTTTTTTTTTTTTTTAAACATCTCCCTTCATTAGTTCTTTCATCGGCAGCCTACGTGCCGCGCTTGAATTCATGCAACTAGCGGCAAGGCCAGCCAACGCTGGTTGCCAATTTTCTCTGGCAGCCCGTTGGTCGCCGGTTTATCTTTCTTGGCGACCAACGGGCTGCTAGTCCTCATCACCGGCTAGTCGCAAGCCAGCTGGTTGTATATTTATATCTCCTACACTGGCAGCCGGTGTCACCATTCTCACCAGCGCTGGTCATATATATATATATGACCGTTATTGTCATATATATATATATGACCGTTACTGGTCATATATATATATTACCTCTTTACTTGTCATATATATATATATGACCGTTACTGGTCATATATATATATATGACCAGTAACGGTCATATATATATATATATATGACCGTTACTGGTCATATATATATATATGACCTCTTGTAATTCTACCTTTGTTGGCAGCCTACGGGCTGCCAACAAAGTTTGATTCAAATTATGAAGCAAAGTTTAAACTTTGCTTCATCTCACTTGATAATAGAGTGGCAACTTCGGCTGCCACTCTAATATATACATATATAAACTTTGCTTCACTCTAAATTATACATATAAGAATGAAATCTCACTTGCATATTTTCTCAATAATTCAACATGAAGTGGCTCTGATACCACTTGTTAGATCTTGAATTTCATAACATATAGAAATTGTATTCATGTCGAATTATCAAGAACGCATAAACGATAAAACGGAAGCGTACCTGAATCCATATCCGAAAGTTGTACGGATGGCCTTCTAGATTAACAAGTTCTCCTTGAGAGCCCTTTGATCTCTCAACCTTAGCCTTAGTATTCTCTCTACAATGGGTGTAAGAGTGAAAATGATGAACTTGTAATCTAGGGACCATGACCCCTTATTTATAGGCAATTAAGTGCCTTTGTGGTATTTGTATTTTAACCCATCACTAAAATAGAAATAACCCCGTAATCTCTACACATTAAAGGTCCACACCCTATTAGATACATCAAAACTTAATTGCCTAAAATACTTAATAGATCATTTTAATTAGGCTTTACCTTATTTGACAGTCCACAAACACATAATTATTTTCATATAAGCCCAACGTTGGATTAATGATCCAACAGAATCAAGTGATACAGCATTGCCTTGCTCAGCAATGAAATCAGTGGCAGTAACTGAATATTTACACACACAATGCCAACTTGCCAACCATTGGTGGTAGCCAGAGAATTGATTGCTTGTGACATATTTTTTATTGATAGTAACTCCACATGGTTTGCTGGTCTCTCCATATCTCTAACCTAGACAACCACCATCCATTTATGCCCCACAATTAAAGATGACAACAAGTTTTATCGTATAATCCCTATCTAAAGACGATGCATTATCTTTAGCTCAATAATTTGATTGGAGATAATACAAATTTATTACACATACACAGATACATAATCTGTAAACACAAGCATGTGCATGTATATTCCATTTAAGATTTTTAAGCAACATGATCTGATTCTGGCACCATGTTTTTGTTTTGCCTTGTACCAGTTGGTGATCTCAACCACCTCATTTCTGCTACCATGAGTGGTGTCACATGCTGCCTTCGCTTCCCTGGACAGCTGAACTCTGACCTCCGAAAGCTTGCAGTTAACCTTATCCCATTCCCTCGCCTTCATTTCTTCATGGTTGGATTTGCACCTTTGACATCAAGAGGATCACAGCAATACCGTGCTCTGACCGTGCCTGAATTAACCCAGCAAATGTGGGATTCCAAGAACATGATGTGTGCTGCCGACCCACGTCACGGTCGCTACCTAACCGCTTCAGCCATGTTCCGTGGCAAGATGAGCACTAAAGAGGTCGATGAACAAATGATAAATGTACAGAACAAGAACTCTTCATACTTTGTTGAATGGATCCCCAACAATGTAAAGTCCAGTGTGTGCGATATCCCACCTAGAGGTCTTAAGATGTCATCAACTTTCATTGGCAATTCAACTTCAATTCAGGAGATGTTCAGGCGTGTCAGTGAGCAATTCACAGCCATGTTCAGGCGGAAAGCTTTCTTGCACTGGTACACAGGTGAGGGTATGGATGAGATGGAATTTACCGAGGCCGAGAGTAACATGAATGATCTGGTAGCCGAGTACCAGCAATACCAGGATGCAACTGCTGATGATGAGGAGTACGAGGAGGAGGAAGAAGAGGAAGTTGATGCATAAGATAGCTCGAAATTCTTTTCGGCATGTCTGAAGTTTGTATTGTATTTGCTCTATTTAAGTGAGTGAGTGATTATGTTTGTGTTGTTGGGGGTCAAATTAGTTTGACCTGTCGATGTGAATGGGTTGTGGGTTCTTTCTTGTATTAGTATTGGAGAGTGGATTTTGGTGTCTGCTTTTGTTTTTAATTTGATTGACGAGTGTTCGGTAACAGTAGGGGTGTAGACGGACGGTTCAGATTTCTGGAATTTTTAATTTATAGAAATCTTGATCCGGACCAAACTGAACTGGTTTGGTTTGTTTATATTTTATTTGGTTATTTCGGTTTAATTAGTTGATCATATTTTTAACATCTCATGATAATAAACTTACATCTTTATGGTTTTAATGGATTCTTAGTCCTCACGTCTCTCTAAACAAGTTTATACGATTTTAATATTCAAATGTCATTCTTATCTTAAAAAACATAAAACTAAGGTATTGTATTTTGTGAAATATGTGCAAACAAAAAAGAAAAAAAGCTAAAAGACATTGAATTCTACTATATTATCATAAGATCAACATGAAACTTGTTTAATTACATTATGCCTTTAAGAGTTTATAACATCATGATTTGTGAGATTGATTCTTCTTTTTCTTTTTTTTCAAATTTTTATGATACATTTTCATCATTGTTAAAGATGAATAATGTTTAAATTGCTTAATAAATACTTCTACAATAACAATATAGCCAACCAAACACTTTGTCTTCCCTCATTTTTCTTTGATGACTTTCTCAGCATCTAAGAATTGAAATGTGAAAAATAAAGTAAAATATGGAACCAAAATTTAAAATAATAGATAAACTTGAGGTAACAAATTGAGATCTTTTAATGCTAAAAATGAGAAAAGGTTCTTACTTCTTATGTAAATTTGGTCATATTCTTTCAATGTTTTTATACTATAATCAAAAAATTATTTGGTAACATGAAGTTTTAAAAAGAGATAAAAAATTGTAATAGGACGAAATTCACAAAAGCATGGAAGAGATAAAAATAATCTAGCACTTAAAACAATTATAATATATCTTGAAAAGAGAAAATTGCAAAGAGGAAAATAAAATAAACAATAGAAAAAAATTGACACGGTTTTGTTTTAGTTTATTATTAAATTTAAAAATAATAGATTCCTAAGCCCAATTCTTCTATTATGTAGCCCAAGAATTTCTTCTTATATTTAAATTATCCCCAAAACACATCCTAAGAGCTATCCTTATTTTAATAGCCCAATTTAAACTAGAGTTGAAAAAAGCTTGGGTGTTTTCAAGTTATGAGGGCTGTCTCCTGGGCGCTAGAATTCCTTTTCTTTTCTATTTTGTTTAATTTAACCTTATTTTTTATATTAATTATCATGTTAAATTTAACTAATATTAAAATTACCCCTTATTATATAATTTAAAACTCTTTGAGAAAAATTCAAGGTCTTTATCTTTTTTTTATTGTTTGCACATATTTCACAAATGACAATACCTTAGACATGTTTATATATATATATATATATATATATATATATATATATATATATATATATATATATATAAATATAAGAGCTTTATTTGTATAGCTAAATTGGCTTATAGCGAAATAATAATATAACTAATCATAACAAGAATAATAAAGATGTTGGTTTTATATAGAACAAATATGAACTTGACTTATTGGTTAAAATGAATATGATGTATTCTTGAATATGAGAGTTTATTAAATTATCTATAAACAATAATGCATCTAATTATAATAAAAAAATCATAAAGATATAAATTTTAGTTAATAAAATCTTTACAACAAATATGCACTTGCTAATCAAAATGAATCGAAATAAATATCTTCAAATATGAGATCATATTAAATAATCAATAAACAATAATGCAACTAAATATAACAAGAACCATACAAGTTGCTTTTAAATAAAACATTTTCAAATCTAGGAGTATTGTTAATAATAAATGGTTGCTCAATTCCTTAAATTGGTATACCTTTTTTTTGTGTAGAAACTCACGGTTAAAAACTATTTTATATAAAAATTAACAACTTTATATTATTTTCTAACATATGTTTTAAAAGTGAAATTTTTTGGACTTGAAATTTCCTATATGTTCACCAATATCTCAAGTTTAATTCTATGAAGTTAAGATTGAGATAATGAAATTTAAATTAGTAATTAAAGCTATGATGTCATATCAAACAACCATATCAATTCAAAATCTTAAACTTAATTTATTAGAAACAATAATTTTATAATAGTCATTAACAAAAACAAAAGACAGGGTAATCTCATAACCTCAATTACTAAGGGTAAGTCTTGAAGTGGATGGTTATTTAAACCACCAACTAATTGCAAATAACCAGGGAATTCATGACATTCAAATGACTTTTAATATTATAAATTTTTATGTTGTAATGTAAATTGCTCGATGATAACTATTTATAGTACATATGTAATTACCATTAATTATAATTTTATATATTTTTTTAATGGTGTAATTTGTCATTGTAAAAACAATGAATTATAACTTTTAATTGTGAGGGCCAAATTAAACTTTTAGAATTTTTTAGGGACCACCACAGGCCATAGGGACAACTTTTGAGTTAGAATATACTTCTACATTTTTCAACCAAGTACGAAATGAATTGAACGGATTATATCTTAGAATCAATGATAGCTCAATCTTTGGGTTTTCTTAGATATTACCATATAGTAAAATCACTTAGACTTCCTTCACACTATAATGGAAATCGTTTGCCTTAGTTTGTGTCTTTTTTGAAGGATTATAGAACATTTATATTCTTTATGATAGCATCATTATTAAACACTATCAACTTACCAATTTTATATAGCATACATTCATGCTTCTTTATTGGAAAAAAGAATATTAAAAAATAATATCAACTTCTTCTTCTTTAGAAATTTGTGCGATTTTTCAAAAACATTACATAATGTATTTTGAAAAACTCTACAAATTGCATTTTAAGATTGGTGCGATAAGAAATGCCAAAAGATATTCATTTGTTTTTAACATCTCGAAATATTTTTTTTCTTTTTAGAATGAGATCGAGAATCTTTATTACGGTTACGATGATAATATATAAAATATGATTTCTTGTTCATCTTTTCTCTATAAAGAAAACCTACAAGATATCTAGATTCTATTAACCTACTGAACTACCCATAAAAGGCTTGACTACCCAACATACTTATGAAAAAGCCAAAAACATAAAGCGAAAGTAAATACAGGATTTAATTTTCCTTCCACGCCAATTACTTAACCACATCTCCATAGGTTCTCTGTTTTTGTTGAAGGTTTTGCTCAATATTCAGAGAGTTTGGCTTGCTTCAACATCTAAAAAATAAGAAGACAATGAATAAGAACATACAAGAAAATTGTGTGTGATTCATAAATAAAAAAATAATTTATTAGAGTGAGAGAATTACCCCAACATAAACAACAAGTTTTTCCTTGAAATTGGCATGTTCTCGCTTTGAGTTTCGAAGAGACGCCTTGCCACTATAACATTTATGGATATATAATTTACTAAATTTTTGTTTTTACATGAAACATTATCAATGATAATTTAAAAGTTATAAAATATTTATGAATTTTACCTTTCCATATCCCCATCATGAAAATGTTTTCTAAGTGTGTTGGTTTCACCATTGATTTTGATGCACCAATGCTACAAGAAATTTGTTATGCTTATGAAACACCATACAAAAACATAATTTTGTAAGAAATCGTCTAACGTAATTTTCCTTACCTAGCACTACTACCCTTAAGTCGATACATCATTCTCTCAATGACAGGATAATCAACTGGGCTTGTCTCCCTAAGAAAACATAACAAAAGATATCATCATCACAATTTTTGTCAAGGAAGACCAAAAACTCAAAGAAACACACATAATTTCAATTAATTAGCATTGTACTTACAAGGCCTTCTCAATAGAATCGATATATTTAGTTGAATCCCTTAAAAACAAGGTAAAAATATTTTCAATGAAGTCAGGATTATCTTCATTTTCAAGAGTCTCAAGATAACTCACTTGGTCGTGATCCGAAGTCCCTACAATAATCAACATGCAAATTCAAAGCGTTAGTGTAATCTTTTGTTAATTTATGGATTGAAGAAAAAACATAAATGAAATTTTCCTTGGTGAAGAAAGACCTCATCAAAGAGTGATTGCCTCATGATGCTAAGTCTGTTGGCGCAAGGGAGTGCTAGCCATTCTAAAAACAAAGAGAGGAGCAAACTCAAAGTTACTTAAGTAGAGTCTCTATGGAAAGGAAAAGGGGTAGAAATCTTAATTGTGTAGCGGAATGGAAAACCAATGGGACTTTATATAGGTCAAAATGAAACAAGAAACTAACATTTGTCATCCACCATGCAAATATTGTTGCTTTTTATAGTGATAAATTACACCATTTAAAAATGGAATACATAAATTTTTAGTTGGTGGTAATCACACATATACCATAAATAGCTATTATGCGAATCTGCTGACATTGTTATTATCGAGGTATTCGATGACAATTTATACACTATATTTAACAATGACAAAAATAAATCATAAAAAATAAAGAAAAATAGTAATTGGAATAGTAGAATCAATCTCACCAACCAAGATGTCATAAACACTTAAAAGCATGATGTAGATCTTATGATAATGTATGCAGAATTCATTGGATTTAAAAATAAATAAAATAAGAACACGATCATCACACTTTCATGTTTTTCCCAAAAACTCAATAAGGAAAATATTTTGACAAAAATAACGAAATATAAAATAGAGTACATTATCATTATATTTTTGTTTTTATAAATATAAGATTGATTGGCCTAAAGACACAAATTTAGTTCTACAATTGTCCTTAAACATTTTTAATATTAAAATATTATATATTTATATGGAGATAAATGAGGACTTAAGAATCCATTAAAACTAAATAAATATAAGTTGCAATGTATAAAACCTATAAAAAAACACGACTTAAATTTACTTATCAAAATAAATCTAGATAGTTGTTTTCAAATCTAAAAGTGGCAAATAATCAAAGGTAGCTCAATCGAGATAATCAGTTTAAAGATAAATACAAACTTGAACTTACTAATTAAAGTATGTAGAACTAATACAAACTAATTATTATGAATCTAAAGAGATATCTTCCATCTAAGAGCATATTAAATTATCAATAAATAATAATGCAACTAATTATAATAAAAATAATAAAGATATAAGGTATAGTTTATAAAATCCTTAGAATAATACACACTTAAACTTACTAACCAAAATAAACTTGAACTCGTATTTTCGAATCTAAGAGCATTGTGAATAATCAATAGTAGCTTAATTAGGTTAATTGGCTTATAGCTAAACAATAATGAACATGATTATATACTTAAATTTACTAATCATAATTAATATGAAAACATATCCTTAAATCAAAATGCATTATAAATAGTCAATATTTTCTCAACCATACAAATTGCCTTATAGATAAACAATAATGAAATTAAGTATAATAATATGGCATAAATAACATGTAAGAGATAATGTGGCATAAATAACATGTAAGAGATTTTTTTTTAGGAATGTAGTTGCTTTTTAACATACCATATTCATTATAAACTATTTCAAATGTAGTAATACAACAATATTATATAGTTACAAGGGCCAAAATTCGATCTGTTACGGAGTTTTTGGCCAAATACCAACCAAAACGTTCCAATTTTGTTCCTCTCATTTCGTTTTGGTCAAATAGTATTTTTTAAAAATAATAAATAATTTTGCAATATCAATCATATTCGATAATCCGACCTTTAGATTGAGATGAAATTACTAGGAATATCTTGACATATTTATATATATTATGATAAAATTTGAGTAATCGGAGATTGTAATGACCTTGCGAGATTGATGATGTCATTATCGTAATATCTTACATGCTCATAATTATGTTCAGAAAAATCATTTTATTATGTCTTTTCTTAGATTAAATTGCATAATTCAAAATAATTTTATTTTTGGATTTGAACTAATTTCTTTGAATTAATACACACACACACACACACACATATAAAGTACAACCCGAAACGACGCTATGAAATGATCCGAAACCAAAATATTCCATTCCAATTAAAAAAATAAAGTACAAACCGAAACGGTATTGACAACCTTCATCTCAATCACACTTTCAAAGAGTCACCATGAATTATTAACTCACGCATCACCATAGAGTTTCGCTTTGGTGGAGGATTTGGTTCAATATTCGAGAGAGTTTGGTTTACATCAACATCTCTAACCAAAAATAGAAAAAATATGAATATGTAATAAAATTGTAATTCAATATAAAAACAAGTAAACAAAGGAGCAAACTCAACTACTTTAGGAAACACGAACACAAAGGTTGGAAGTTTAATTATGAAGTAAAATGGCAAATCAACGAGGCCAAAATTAAACAAGAAACTAATATTTGTTACTACACATCCAATTATTAATTCTTCTACAATGACAAATTATACCATTTAAAAATAAAATATACAAATTTAAAGTTGATGGTAATCACATATATACCATAAATAGCTATCGTGTAAAGCAATCGATATTGTTATTATAAAAATATATATTCATCGAGTAACTGAAACATTATCTATCTTTAATGATGATGAAAATATACCATAATAATAAAAAAAAAAATTAAAATTAGAAGAGAAGAATCGATCTCACAAACCATGATATTATAAAGTCTTAAAGGCATAGTGTAATTAAGCATATTTTATGTTGATCTTACGATAATGTAGCAAAATTCAATGTCTTTAGCCTTTTTTTGTTTGCACATATTTCACAAAGAACAATACCTTAGACATGTGTTTTTGCTTTTTATATAAAAAAGATAAGAATTTTATTTGTATAGCCAAACTGGCTTAAAGCTAAATAATAATGTAACTTTTTCATTAAATATATAGAACAAATATGAACTTGACTTATTAGTTAAAATGAATATGAAGATATATTTTTTTTTTATATGAGATTGTATTAAATTATTAATAAACAATAATGCAACTAATTATAATAAAAATCACAAGGATATAAAATCTTTACAACAAATACGCACTTGCGAATCAAAATGAATCTAAATAAATATCTTCAAATATGAGATTATATTAAATAATCAATAAAAATAATGCTCAATTATTTTTACATAAAATATTTTCAAATCTAGGAGTATTGTTAATAATAAATAGTTGCTCAATTCCTTAAATTGGTGTACCTATTTTTAATTTTTTTGTAGAAACTCAAGGTTAAAAACTATTATATATATAAAAATTAAGTTTAAGTCTGTTAGGTGAGACACAAAGAATAACTTTACATTACTTTGTAATATATTTTTATAGTAAAAATTTTTAAACTTGAAATTTTCATGTGTTCATTAATATCTCGAGTTTAACTCCATTAAATTAATTAGATTGAGCAGGATAATAAATTTTAAATTCATAATTAAAGCTATGATGTCTTATAAACAACCATGTCAATCCAAAATCTTAAACTTAATCTATTAGCAACAACAATTTTATATTATTCATTAACAAAAACAAAAGACGGTTTAATCTCACAGCCTCATCAGTTACTAAGGGTAAGTCAGTCTTGAAATGGATGGTCATTTAAACCACCAACAAATTGCAAATAACCAGGGAATTCCAGACATTCAAATGGCTTCCAATACTATAAGCTTTTTATATTGTAACGTGTGATAATGGCTAGTGTAGATTTCATCTTCCTCGAAAATTCGAACTTCGAAAGATGGGGACAGGCGATGAGATTTGAAGTTTTAATGAGGCTTATAGCAAGAAGATACACTGCTCATTTGAGAAACAAAATTCAAAAGCTTGGACATTGACTGATATAAATTGAAATAGAATATGTTAAATACTTTGAAAATCATGCATTCTGAGCCCTGAGAAACTGCAGATAATATTTTTTATGCAGAAAAAGTCATGAAGGAAATGCTTCTTATACCAGCAGTCGATTTTTCACGCCACCTTTCTTGTGTGGCAAGTTCATTTTTTTGCTAATTTCTTGATGGAATCGAGCAACCTAGCCATGTTCACGCTCATTTCACTTGCTAAGCAAGCTATCCCCTTGGTACTATAAATAGGGATCAGTCCTTTGCAGGATTCCATACTCAGAAAACATGAGAAAAATGGCTTCTCTGAAAGCTTCAATGCTTCCATTTCTACTTGGTCTTCTCTTTTCATTTTCATGGTTAACATCAGCTCACCCTCGTGAGGATTTTCCAAAATGCCTTTCCCTTCATTTTGAAGACTCCGCAGCCATGTCAAACGTATTTTACACCCCGCACAACTCCTCGTATAGCTCTGTCCTGCAGTTCTCAATACGAAACCTCAGGTTCAGTTCTTCTGAACGAAAACCCCTTGCCATTGTTACACCAACGAATGCATCACATATCCAGGCTGCCATCCTTTGCTCCCGAAAACACAATTTACAGATCAGAATTCGGAGTGGCGGGCATGATTTTGAGGGTCTATCTTACAGGGCAGCTCTCCCGTTTGTCATCATTGATCTCATCAATCTACGAACTATAAATGTTGATGCAGAGAATAAAACTGCATGGGTTCAGGCTGGTGCAACGCTAGGGGAGCTTTATTATAGTATTTCTGAGAAAAGCAGAACTCTTGCTTTCCCAGCAGGTAATTGCCCTACTATAGGGGTTGGAGGACACTTCAGTGGCGGAGGACACGGCACCATCGTGCGCAAATACGGCCTTGCTTCAGATAATGTGATTGATGCTCAGCTAATTGATGCTAAGGGAAGGATCCTTGATAGAGCATCAATGGGAGAAGACTTTTTTTGGGCCATTCGAGGCGGAGGAGGGCAAAGCTTTGGTGTGGTTGTTGCGTGGAAAATACGTTTGGTTGAAGTTCCATCCACAGTGACAATGTTTTCTGTTTCGAAAACCTTGGAACAAAATGCAACAAAGCTTCTCCATCGGTGGCAATATGTTGCCAATAAGCTTCCTGAAGATCTCGTCATCTATGTGCTAGTATCCAGAGTTAATTCAAGTCAAGAAGGAAACAAAACAATACAAGCTGTATTCCTTTCCTTGTTTCTTGGCGAGGCTGACCAGCTTCTTCCTGTGATGCAAGAGAGCTTCCCTGAGCTTGGTTTGGTAAGAGATGATTGCTTTGAAATGAGTTGGATTGAGTCGGTCTTCTACATTGGTGGATTTCCAAGTAATGCATCCTTGGATACGCTGCTAAACAGGACTCCTCTATCCTTACCAAAATTCAAAGCAAAATCTGATTACGTGAAGGAACCTCTGCCTGAAATTGCATTTCAGGGGATATGGGACAGGTTCTTCGAAGAACACATCGAGTTGTCTACACTCATCTTAATCCCTTATGGGGGGAAAATGGACGAGATTTCGGAGTCTAGCACTCCATTTCCACACAGAGCTGGTAATCTGTACGTATTGGTCTCCACTGTGATTTGAGTGAAGAAAGCGAGGAGGCTTCCGACAGGCACATGGCTTGGATTAGAAGCCTTTACAGTTACCTGACACCATATGTTTCGAAAAACCCTCGAGAAGCTTACGTGAATTATAGAGATCTCGACCTCGGAATAAATAACCTGAGGGGCAGCACAAGTTTTGAACAAGCAAGCATTTGGGGTCGGAAGTATTTCAAGAACAACTTCGACAGGTTGGTACGCGTCAAGACTGAAGTTGATCCCACCAATTTCTTTACAAACGAGCAGAGTATCCCATCTCTCTCATCTTGGTGATCAAAGGGAGCTACAAATACATCGGGTCAGGACAAGATCAATGCTATTAATAATAATATATCTCCTATGCATCATTTATTAAAAAAGTTTTTCTTTGTCATCATCGACGAGATTTTAGCACGACCCAATAGTATTTAAGCATGCAGGTTAATGGCAAGATTTCCATTTGTAATAAAGATCCAGTGTGACATTTCAACGACATGTTTTCTTTTGTTTGCCAGAATTTTTGTTTTTCTCACAGAACAAACAAATCTGATGAAACAGAGTGAAAACAGAGTAATTTCGAAAAAATGGGCGTGCATATTTTGTTAATTTGTGCTTAACCTAAGATCCACTGAAATTTCATTTTGGTCAATGATAAAAAACAATTCATTTAATCTGTATTTCCAAACAGAACCTAAAAAAATCTTAATTTTAAACCTCCTTATTATAAAATTATAAAATAAATTTGTAATGCAATTGATCATAATGTGATATGTTAGGGCTTATAATGAGGTATTTTCTTTATAATTTTGATTAAGAGAAACTGGTTGCCAATAGCTATAGAAAAGTAGCAACCTATACAACTTTTAATTGTGAGGGCCAAATTTAACTTTTAGAATTTTTTAGGAACCACCACAGGCCATACGGACAACTTTTGAGTTAGAATATAGTTCTACATTTTTCAACCAAGTACTGAAATGAATTTGAGCGGATCATATCTTAGAATCAATGATAGCTTAATCTTGGGGTTCTCCTAGATATTACCATACAATAACATATCACTTACACTTCCTCCACGCTATAATGCAAAATTGTTTGCCTTAGTTTGTGTCATTTTTGAAGGATTATTGAAAATTTATATTCTTTGTGAATGTATCATTATTAAACACTATTAACTTACCATTTTTATATAACATATGTTCATGCTTCTATATTGGACAAAACAATATTAAAAAATGCTATCAAATTCTTCTTCTTTAGAAATTTGTGTGATTTTTCAAAAACATTATATAATGTATTTTGAAAAACTCTATAAATTGCATTTTAAGATTGGTGCGATAAGAAATGCCAAAAGATATTCATTTGTTGATTCACACGCGTTAATATTAGTTTTTAACATCTCAAAATATTTTCTTCTTTTAGAATGAGATCGAGAATCTTTATTACGGTTACGATGATAATACATAAAATATGATTTCTTGTTCATCTTATCTCTATAAAGAAAAGCTACAAGATATCTAGATTCTATTAACCTACTGAACTACCCATAAAAGGCTTGACTACCCAACATACTTATAAAAAAACCAAAAACATAAAGCAAAAGTAAATCCATGAATTTCATTTTCCTTCCACGCCAATTACTTAACCACATCTCCATTGATTCTCGATTTTATTGAAGATTTTACTCAATTTTTAGAGAGTTTGGCTTGCTTCAACATCTAAATAATAATAAGAAGATGAATAAGAACATACAAGAAATCTGTGTGGTTCATAAACCAAAAACAAATTATTAGACTCAGAGAATTACCTCAACATAAACAACATTTTTTTCCTTGAAAGTGGCATGTTCTGCTTTGAGTTTTTGAAGGGATGCCTTGCCACTATAATATTTATGAATAAATAATTTACTATATTTTTGTTTTTAGATGAAACGTTATCAATGATACTTCAAAACTTATAAAGAATTATAAATTTTACCTTTCCATATCCCCATTATGAAAAACTTTTCTAAGTATATTGATTTCACAGTTGATTTTTGATGCACCGACGCTACAAGAAATTTGCTATTGCTTATGAAACACCATATAAAAAGATAATTTTATAATAAATCGTCTAATATATTTTTCCTTACCTAGCACTGCTTCCCTTAAGTCGATACATCATTCTCTCCATGACAGGATAATCAACTGGGGTTGCCTCCCTAAGAAAACACAACAAATCTTTGTCAAGGAAAACCAAAAAATCAAAGAAAGAAGCAAAATTTCAATTAATTAGTATTTTACTTACAAAGCCTTCTCAATAGAATCGATATATCTAGATGAATCCCTTAAAAACAAGGTAAAAAGATTTTCGATGAAATCAGGATCATCTTCATTCTCAAGATAACTCACTTGTTCATGATCTAGAAGTCCCTGCAATAATCAACATGCAAATTCAAAATATTAGTGTAATCTTAGTTAATATATGGATTAAAAAAAAACATATATGACTTCTAAATTTTTCTTGATGAAGAAAGACCTCATCAAAGAGTGATTTCCTCATGAGATTAAATTGTTGGTGCAAGGGAGTGTTAGTCATTCTGAAAAGTAAAGAAAGGAGCAAACTCAAAGCTACTTAAATGGAAGCTCTATGGAAAAAGAAAAAGGGTTGAAAGCTTAATTGTGTAGTGGAATGGCAAACCAATGACACTATATATAGGCCAAAATGAAGCAAGAAACTTACATTTTTCATTGAATATGCAAATATTGTTGCTTTTTATAGTGATAAATTACACCATTTAAAAATGGAATACATAAATTTTCAGTTGATGGTAATCACACATATACCATAAATAGCTATGATGCGAATCAACTAACATTGTTATTATCGAGGTATTCGATGACAATTTATACACTATATTTAACAATGACAAAAATAAATCATAAAAAATAAAGAAAAATAGTAATTAGAATAGTAGAATCAATCTCAGCAACCAAGATGTCATAAACACTTAAAAGCATAATGTAGATCTTATGATAATGTATGCATAATTCATTGGATTTAAAAAACCAAAAACAAGAACACAATCATCACACTTTCATGTTTTTCCTAAAAACTCAATAAGGAAAATATTTTGACAAAAAAATAATAAAATATAAATTATAGTACATTATCATTATATTTTTGTTTTTCATAAACATAAGATTGATTGGCCTAAAGACTCAAATGGTGTTATAAAATTGTCCTTAAATATTTTTAATATTAAAATCTTATAAATTTATATGGAGACAAATGAGACTTAAGAATCCATTAAAACTAAATAAATATAAGTTGCAATGTATAAAATCTACAAAAAAGACACGCACTTAAAGATACTTATCAAAATATATGTAGATAGTTATTTTGAAATCTAAAAGTGGCAAATAATCAATGGTAGCTCAATCGAGTAAATTAGCTTATAGATAAATACAAACTTAAACTTACTAATTAAAGTATATAGAACTAATACAAACTAATAAAAATGATTTTGAAGAGATATCTTCCATCTAAGAGCATATTAAATTATCACTAAAGAATAATGCGACGAATTATAATGAAAACCATAAAGATATAAGCTATAGTTTATAAAATTCTTAGAACAATACACACTTGAACTTACTAACCAAAATAAACTTCAACTCGATTTTTCGAATCTAATAGCATTGTGAATAATCAATAGTAGCTTAATTAGGTTAATTGGATTATAGCTAAACAATAATGAACCTAATTATATACTTAAACTTACTAATCAAAATTAATATCAATACTTATCTTTATATTTAAACGTATTATAAATAATCAATACTTTCTCAATCATACAAATTGGCTTATAGATAAACAATAATAAAACTAAGTATAATATTATGGCATAAATAACATGCAAGAGTTGTTTTTTTTTAGGAATGTAGTTGCCTTTTAACATACCATATTCATTATAAACTATTTCAAATGTAATAATACAACAAATCATCGAAGTTGATCCCACCAATTTCTTTAGAAATGAGCAGAGCATCCCATCTCTCTCATCTTGGTGATCAAGGGAGCTACAAATACATTGGGTCAAAACAAGATTAATGCTAATAATAATAATATTTCTCCTATTCATCGTTTATCAAAAAAATTTCTTTGTCATCATCGATGAGATTTCAACACGATCCAATCGTATTTAAGCATGCAGAGTTAATGACAAGATTTCCTTTTGTAATAATGATCCAGTGTGATCTTTCAATGACATTTTTCTTTTGTTTGCTAAATTTTTGTTCTTCTCCTCAGTATTCGGAAAACCAACACCGATCGGTGGTTTTGAAGGGATGGCTTTACCGGAGGTCTATTGCAGGTTCACTTGCTCTTTCGAGTGTTGCAGAATTGCAGATTTTTCTTACAAGTTCAAACTTTGAAAAACATAAAGTTGTGCATTTGAAGTAACAAAAATCAAAATCTTGAAATAGGAAATTTATCATGACTTTGAAAGTTGTGCATATGATCTGAATGAATAATATAAGTTTTACAAAGACATGGAAGGAACAACTCCATCTAAGAAACACAAGGAAGCATTTTATCTCTATGCCTCTTCAGTATAATTGAAGAAGAAAGAGATAGAGAACAAAGCAGAGAAGACAAAAAAAAAGAGTAAAAGTATATAGCTTTCATTTCACACAGAACAAAACAAATCGATGAAACAGAGTGAAAGCAGAGTAATTTCGAAAAATGTGCATGCATATTTTGTTAATTTGTGCTTAACCTAAGATCCACTGAGATTTCATTTTAGTCAATGATAAAAACAATTCATTTTAAACTTTTTATTATAAAATTAAAAATAAATTTGGAATCCAATTGATCATAATGTGATATGTTAGGGCTTATAATGAGGTATTTTCTTTATAATTTTGATTAAGAGAAACGGTAGCCAATAACATAGTAGTCCTTATAAGATAAAAATAAAGAAAACATTGTAATTTAAAAATCAGAAACATGTATTACTTGAAAATAAAGAAATATCATTTTTATATAAAATATCTAGGAAAATATTAATGAAATTGATGTGCAATATTTCTCTTAATACAAAATGAGTTCAATAAATTTATTTATCTGAACTTTGTTAGAAGATTAAGGTCATCATGATCCATTATTGAAATCTGGTTGGGCATCTAAAATTCCAATAGTGGGATTGTTGTCAACTTTAGAAAGGCCCTCAAACACAAGATTTATGGCGAGTCTATTATTGTTGTCGAAATATTTTTGGCCTGAAATGTATTTTGTTTTTGGGTGGCTTCTTGAATACCCATGTAATGTGATGCGACCATATTATTTGATAGTTTCATCCATATTTACCTAGTATTTTGCATATGTTTTGTATATTAAATGTCTTGATATTCTTTGTTTTATGTTTTGAAGGTATTTTTGGATGAAAGATGCGAAAAGGAGGTAATTGGAGCTAATTTACAGATTTGACCTTCAGTCAATGTTTTGTGCAGAGCGGAAGATCTAGAGATCGAAATGAAATGATTCCAGTGGCATTCGAAAGATAACATCCATAATTTTCTAGAAAGATAAGGCAAAAGAAATAAAATAAGGAAGAGCATGAAATCGCAGCCTTCAAAGTCAAATCTTGCAGTCTGCGATATCGACCTTTACCCATT
Source organism: Salix exigua (assembly GCA_032356905.1). NCBI lineage: Eukaryota > Viridiplantae > Streptophyta > Magnoliopsida > Malpighiales > Salicaceae > Salix > Salix exigua. The sequence continues at coordinate 33,903,402 of CM063603.1, forward strand.
CCAACTTCAATATCTCGAGCTACGAAGTCCGATTGATGATTGATGCAAACTCAATTGGCGTGGATTAAGGACAAAAATACCTATCAACGTTCAAAATTTCACCTCCAAACTATGTCATATGAAGGAGATAAAAAGTTTACAAGGGACAACTAAATTACGCTAACTTAAGGAAAGACTATTTTGTAAAATAGACATTAGGGTTTCTAAGCATATATAAAGGAAAAGAAGAGCAAGGAAGTAGTGGGCAGACACAAAGAAAACTCAAAATCTTCCTCCTCCAAACCCTAAATCATGTGTTCTTCCATCTTTTATTTAGGTCGTGTTTGTTTCTTGGAAAGTGAATTTAGGAAAATCACTTTTCAAATTTTTTTGTGTTTGTTTGTTTTCCAGAAAGTTGGTCAACGGAAAACACTTTCCAGTCAAAGAAGAATTTGGCTTGGTTTTCAGGAAAGTGTTTTCTGGAAAATTTGGGCGGAAAACACTTTCCGGAAGTTGTGAAAAATTTAGAAATATCATTATTTGCTGATTATATCAAATTTGATCCTCAAACTTTTGATTGCTATATATAATTTGTTTTGAATATTTATTTTTCAATTCCATCTCTTAAAATTTAATTTTTATATTAATTTTGGTCCTTATTTTTATAATTGCTATTTGCTTTTTCTTATATTTTTTATTGAATTTTTTATCTCTCAAATTTGGTCTTCATTTTTTTTTATTGTTACTTATTTTATTTGAAATAATTTATGAAATGTTAATTATTATTATTTTAATTTATTCACCTTTCATTTTTTTTTTAATTTTTTAGATTTGATCTTTATTATTTTGATCTTTATTTATTTTATTTGAGATAATTTATGAAATTATATTTTTTTTTCAATTTCATTCTCATTCAACTTTTTAATTTGTAAGATTTGTTCCTCATTATTTTAATAAACTTGAAAAAAAAAATAATTTATTAATAATTTATTTTTTAATTCATTTTCCATAACATAAACAAACACTGAAAAGTATTTTTCAGTTCATTTTCTATAACACAACCAAACATCGAAATTCACTTTCCAGGAATTCACTTTTTTCGGAATTCACTTTCCAAAAGGAAACCACTTTCCAGCAAACAAACGGAGCCTTAGTTGTTCAATAGTTATGCAAGGCTAAGCTCTTTTCTTGGTTGCAAGGACACAAAACCTTCGGATTTCAAGAACCGTGAGATTTATTCTTCCTTCTATTTTCGGTTTCATTATGAATGAATATGATTGTTTTCCTATGCATATTTTCTATGATTGTTGTTGATGATTGCTAGAGCGGACTCCAAGTTATTGTTGTGAACAATCTATTGCTAAGTTTAATATCAAAACCGGAGTTGTGATATATGAACTTGTGAAGCAACTAAGCTTAATAATTGTGGCGGAACTACATTATTGAACTTAGGAGAACATTTGAATAAATTGACACAAGTTGCGGACAACTTGTATGTTAATCTTGATGAAATTATCAATCATAGTTCACACCATTAAATTGTGGTGTTCATATATCTCCACTTATCACCATTTTCTTTTCAGTAATCCACAATTTTTAGTCCCTTGTTGATAAAGCTAATGCTCCGATACCATGTTTGTTTTTAATTGTGATTTTTTTATTTGCAAGTGAGTTTGATTGATTTTTAGAAGAACAAAAGATTGCCTAAAGGATTGAAGAAGAGAGGAAGAGTAAATGCGGAAGAAGGTGAGTATTTCTTATTGCTTATAAAGTGTTTGATAAAAGTCCCCTTATATACTATTGGGGTAGGACACACGTTTTGTATGTCTCTAACAACTCTGTAACTACCATGCTTAGAAATAGAAAAGAATTCAATTACATTTTCTCTTCTTTAGTTCTACGATGAGTTACAAATAATGAATTGTAACTAATCGTTTTCATGCTATATAACGAAATTAATCGTCTCTTCTTCTTTGTTGTCAATGCACTTTTCTTCAAGTCTTCTACATGTGTTTGTTAAGACTGGTAAGCAACTTATCTTCCAACAAAGGGAGCATCCTCTCCCGGCTCCTAAACATTTCATGTCCTGGCATCCTCCATTGAAATTGTCCGGTGATTTTTCTCGTGATATAAAGTCATGCAAACCATAAGGACAATTGAATGTTTTTACCTGCTGATGGAGTAAATTAGTTGTCGTTGTTGTTCTTCGAATGACAATAGTTGCACTACCACCGGAATCACCTGCAGCGTGTATCGAGATCGGGGTTCATTAGGAGGATTTGTCCACGCACACCACTCTAAGAATCATTTAATCCCTAAAAATCGCATCATTTTTATTGATCTTGTTGTGCCCCATGTACTACATCATTGTAGGAACTTAGTTCATCCCATAGGTCTTTTAATTTTGTGTAATAGGCAGAGAAAGAGAGTTGTTCTTGTCGAAGATAGGCAATATCTCGCTGAATTTCAAAGATGCGAGGTGCGTTGCTTTGAGAGAATCGCTCATGAAGGTCTTCCCAAACTTTGTTAGCGGAAGAGTGATATATAACACTATCTAAAATTTCTGGACTTAGAGTGTTGACGATCCAAGAATGTGTTGACATATAATGTCATACTTTATATGCTTTATATATTTTGATGATAACAATAAAAAGAAAATGGACTAATAATATGCTTGGATGAGATTAAGTTATAAACAGGTATTATACAAAGAATTCATCAACAAGCAAAATGGATTACACGAAGAAATCATTCCAGAAAATCCAAGATGCAAGCAAGTGAAGACTTAGAATAAGTGTTCATTTTAGTGCTTTATGTAAATATCAATTTCTAACTTGATAGCACAAATTAAAATGAACACACACTTCACATTGCATGCATTAAAAGGGTTTGATGATTATAGGTTTAAGTCAAAATCAATCGGTTCAAGAAATTCAGAAAAGATAATTTGCATGAACCGGTCAACCGCTTGGGTTACCAAATGAACCGGTCGACCGCTTGGAAGACAAATTACCTTTCGAACTGAACCGATCAACCACTTGATTTTACCAAGTGAACCGATCGACCGTTTGGACCATGTTAAGTTGAACCGGTCGACCGCTTGGTCAAAAAGATTGATTTTCCGGCTTTTAAATGAACCGGTCGACCACTTGATTTATCCATGGTGAACCGGTCGACCGTTTGAGATGACAGTTGCACTAAAACGGCTAGAAACGGCTAGTTTCTCTTTGAAACTTATAAATAGGTCTCTTAATTGCAAAATTAGGCAGAGAGATTTTTTATATCTGATATTGAGGCAATTAGTAGTGCATAAACACCTTCATATCATCAATCCTTATTATTACTCAAATTTGTGTTTAAATCTTCATATTCTAGCACAAAGAGTATTAAATCTCATTCTCACTACACTTAAACACCTTCAAATATTCTAAGTGCTATTAAGTGAGATAAAGAGATCATAGATTTTAATTTGTAATATCCACACTATTGAGAGTGTATTGTTGTATTACAAAAACAATCCTTGTAAAACTCTTGAGAGTTGAGTATAAAACTCTTGATATTGGTGAGGGAACATCACCAAGGAAAAATCTTGAAGAGGGTACATCTTCAAGTGGGAAAAAAGAAAATCTTGAAGAGGGCATATCTTCAAATGGTGTAAAAGTCTTGGTGTGGATTCATCAAGCAGGAATTGTAATCTTGTTACTTGGACTAGTAAGAGAATACAATATTCAAGTACGGGTTAGTGCTTGAGTTGTGGATGTAGGCTTGCTGAACCACGTTAAAAACTGAGTTAGCAATCTCTCTCTATTATCTCTTTACTTTAAAGTTCTTAATTATATTGTTGGTTATTGTTTTACTTTAAAGTAATTAATTTTAAAATTGCCTTAATTGTTGTATTTACACCTAATCCCCCTTAGGTGCATAGTTGCCTTAATGCTTAAACAACAATTGGTATCAGAGCTTAGTTCTCAGTTATTAAGTTTGCTTAAACTTTGAGTAAAATGGCAACTACAAGCTATAATCTCCAAAATGAAGGTGCTTCAACATCTAGACCACCATTTTTTATGGTAATAACTATGCCTATTGGAAAGCTAAAATGACAATATATCTTCAATCTATAGATTTCAATTTATGGCTTTCTATTGAAAATGAACCTCGTAGACCACTTAAAACCGAAAATTGTATTAAGATTCTGAAAAGCATGATAGAATATATTGACCTAGATAAAAGATTACTTTCTATGGATGCTAAAGCAATGAACACTTTATATTGTGCATTAAATAGAAGTGAATTTAATAGAATATCTTCTTGTAAAAATGCTAGGGATATATGGCATGCTTTAGAAGTAACTCACGAAGGAACTAATCAAGTTAAAGAATCAAAAATTGATATGTTAGTTCATCAGTATGAGTTATTCAAAATGTTTCAAAATGAATCCATAACAAGTATGTTTACTTGTATGACTAGCACTACAAATAGTTTACATGCTCTTGGTAGAACTTACACAATTGCAGATATTGTAAGTAAGATTCTCAAATCTCTACCGAAAGCTTAGGAAGCTAAAGTGACAGCAATACGATAAGCCAAAGATCTCACAAAATTACCATTAGAGGAGCTCATCGGTTCTCTAATGACTCACGAGATAACTATGGATAAACAAGATCAAGAAGAAAGGCCAAAGAAAAACTTGGCATTTAAAACTGTTCATCAAATTGAAAGCGATGATAATGATGATGATGAAGACAGTCACGACGATCTTGAAGAAGATGTAGCATTGATCACAAGACAGTTTCGAAACTTCCTTAGAAAGAAAAATGACAAGAGAAAGTTCTCGAACTTCAAAAAGGAGGGAAACAAAGGAGAATCAAGTAAAGAAACTCCAAGATGCTACAAATGCAACAAGTTGGGACATATCAAAACCGATTGTCCCCTTCTTCAAACAAAGAAGACAAATTGCTTTCAAAAGAAAGCTTTGAAAGCAACATGGAGCGATGACTCGTACTCAAGCTCCAGTGATGAAGAAGAACATGTGGCTAACATGTGTTTCATGGCAATCGAAAGTGAAAATGAGGTACTATCTTCGGATGATGAATCCGATCCTTCTTATATTGAATTACATGAACAACTTGAAAATCTGTATGTAGAATATAAGAAATTAGGTTCAAAATATAGTACCCTAAAAAGAAATCATGTATGCATAATTGAAGAAAAAGAATTACTAGAAAAGAAAGTATGTGATTTGAATGACAAGAGTAGTAAGACTAATCAACTTGAAGAAGATAATAAATCCTTAAAAGAAAAAGTTGATGAGTTGAATGTAATTATCGCAAAATTCACACAAAGCTCATTTTTTTTTTGAGAAAATGCTTTTGAGCCAGAGAAGTATGTTTAACAAAGGAGGATTAGGTTATAAACCTAATAAAAACCAAAAATACTTAAAGAACTACTTTGTTAAAGCTAAACAGCCTTATGATCCAAGTCATACATGCAATTACTGTAGAAAATCAAGACATTTGATTTATGCATGTCCTATGAAGAAAAATATGATTGTTAAAATGATTTCGGGTTCCAAAAGGAACCACCCCTAACCAAAAAGGATCCAAGAAGGTATGGGTACCAAAATCCTCATCTTGATTCTGTTTTGTAGGAACCAAGGGAACATGGGGAGTGGTTTTTGGATAGTGCTTGTTCAAGACACATAACCGGAGACGACACTCTTTTTTCAAGCCTTACCAAAACTAAAGGAGGAAAGTGAGTTTTGGGGACAACTCTAAAGGGGAAATTGTTGGAATTGGTAACATTGGAGGTATGTCTTCAACCTCCATTGAAAATATATTTCTTGGTGATAATCTTAAACATAACTTGCTTAGTATAAGTCAATTATGTGACAAAGGCTATAAAATCATTTTTGATCATACATGTTGCTTAATACTTGAAAATGATAAAATTATTTTTATCGGTAATAGAATTGGAAACATCTATAAAATCAAAATAGATACATGTATGAGTATTGAAAGTTGTCTTGTTGCTAGTATAAATGATAGTTCTCTATGGCATAGAAGACTAGGTCACATAAGCATGGACATCCTTTCAAAATTAGCTAAAAATGATTTAGTTAAAGGTCTTCCTCATATTGCATATAAAAAGGAAAAGCTATGTGACGCTTGCCAAATGGGTAAACAAGTTAAAAACATCTTTTAAAAGTAAGAATCACATATCAACCGAAAGACCTTTAGAATTACTTCATATAGATCTATTTGGACCAACTAGAACAAGAAGTTTAAGTGGTAATAGATATGTGTTTGTAATCGTTGATGACTTTACTAGGTATACATGGGTTATATTTTTGAAATCAAAAGATGAAACCATTTATGAATTTGTAAAGTTTTCAAAGAAAATTAAAACGAGAAAGGATTTTCTATAATTAACATAAGGAGCGATCATGGTGGTAAATTCATAAGTGATTTATTTGAAACGTTTTGTGAAGAAAAAGGATACCACCACAATTTTTCAACGCCTAGAACTCCCCAACAAAATGGGGTTGTGGAAAGGAAAAATCGGTCTCTTCAAGAAATGGCAAGAACAATGATAAATGAATTTAACACCCCGAAATATTTTTGGGCGAAAGCCGTAAACACTTCTTGCTATGTTTTAAACCGTGTTACTTTGAGACCTGAGTTGAAAAAGACTCCTTATGAGCTTTGGAAAGGGAGGAAGCCCAACATCTCTTATTTTAAAGTCTTTGGTTCAAAATGTTTTATTCTAAACACTAAAGACAACCTTGATAAATTTGATTCAAAATCCGATGTTGGAATTTTTCTTGGATACTCCTCCTCTAGCAAGGCTTACAGAGTATACAATAATAGAACACTTTGTCTTGAGGAATCCATGCATGTCGCTTTTGAGGAAACTCAAAATGACAAAATTGTTGAGATTCTAGATGACTTAAATGAAAGTGTTCAAAATTTGAATCTTAATGATAAAAACCCAAAGGAGTCATCAAATGAAGACATGAACAAGGACCAACCAAGCTCAAGCAATCAACAAGAGTTGGTAAGTAACTCCTTTGAGCCGCCAAAGGAGCTAAGGTATGTAAGTTCTCATCCTCCAGATTTAATTATTGGTAATCCTTTTGAGGGAACTAAAACTAGAGCATCCCTTAGAAACATTAGTGGGCATTATGCATTTGTTTCTCAAATAGAACCTAAAACCTTTCTTGAAGCCGAAAATGATGAAAAATGGATTTTAGCCATGCAAGATGAGCTAAATCAGTTTGAGAGAAATGATGTTTGGGAACTAGTCCCTAGGCCAAAAGATTTATCAATAATTGGTACTAAATGGGTCTTTAGAAACAAAATTGATGAACATGGGACTATTGTTAGAAACAAAGCAAGACTAGTTGCTAAAGGTTATAATCAAGAAGAAGGAATAGATTATGAAAAAACCTTTGCACTAGTGGCTAGACTTGAATCTATAAGAATGCTATTAGCCTATGCATGTCATGCAAATTTTATGCTCTTCCAAATGGATGTTAAAAGTGCATTTTTAAATGGCTTTATAATGGAAGAAGTATATGTTGAACAACCTCAAGGCTTTGAAAATTTTGAATTTCCTAATCATGTTTTTAAACTCAAAAAGGCCTTGTATGGTTTAAAACAAGCACCTAGGGCATGGTATGATAGATTAAAAACATTTCTTATTGAAAATGATTTTAACATTGGCAAAATTGACACCACCCTTTTTACGAAAAGAAAAGGAAAAGATATCCTTATTGTACAAATCTATGTTGATGATATAATTTTTGGTGCTACTAACGAATCTCTGTGTAAGGAATTTGCAAAATGCATGCAAGAGGAATTTGAAATGAGCATGATGGGAGAATTAAATTTCTTCCTTGGATTGCAAATTAAGCAAACAAGAGATGGCATCTTCATCAACCAAAGCAAGTACACCAAGGATCTTCTAAAAAGATTTGGGATGGAACATGTCAAAGATGCCGACACACCAATGGGGACATCTATTAAGCTTGATATGGACGAAAAAGGTAAAACCGTAGACATCACCAAATATCGAGGTATGATCGGTTCTCTTTTATATTTAACCGCAAGTAGACCCGATATTATGTTTAGTGTATGTTTATGTGCACGATTTCAAGCATGTCCAAAAGAATCCCATGTTAGTGCAGTAAAAAGAATTTTTCGTTACTTGCATGGTAATTGATTTAGGGTTGTGGTATCCGAAGGGAAGAAGTGAAATGAGTTTGATCAGTTATTCGGATGCAGATTTTGCGGGTTGTAAAATTGATAGGAAAAGTACTAGTGGAACTTGTCATTTTCTAGGATCATCACTAGTATCATGGTCAAGTAAGAAACAAAACTCGATAGCCTTATCAACAACTAAAGCAGAATATATTGTGGCAGGTAGTTGTTGTGCACAAGTATTATGGATGAAACAAACTCTGGAGGATTATAAACTTAGGTTTGAAAATACTCCTATTAAATGTGAAAATACAAGTGCTATTTGCCTATCTAAGAATCCTATTCAACACTCTCGTACAAAACACATAGAAGTAAGGCATCACTTCTTAAGGGATCATATTGCAAAAGGAGATATTGTACTTGAGTTTATAGGTACAGAACATCAACTTGCAGATATTTTTACAAAACCCTTAGGAAAAGATCGCTTTTGCGAAATAAGAAGGAACCTAGGGTTTATCCATGCAAATGATGTTTGAATTATGTATACATCAATGGTTATAAGTTGGATTTATTTGATGTTAAAATGTATACACTTGGAGCATAAGAAATTTGTTCAAAACAAATTTTGGGGAATTTAGAAATTCTGGGATGAACCGGTCGACCGGTTCATCAAGAGCAAGCCCAACCGGTTGACCGGTTGAGGCAGAAAAACAGAGGATGGCTACTGGAATTTTTTAAATTTCGGAGGAAAATGTTTCTGAAAATGATTTTTGGACATAAAGGGTATTTTGAAGATTAAATCAAGATTTTAAAGTCAAAGTGCAAAAATTTCCATTTTTGCATGGACCGGTCGACCGGTGCATGCATCTGGATCAACCGGTCGACCGGTTGAGCCAGAGGAACAGTAGCCTTGGCTACTGCCGAAAATTAGCACTTTTAGCCCCTTGATTTCTTTGCCTTTTGGACATAATTTTTACATGAAAAGGCTACATTTTGAGTGCAAAGAAAAGTTCAAAAGAGAAATTTGGAAAATTCTCATCTTGGAAGTCAACCGGTTGAAATTATCCCAAGACAACCGGTCGACCAGTTGCTCGATAGTATAAATACTATCCAGGGTTTCAGAAAACAGAAAACGGGAAAAAATCAAAATTCTGAAAACCCTAACTCAAATCCTCTCAAAAATCACTCAAAATCAAAACACCCAAAGCCTAATTGAAGTAAATGGCACCCTAGAAATGCTTGAGGAGGATTGAATCAAGGAGCAAACAAGCCAATGATCCTGCTTCATCATCAGGTGACAATGCTCAAACGTTTTTAAGTAATTTCTCAAATAGAGCTATTTATGTTGAAAGACGTTTAGACAATGATTTGTCTGCTTTAGGTATCGATACTCTATTTGCTGAAATGAGTTGGTACTCATTATATGAATATAAAAAACCTACATGCCCTAAGTTGATGAGGATGTTCTTTGCTAATATGAGGGTTAATGTAGAACCAAGGATAATTAGTACTCTCCAAGGAAATCCTATTGAGTTTAATTGTGATGTATTAGCTGACATTTTGGGTATATCCAATGATGGTCCACGAGTTTTTGACATTAAAATAATTTCGACCATTGAGGGGTTTATCTATGATTATGCGGTTGCATTGCACACTGGGAATACTGAATTTGCTCCAGGTGTTAAGATAAAGAGTCAGGATCTTCTGTTAAGACCTAGACTACTTCATAGGATTATTGCTCACAACATCTTGCCCAAAAAGGGGCATTATGATGAAGTTACCTTTATGGAGTTATGTTTAATTGATTGTATGATTCAGAGAAGGCCAATAAACCTTCCATATATCATGATTAGGAATATGATCTTAGCATACGATCAAAAACAAAAGGCTCTACCATATGGTCAAGTGTTTACCACTATTTTTGAGCACTTTGATATCTTGCTGACGGGTACGGATAAGAAACCGTACTCGGATAAGACGGAGATTGATAACACCACTCTCACTAGAATGAAATATGTGCTTAATGAGAATGGTGAGTGGATTCAAGGGCACCAAGAGGGTGCACATGCTGAGGAAGAGCATGTAAGTGCTGAAGAGGAGGAGAATGTGGTTGAGGATCAGGGTGAGGATGAGTTCACAAATTTATTTGAGTCACCACCTCCGGCTTCCTCGCCAGATGAGCCATCTGCGAGTGGCTGGTCGCATAGGATGGAGAGCCGTCTCACGCATATTGAGGCGGATATGCGATACATGAGAGACTCTCACGAGGCTTTTCAGATAGAGATGCGGACTAATATGCAGGAGATGATGGCTTCACTTCTCTCACGATACCTACCTCTTTAGAGATTTTGTATCATGCATCTCATTTTATTGTGTTTATGCTTTTTACTTTAGATATATGTTGTTATTGAATATTATTATGTTTTTATAACATTGGGTATTACATTGATGTTTTGGAGATTATAATTTTGAATATTATGTTTTTATTTATCTACAATGTTAATTTTCTTTTTGTTGATGCCAAAGGGGGAGAGAATATGAAAATATACATATGCATCAATAATGGGGGAGAAAAATATGAGAATATGGAAAAATTTATATGCATATATTTAGGGGGAGAACAATGATTTTTTCTTGAAATTGCATATGATATTGGTACTTAGATTAAATTGCTAAAAATGTTTAATGTCTCTTATATATTGCATCACAAAATATAGGGGGAGACTCAATTTATTTTTATCTAAGTTTTTTTGTTTATTGTCATAATAAAAGGGGAGATTGTTGACATATCATGTCACACATGTATGCTTTATATATTTTGATGATAACAATAAAAGAAAATGGACTAATAATATGCTTGGATGAGATTAAGTTATAAACATGTATTATACAAAAAATACATCAACAAGCATAATGGATTACACGAAGAAATCACTCCAAGAAGTCCAAGATGCAAGCAAGTGAAGACTTAGAATAAGTTTTCATTTTAGGGTTTTATGTAAATCTCAATTTCTAACTTGATAACACAAACTAAAATGAACTTACACACTTCACATTACATGCATTAAAATGGTTTGATGATTATAGGTTTAAGTCATAATCAATCGGTTCAAGAAATTCAGAAAAGATAATTTGTCAAAATAGGGTTTCTGCATGAATCGGTCGACTGCTTGGGTTACCAAGTGAATCGGTCGACCGCTTGGAAGATAAATTGCCTTTCAAACTGAACCGGTCGACCGCTTGGTTTTACCAAGTGAACCGGTCGACCGTTTGGACCATGTTAAGTTGAACCGGTCGACCGCTTGGTCAAAAGATTGATTTTCTGGCTTTTAAATGAACCGGTCGACCACTTGATTTATCCATGGTGAACCGGTCGACCGTTTGAGATGACAGATTGCACTAAAGCGGCTAGAACCGACTAGTTTCTCTTTGAAACTTATAAATAGGCCTCTTAATTGCAAAATTAGGTAGAGACATTTTGATTATATCCGATATTGAGGCAATTAGTAGTGCATAAACACCTTCATATCATCAATCCTCATTAATACTCAAATTTGTGTTTAAATCCATATCCTAACACAAAGAGTATTAAATCTCATTCTCACTACACTTAAACACCTTCAAATATTCTAAGTGCTATTAAGTGAGATAAAAAGATCATAGATCTTATTTTGTAATATCCACACTATTGAGAGTGTATTGTTGTGTTACAAAAACAATCCTTGTAAAACTCTTGAGAGTTGAGCATAAAACTCTTGAAAAGATGGAGGAGGTATTGAATTTCCCTTTATTTGGAAGACTCCGAGGCAATTTCTAAGGTTTTTACACACCAAAAACTCCTCTGTCTTGCAGTTCTCATTACGACACGGCAGAGTTCAAGCCATCTGCAGACCCAAACCTCTTGTCATTGTTACAACAACACATGTATCACGAGTTCGATCGCCATTGATTGTTCGTGAAAACATCATTTATAATAAATTATGAAGCCTAACTCCCAATCAATCTAATGTTAAAAGACCTAAAAAGTTAACCTATTGAACCTGTAATCCTAGTCATAAGACCAAGATAACCTCATGGAAAACAAATCAAAATAAAGTATGAATCTTAATTCTTAATGAATTCAATATCAAATGATGAGATTAAAAAAAATTAATTAATCCGGATTATCAAACCGAGATAACCCCATAAAAATTAAAAAATATCCGACTTAACTCGGTTAACTTATCAAATTCATGACTTTGATCATGAGACTAAAATAACCTCATAGAGAGCTATTCAAAATAAATTATGAAATTTTATTGTTAATTGTCAACCTAGGTTAACCATTAAGCCCTATTTTCCCATAACCCGGACCATAATAAACAATAAGCAAACATTATGCCATTGGTTTTTAAGGTTCATACACTTGAAAAGAAACACAATTGGGCAAACAAACACGTGAACTTATTTCTCACAATAATTGATGACTACACACGAAACATTACATGGGTAGACATGAGAGATACCCTTATTTTTTGAAGTTCACGTTTTTTAGTAGACAAGTCCATATATATCCTTCTTTTAGCAGTTCTTTGACAAAAAATACTTCGACCAATTAAAAATATTTGCAGCAATCCTCAGCTACTTTGAGATACCTGCAAAACCAATTCAAGCATGGCATACACATTATTATTGAGTGAAACAAAAACAATAAAAGAGAGATATGAAATCAAGTAGAATCAGCAGCACCTCTGACTGAGCACTCGTTGAACCATTTGTTTTTCTAGCAAATTTTGTTGTCAGCTTTGGACATTCATACACCTTCGGATTCCCCAGACGAGGGAATAAGAAATCATCACATCCAAGACTATACTTGGTAGATTATATAGCCGCAGGAATGACAAATTAGGAAGCACCATCTGCTTCTCAACATTGAGAGGTGAAGCATCATCATCCTGCCCAAATACTCCCAGTAATTGAGAGGAATCTTGTACGTCAAGACTTTCGAGCTTTGGGAGATCTGAGGCCATGGCTACTGGAATAGACTCCTCAACTTGTTGCATCTTGTGATTTCAACTTTACACAAATTGGGGAAGCATAAAGATTGAAGATCACTTCCACACAATATCTTATCCTTTTCATCATTAGCTATGATTTGCTCCAATTCCTCACAAGCAAATATTTTTAGAAATTGTAGTTGAACTAGACTAGCAACCATGCAGCATGTGAATACATGTTTCAGTTTCTCACTATACCACAACTGCAAAGTAGTCAAATGGCTCAGCGCGAGACCCTTCCATATACACCTCATGTCAGGCAAGAGCCACAAGACTAATTTTTTCAATCTCAAGAGTTAAAGTTCAAGCCCAGCCAACATTAAATCATGTGCTCCTTTACAGTCTATAATACTTATTTCTCTCAAATTTGTAAGCCCCTACATAAAAAAAAAATTATGATAATCTAAATATCAATTATTATTTTATACTAGTTAAGTTAAAAGAAATCATGAAAGAAATTATACTTAATAACTAGAAAAATAGTTTTTTATATTTTATTTATAATAAAAAATTATGACATTAACCAAAAAAACACTTTTAATATTACTTATTACTAAAACTTCTTGTGTGTGTATATAAAATAAAAATGATTTTTTTATCATTTATAATTATTTTTTTCATATGAAAAAGGTGATAACATAACCCAATTTCCTTAACTTCTATCATAAATTCCAGCACCGAAACAAACAACTCAAAAATAGATGGAGATTTAATTTTTTTTGCTTTCCATTAATCGGTGGAAGAGCCTCAATTTCACTTATCCATTACTTTAGTTTTAGAAATCAGAAGGAAGAAATCAGAAATTATCACTATGTATTGAATTTAATATAAAGGACTTACTTGGAGTTGTGCCAACAAATCACCCAATTCTTCGTGTTCTTGAATGGCTAACACTTTCAAAGAAGGCAACTGGGCAGAAAAATTCTTCGGACCAAAAATACTGCAACTTGAAAAAGACATTTCTCTTAGCTGAGGGAAGTTGATGACGTCATCGCTGGTGTGTGCATCTCCTTCTCCACCGTAAAATATTTGCTTTAAATTACAACAATAAATCCAAATCTCTTCCAGGTTCTGAAGACTTGGAGACACGGAGACAGGGAAGACATCTTCCAGTTTATCACAACCACTTATAGAGAGAGTTTTTAATTTTGGGAAGCCAAGAGAGTCTTGAATTATTTCCCTTTCGTCATCCTTTTCTCCGATAAGATGCTTCAATCCACTGCAATTATATATCACAGTGTTTCTAGATGAACAAGACTTTGGGCCAGGTGCGGTGTGAAGATAAATGTCAGCTTGTTAAGACCCCGCAACTCCAGAGTCCTCAATTTCTTTAATCCAGACAATATTTGATCCTTTTCATCATCATTATCCTTAGTTATGATTTGCTCCAATTTCTCACAATCAAATATTTTTAGAAATTGTAGTTGAACTAGACTAGCAACCATGCTGCCTGTGAATACATGTGTCAGTTTATGAAATTCAAACACCTTCAAAGAAGTCAAATGGCTCAGCACGAGACCCTTCCATATACACCTCATGTCAGGCATGGACCTCAATTCTAATTTTTCCAAACTCAAGAGTGAAAGTTCATGCCCAGCCTGCATTAAATCGTGTGCTCCTTTGCACTCTGTAATACTTATTTCTCTCAAATTTGTATATCCCTGCATCAAAACAAAAACAAATTATGATAATCTAAATATCAATTATTATTTTTATATTATTTAAGTTAAAAGCAATCATGAAAGAATTTATACCTAATAACTAGAAAAATAGTTTTTTATTTTATTTATAATAAAAAACAAATTATGATATTAACAAAAAAAAAAACACTTTTAATTTTACTTAGTACTAAAAATTCTTGTTTGTGTATATAATATAAAAAATATTTGTTCTTGATCATTTATAATTATTTTTTTCATATTAAAAAGGTGATAACATAACCCAAGTTCTTTAACTTTTATCATAAAATGCAGCTTTGAAGCAAACAATTCAATAATAGATGGAGATGTTTTTTTTTACTTTCCATTAATTGGCGGAAGAGCCTCAATTTCACATATCCATTACTTTAGTTTTAGAAATCGGAAGGAAGAAATCAGAAATTATCACCATGTATTGAATTTGCCAGTTTAAATCAATCAGTGGAGAAATATAAAGGACTTACTTGGAGTTGTGCCAACAAATCACCCAATTCGTCGTGTCCTTCAATGTATAACTCTTGCAAAGAAGGCAACTGTGCAGTAAAATTCTTTGGACCAATAAAGGTGCAACCACTTGAAAGAGACATTTCTCTTAGCTGAGGGAAGTTGATGACGTCATCGCTGGTGTGTGCATCTCCTTCTCCACCGTAAAATATTTGCTTTAAATTACAACAATAAATCCAAATCTCTTCCAGGTTCTGAAGACTTGGAGACACGGAGACAGGGAAGACATCTTCCAGTCGATCACAGTAACTTATAGAGAGCGTTTTTAATTTTGGGAAGCCAAGAGAGTCTGAAATTATTTCCCTTTCGTCATCCTTTTCTTTGATATGATGCTTCAATCCACTGCAATCATTATCCTTAGCTATGATTTGCTCCAATTCCTCACAAGATGATATATCTAGAAATTGCAGTTGAACTAGACTAGCAACCATGCTGTCTGTGAATACATGTGTCAGTTTATGACAATCAAACACGTTCAAAATGGTCAAATGCCTCAGCACGAGACCCTTCCATATACACCTCATGTCAGGCAAGGAGCTCAAGTGTAATTTTTCCAAACACAAGAGTGAAAGTTCATGCCCAGTTCTTCCAACCTGCATTAATTCCTGTGCTCCTTTACAGTTTGTAATACTTATTTCTCTCAAATTTGTATGCCCCTACATCAAAAGAAAAACAAATTATGATAATCTAAATATTTATTATTATTTTTCATTAGTTAAGTTAAAAGAAATCATGAAAGAAATTATACTTAATAACTAGAAAAATATTTTTATATTTTATTTATAATAAAAAAACAAATTATGACATTCACCAAAAAAATACTTCTAATTTTAAGTATTACTAAAACTTCTTGTATGTGTATGTAAAATAAAAATGATTTGTTCGTGATATTTTATAATTATATTTTTCATATGAAAAAGGTGATAACATAACCCAAGTTCTTTAACGTTTATCATAAATTGCAGCATTGAATTAAACAATTCAATAATAGATGGAGATGTTTTTTTTTACTTTCCATTAATTGGCGGAAGAGCCTCAATTTCACATATCCATTACTTTAGTTTTAGAAATCTGAAGGAAGAAATCAGAAATTATCACTATGTATTGAATTTGCTAGTTTGAATTTATCAGTGGAGAAATTTAAAGGACTTTGTAAATACCCGTAATTTTTTTTAGTACCCATACTCAACAATCCATATCCATTTCCATCGGTAAAATATCAAACATACAATAAACATTCCATTAAGAAAATAAAATTTGCATAAGCGTAGAATATTACAGCTTTTATAACTAAAACTTTGGATTAAAAATATACATACATGGACATGAGTTTACGTTCTTAGCCTACTAGTGGAATTTACAGATTTACTCAAAAGGGTCGAATAAAATTTATGCATTCAATACATTGCTTCATCCTAAAAACATCTTAGTTTAGAATGCAATCTACGTGGTTCTTTGCAAAAGTAGGTCCCCTGGTATTAGGTTCCCTAGACCTCTCGTGGTCGTGACGTCCTCGCGAGTAGTACAAACGTTTAATGAAATGCAATTACTTAATGATAGTACTAAATAAATTTAACCAAATGACCTATCCGTTAAAAGGACATTCACAAGTTGAAATTTTTGTATATACATAATGCCAATTAATTGTAAAGTCGTTAGGAACTCCATTTCTCTTTTCGAGCAACATTATCATTACTCCGAATATTCTTATAAGGCACTCATATCCGAGGTCAACCCTTCCTCCCCATGGTCCTTCTTTCTGGACGCCGTTAGACAAAACTAAACATCCTTTTATTCCGGCCATCCCTTCGGATGCCATTAGCCGAAACTAATCCGTCATTTATTCAGGTCATCCTTTCGGATGCCATTAGTCGTAGCTAATCAATCACTTATCCTGGCCATCCATCCGGATGCCATTAGCCATAGCTAATCAATCACTTATCCCGGCCATTCTTTCGGATGCCATTAGACGAAACAAATTAATTATTTTTCCCGGCCATCCTTTCGGATGCCATTAGCCATAACTAATCAACCGTTATTCATATTTACGCATTCATTGTATAAACCTCATTGTATTTTTATAATATTCAATTTAAAATACTTCATACACGTCATATGAATGGAGAGGTGTAAATCACTTACTTGTTCTACTTCGGGTTGTTCCTGTATGGTCGATGGTTCAATCCCGATCGCACCGCTTGTGACATCAATGACTAAAAATTAGTATACTTCTATTTTCAATTTCACATTCGTCAATATACTTATTTCGACAATTTCATCAACATTACCCATCAATTTTCATCATAAACCCACACATTTTCCAGCACAATTCACACATGAAATTTCAACAACATACTCATCAATTTTCATCATAAACCCACACATTTTCCAGCACAATTTACACATGAAAATTTCAGCAACATACTCATCCATTTCCATCATAAACCCACACATTTTCCAGCACAATTTACACATGAAAATTTCAGCAACATACTCATCCATTTTCATCATAAACCCACACATTTTCCAACACAATTTACACATGAAAATTTCAGCAATTTTTCAGTACTTAATCATTCAATAATTCCAACAAAAACTCACATGGAATGCCGGAGCCCCTTAAACAAAAATCAGCCCCTCCCACATGATTTGTAAATTTTGTTTTTCATAATTTTTTTGCTAGTTGTTCCCAAAATTAGCTTAATTTCGTTTACTTTACATCTAGCTTGAGTATTAGGTTAATTTCCTAGGGTTCCCTTCTTCATTTTGTTTCATATCCTAAGAGGAAAAAGAAAGAGAATTTCATGACTCTTACCTCTCGTATCTCACAATTTTTGAAAGATTTGAAACTCTTCTTCCTTTTCTCTTGTTTGCTTTACTTCCTACTTTTTCCCTTTTCTTCTTTCTCTAGGCAAAAGTCCACTTTTCTCTCTAATTCTCAACTTCTCACACATTTACCAAATCCTTTCCCTTAATTTAGCCTAAGCTTCGATCAGGCAGAGATGGGAAGAGAAGGGATTCGGTTGGGAAGAGAAGAGAAGAGAAAGGGATTCAGTTGGGAAGAGATGCGAAGAGAAGGGATTCGGTTGGGAAGAGATGGGAAGAGAAGAGGATTCGATGGAAGAGAAGAGATGGGAATTCGGCTGGGAAAAGAGAAAGAGGGTTCGGATGGTCGGGAAAACAGAGGAGATGGAGAGGACGGGAAAGAAGAAAAAATCCCTACTCCCTCTCTCCTCCTTGTATTTATATTCATGAACCGGTTTTGCTTTTTTTCTTCTCTTGGGTGTTTACATTCTGCCCCTCTAAAATATGAATTTCGTCCTCGAAGTTTAAGGGATTTTACATTCCATACCTGGTATTTTGAATAATTCTGGGTATTTTTTTCTCATCTCATCCTCCCTCTCCCAAGTTTCCTCTTCTATTTGAGCATTTCGCCATAAAATTCTGACGATGGGGATCTTTTTGTTTCGCAACTCCTTTCCCCCCCTTATCTAGTATTCTTGCGGGTCTCATTTCAAGTGTTAAGTCTTCATTGACCTCAACTGGGATCTGGGGTAGAATTCTGGCGGGATCCACATCAGCCTTTCTTAATAAGGAAATATGAAACACATCATGGACCTTAGCTAACTGGGGAGGCAAGTCCACTTTGTAGGCTACTGGTCCCACCCGCTGTAGGATTTTGAAGGGTCCGATGAATTGAGGGGTTAATTTTCCTTTCAATCCAAACCGCAAAATGTGTTTCCATGGGGCTACCCTTAAGTACACTTGATCCCCCGTATAGCACTCAAGGGGTCTCCTCCTTATATCAGCATACTTCTTCTGTCTATCCTGTGCGGCTTTGATGCGATCCCGGATAATTCTCACTTTTTCCGTGGTTACTTGGACCAACTCTGCCCCATATAATTTCCGATCTCCAATTTCTTCCCAGCACAAAGGTGTTCTGCACCTCCTACCGTACAAGGCTTCATAAGGGCCCATCCCTATTGTGGCTTGGTAACTATTGTTATAGGTGAATTCTATCAATGCCAGTGTTCCTCCCGGTTTCCCCAAATTCTAGTACACAGGCTCGTAATGAGGTCTTCCAAGACCTGGATGACCCTTTCGATTGACCATCCGTTTAGGGGTGGAACGCAGTGCTCATATCCAATATGGTCCCCAAAGCTTGTTGTATACTTGGGCCAAAGTCGAGAGGTGAATCTAGGATCTAGATCCGATACAATGGACACCTGAATCCCATGGAGTCGTACCACCTCATTTATGTAGATCTTGGCAAGCTTTTCCACCGAGTAAGACATATTTATAGGCAAAAATAGTGCGGATTTCATCAATCGATCTATGACGACCCATATCATGTCATTTCCTTTCCTCTCTTTAGGAAATCCCGACACAAAATTCATGGTTATCATCTCCCATTTCCACTCTGGAATTTGTAATGGTTGTAATGGTCCCATAGGCCTTTGGTGTTCAACCTTGACTTGTTGACATACCCAACACTTTGACACATACTCAGTTATTTCTCTTTTCATGTTCGGCCACCAATAAAGGAGTTTCAGGTCTCGATACATCTTAGTGTTGCCAGGATGTATGGAGAACTTGGACTCATGTGCTTCTTGTAGAACCATCCGCTTGATTGTTTTGTCATTAGGTACGTACAATCTTTGCCCCATCATCAAGGACCCACCATTCATTATCCTAAATTTCATTTCCTCAGTAGCCTCCACATTCCTCCTAATCTTGGATCCAACCTCATCCCGAATTGAGCTTGTAGTATTTGTTCCCGATACGTTGGTCGCACTGAAGTTGAGCTACCAATCCACCTCCGATATTAACGTCTAAATTTGCACCCATCTTTTTCAATTCCGCCAATTGCCGCTCCTCCCTACCTTTACCCCTTCTAGGGTGGCTTTATTTTTCTCTATGAGGGCATTTGCCACCACGTTTGCCTTTCCCGGATGATATTCTATGGTGCAATCATAATCCTTAATGAGCTCTACCCACCTTCTCTGTCGCATATTTAACTCTTTTTGCGACATTAGGTACTTCAGGCTTTTATGATAGGTAAAAATTTAGGTTCGAGATCCATACAAATAATGTCTCCATATCCTTAAAGCAAACACCACAGCAGCCAACTCCAGATCGTGCACCGAGTAATTCACCTCATGAGTCTTTAACTGTCTGATGCATAGGCAATCACCTTTCCATGTTGCATCAGGACACACCCTAAACCTTTCCCCGAAGCATCACTATAACTACAAAACCTTTTGTCCCTGAGGGAAGGGTTAACACTGGAGCGGTGGTGAGCCTTCTTTTTAATTCCTAGAAGCTCTTTTCACACTCTTCCGACCATACCTATTTCTTATTCTTCCGAGTCAGCTGAGTCAAAGGTGTCGCAATCAAGGAAAAACCTTCGATGAACCTCCGATAGTATCCTGCAAGTCCCAAGAAGCTACGTATTTCTGTAACTGAAGTCGGCCTTTCCCATTTCAAGACTGCTTCAACTTTTTGGGGATCTACAAAAACACCTTCCGCCGAAATGACATGTCCTAGAAACGGCACTCTCTTTAGCCAAAATTCACATTTACTTAGTTTTGCATATAATTGATGCTCTCTCAAGGTTTGCTAGATTTGCCTCAAGTGTCCTTCGTGCTCCATGAAAGACTTCGAGTATACTAGTATGTCATCAATGAATACTACTACAAACTTATCAAGACACGGTTGGAAAACCCGATTCATCAAGTCCATGAAGAAAGCTGGAGCATTCGTCAGTGCAAACGGTAACACCAAAAACTCATTGTGTCCATAACGAGTTCTAAATGCAGTCTTTATTACATCGGCCCCTTTTATCTTCAGCTGGTAATACCCAGATCTTAGATCTATTTTTGAAAATACCCTTGCTCCTTTTAATTGATCAAACAAATCATCGATTCGAGGTAACGGATACTTGTTCTTCCTTGTTATTCTGTTCAACTGTTGATAATCAATACAGAGCCTATGAGTTCCATCTTTCTTTCTTACAAATAGTACCGGCACTCCCCATGGAGAATTACTGGACCGTATGAACCCTTTGTCTAACAATTCTTGTATTTGGGTTTTTAACTCGTTCAGCTCTGTTGGGGCCATCCGGTAAGTTGTTGTGATATGGGTGGGACTCCAGGAAAAGTGTCTATGGACACCTCTACCTCCCGCTCTTGGGGTAATCCCGGTAGTTCCTCGGGAAACACATCCGGGAATTCCCTCACCACAACAATATCGTTCAATTGTGGGCCTTCATAATTGGAGTTTAAAATATATGCGAGATATCCTATATACCCTTTTCTCAATAGTTTCAGAGTCATTACTACCGATATTATGGCAGTTGGTTTGAACACCCTCTCTCCTTCAAAAATGTTTCTCTCTCCTTTTGGGGTTTGGAAGGTAACATTTTTAGCATAACAATCTATTAGATCCTTGTATTTATTTAACCAATTCATGCCTAGAATTAAGTCAAAATCATGCAACCCCAAGGAATCAAGTCTACTGCATTTCGCACCTGACAGTGCTAATCCCCACATTCAAATATACAACATCAGTTTCAACCCTGTTCCCCATAGGAGTTCCAATTAAAAATCCCCTCTCTACTATTTCTACTTCCTTTCCCAATTTAGTGACAATCTTTTCATCAATGAAAGAGTGTGTGGCACCAAGATCAAACAACACATGCACATTAAAATCATTTAATCGTAGAGTACCTGCCACCACATCCGATGCAACCCTGACCTCCTCCTGTGTCAGATGAAAGACCCTTCCCGGGGTCCTATCATTTTGTACTCTCATTCTTCCTCTATCGGGGTTGCTCTCGATTGAGAAGATCTCACTAGCACTGTTCACTTTGGATCGACTATTGGGAGCTCGACCAGTCGTCTATAGTTTTGTACTTGTTCGGTGTTCCTTTTCAGGCAATCTCTCTTGAAATGTCCTCTTTCACCACAATAATGGCACCCTTGACTCAAATACTAACAATTCCTCCACCTATGCCCTTCTCCTCTACACACAAAGCATCGCCCAGGGGAAACTGAGCAGTCACCAGGATGTTTTTGTCCACATTTTATACAAAAAGGGTAATCCACCCCCTTGCGGTCACCCGTTCCTGTTGAAGTGTTTTCCTTTGAGTGTGACTGCCCGATCATCACCCTCCCACTTGACTGTTGGTGTGGCTGAAACATCAAACTCCCCTTTTTCTGTCTTGATCATGCTCTCCGCTTTCCCCTTTTTCGGAAATGGTGGTCTGCTGCTGTAAACATCCCCATCTCTCTTTCTGCTTATACTCTGATGTCCCCCATGGCTCTCTCCAATGCAAGCCTCTAAAGCTTGAGCAGCTTCGATTAATTCTCTAACTGTTTTAAACCGTAGTGCAATTAATCCTTGTCTCAGATCCTATCGCAATCCATCTCTCAGCTTTTCAATCATATGCTCCTCTGTCGGCAAATAATGTGGGGCGAACAATGATAGATCATGAAACCTCCTTTCACACTCCAATACCAACATATCCCCCTACCTTAAAGCCAAGAACTCTTGTTCTTTTACCTTACGATGGTATCTAGAATAAAACTGATTTTCAAACTCTATCTTGAAGTCACTCCATACTAGTGTCTCAGCTGCACGTCTCATCTGAACCGTTTCCTAACATGTCATGGCCCTATCAGACAGTAGCTAAGTTGCACAGTTTACCTTCAAACCCTCAGGTATGCTTATCTGAGTCATGGTCTTCTCTACCTTTCTAATCCATCTCCCGGCTATTTCTGCATCATGCTCCCCCAAAAACGGCTCACAACCCATTTCCTTCATACTTTTGACTAGACGTACCAATGGCACCACGTTATCCGTGGCAGTGCTAGGTATAGGGGCTACTTGTGGAATTTGCATGGTGGAAATTGTTCGTGTTGTTGCACCTGCCATGCCTTCCATCACTGCTTTAACTATTTGCGCAAGAAGTCCCGGGTCTACCGATTAGGAGGGCACACCACTTGGAATAGATGATGGTTGTGTTTCTGATCTTTCTTGCTGCTCTGTTGCGACTGGAGATACTTCACTTGTCTCATTAGCTCTCTCTCCTTCCTCTGCAACCCCAACTTCCCCTTGCAACATTTCGGGTAATATCATTGGAGCATGAGATGCCGTATCATCCAAAGGATCTTCATCTTGCCAACCTTGGGCATCTTGGTTCCCGCCCCTCCTTTCAAAGGAGGGCGGCTCGGTTCGTGTTCCTTGCCGGGTGCGTACCATCCTGAAAGTCACCAGAGTAATGCAATCATCATAAATCCTCAAGATCAAGACCAGGAGCTCTGATACCAATTGTAAAAACTCAGTAAAGTTTTTTTTTTAGTACCCATACTCAACAATCCATATCCATTTCCATCGATAAAATATCAAACATACAATAAACATTCCATTAAGAAAATAAAATTTGCATAAGCGTACAATATTACAGCTTTTATAACTAAAACTTTGGATTAAAAATATACATACATGGACATGAGTTTACGTTCTTAGCCTACTAGTGGAATTTACAGATTTACTCAAAAGGGTCTAATAAAATTTATGCATTCAATACATTGCTTCATCCTAAAAACATCTTAGTTTAGAATGCAATCTACGTGGTTCTTATGGACATGAGTTTACGTTCTTAGCCTACTAGTGGAATTTACTGATTTACTCAAAAGGGTCAAATAAAATTTATGCATTCAATACATTGCTTCATCCTAAAAACATCTTAGTTTAGAATGCAATCTACGTGGTTCTTTGCAAAAGTAGGTCCCCTGGTATTAGGTTCCCTAGACCTCTCGTGGTTGTGACGTCCCTGCATGATAGTACAAACATTTAATGAAATACAATTACTTAATGATAGTACTAAATAAATTTAAGCAAATGACCTATCCGTTAAAAGGACATTCACAAGTTGAAATTTCCGTATATACTACTCTAGTATAAACCTCATTGTATTTTTATAATATTCAATTTAAAATACTTCATACACGTCATATGAATGGAGAGGTGTAAATCACTTACTTGTTCTACTTCGGGTTGTTCCTGTCTGGTCGATGGTTCAATCCCGACCGCACCGCCTATGACATCAATGTCTAAAAATTAGTATACTTCTATTTTCAATTTCACATTCGTCAATATACTTATTTCAACAATTTCATCAACATTACCCATCAATTTTCATCATAAACCCACACATTTTCCTGCACAATTTACACATGAAATTTCAATCATAAACCCACACATTTTCCAGACACAATTTACACATGAAAATTTCAGCAATTTTTCAAGTACTTAATCATTCAATAATTCCAACAAAAACTCACATGGAATGCCGGGAGCCCCTTAAACAAAAATCAGCCCCTCCCACATGATTTGTAAATTTTGTTTTTCATAAATTTTTTTGCTAGTTGTTCCCAAAATTAGCTTAATTTCGTTTACTTTACATCTAGCTTGAGTATTAGGTTAATTTCCTAGGGTTCCCTTCTTCATTTTGTTTCATATCCTAAGAGGAAAAGAAAGAGAATTTCATGACTCTTACCTCTCGTATCTCACAATTTTTGAAAGATTTGAAACTCTTCTTCCTTTTCTCTTGTTTGTTTTACTTCCTACTTTTTCCCTTTTCTTCTTTCTCTAGGCAAAAGTCCACTTTTCTCTCTAATTCTCAACTTCTCACACACATTTACCAAATCCTCTCCCTTAATTTAGCCTAAGCTTTGGCTGTGAGGAGTGGGAAGGGAGATGGTTCGGCTGGGCAGAGATGGGAAGAGAAGGGATTCGGTTGGGAAGAGAAGAGAAGAGAAAGGGATTCGGTTGGGAAGAGATGGGAAGAGAAGAGGATTCGGTGGAAGAGAAGAAATGGGAATTCGGCTGGGAAAAGAGAAAGAGGGTTCGGATGGCTGGGAAAAGAGAGGAGATGGAGATGACGGAAAATAAAGAAAAATCCCCACTCCTCTTTCCTCTTTGCATTTATATTCATGAACCGGTTTTGCTCTCTTTTTTTTCTCGGAGCTGTGCCAACATATCACCCAATTTTTGTGTCCTTTAATGTATAACACTTGCAAAGAAGGCAATTCTCTTTGTTTTGGGAAGTTGATGATGCCATCTCTGGTTCAGAAATATCTGCTTTAAATTGGCACCAAAGTCAATATCCATCTCTTCCAGGTTCAGGAGACTCGGAGACACGGAGACAGGGAAGACATATTCCAGTTTATCACAACCACTAATAGAGAGAGTTTTTAATTTTGGGAAGCCAAGAGAGTCTTGAATTATTTCCCTTTTGTCATCCTTTTCTCCGATAAGATGCTTCAATCCACTGCAATCATCTATTTGTAGTGTTTCTAGATGAACAAGACTTTGGGCCAGGTGCGGTGTGAAGATAAATGTCAGCTTGTGAAGAGCCCGCAACTCCAGATGAACAAGACTTCGGAGGCTGACATGTCTAGTGGCCCCCTTCCATATGCATTTGAGCTCAGGTAACCAGGTCCTCTCTAACCTTGTTAAAGATGACAGCAGCCACAACTCCTTCTCCTCGTTAATTCCTTCTTCAGCCTCACCCAATTCAAACACCTCTTCCAATGATTCGAAGTTTCCTATTTTCACACTTGTTAGATTATTCAAAACTTGTTGCCATTTTGCTGGAAACAGAGAGCGAATATCCCTACATCTATACACTTGTACATCTTCTAATCTTTGAAAGAAGTCCTTTTGCGACCCATGGCCATGGCTGGTCATCTGATCACTAGACAATGCTATATTTTCTAAACCGTCAACCTTGACAAAACCAATTTGAGACACAGTAGGAAACAACTGCTCAAATGTCTTTGCATTTAAGGATGCGGCGCTGATATCATTCAAATATAATCTTGGAGAGGTTGGTTGTTCTGTTCTTGAATACCCATCCCCGACAGTATCTCATATTTGAGCAACCTGGGAAAAACAAAATCTCTGGGAATGCATTCAACCTTCGGTATCTTCATTGATAATATAGCTAAATGAGACAACAAATTTAGTTCTGTTAGGCTTGCATTCATTCCTCGTGTGCTTTCACCTCCAACAACACCCCATCCCCTGAAGCTGAGACCCCTGATTAGCAGCTCTTCTAACTTCTTCAACCTTCCAATCAAATTCATAGGAATCCTTCCTAGACGTCCACAACCTGCCACATCCAACAACCTTATCTCCTTGAGCTCCCCAATTTCATCAGGTAATTCCTTAAGATAAGAGCACCCTATAAAACCAAGAATCTGAAGTCTTTGTAGCTTTCTCAACCAAATGAGGTCATTGCATTTACAGTAGATCAATAGCAACGATTTAAGGTTCGTTGAGAATTCAAGTGATTGCAATGACAAACACCCTCCCTTTAGAGACAAGACTTCAATTTCTTTCATCCCTTCAAAAAACCTCACTGGAACATTCACGTCATAATCCAGCTGTAATAATAGAACTTTGAGTTGTGGACACGCCAATCTTTCAGGAAGCTCTGTTAGTTTATTGCCCATTAACGAAATTGTTGTACAACCTTCAAAGCTTTTATTGTTCCTTGGCCACTCCTTCAACCCAACGCCAGCCTTTACCATGAAACCATGTTCTTTAGATGATGCTATCTGAATAGCAACATCACGAACCAAGTCATGCATTTTCACTTCTTTTTCAGTCTCAGTGCCTAACAGCATGCAACAATCTTTGAGGGTCTTTATCGCCACATAAACTTGTTTCCTTGCATCTTCAATGGACTCCACATCTTGATGTAACCCGTAGCCGGCTACTAAAAAGGCCATTTTGCAACGGCAAAAATCCGTTGCAAATTTTGCAACGAAAAATCACTTAGCAACGGATTTCCCGTTGCAAAATAATTTTTTTTAAAAAAACTTAAATTGCAACGGCTTATCCGTTGCAAAATGTTTCGTTTGCAACGGATTATCCGTTGCAATTTTACAACGGCAAATCCATTGCAAAATATATATTGCAATGGATATTCCGTTGCGAAACAAAGCATTTGCAACGGATAATCCGTTCCAAATTCAATTTTTTTTTTTTGAAAAAAAAGAGTTTGCAACGGCAATTCCGTTGTAAATTCTTTATTTTGCAACGGCCAATCCGTTGCAAATTGAAATGGCAACGACTATTCCGTTGCAAAAGAAAGAATTTGCAACGGAATATCCGTTGCAAATTCAATATTTTTTTTAAAAAAAACATTTTGCAACGGATAATCCGTTGCAAATTCTTTCTTTTGCAACGGAATATCCGTTGCTAAATTGCAACGGCTAAATCCGTTGCAACGTCATTGTTATTTTTTTAAAAAACATACATTTGCAACGGATATTCCATTGTAAATGGTTTGGTTTGCATCGTGTTTACAACGAATTATTTGTATATTTATGTGAAATTATAATGTGCAAAAATTTATTGAATATTGTTGCCTCAAAATATATAAAGTGAGATGAAAAATGACCTACGATTTTCTTACGGACAGAAATTTATGTTAGTATAATAATACGATGAATAAATCTTAGAAAATTAAAAAAATATTGGCTTCAAAATTAAATTTTATGCTCTTTTGTTTAAGTTTGTTTATTTAAATAAATTTGCAGTGTTTTTATTTTGTAATTATATATTTGTGTACAAGTAATTGATTTGCAACGGATATGCCGTTGCAAATAATTCATTTTGCCTATAATGTTAATCGAGAGCTTAAATGTTGACCTGTAATTATAATTTTATCTCAAAAAGCTTCTTCTGTGGTCAGGATATGAAAGTTTAAAGTAACAAGGAAAAATTACCTATAATATAAATGGCGTGCTGTAGATTGCTACATTCAATCCATTTAAATGATATTGAATTTATTTATTATTTTTGATTATTTATTATTTGTATATATTGAATTTATTATGGATAAAACATTTTTAAAAAATAATGATAACAATTATTTTAAAGGTATTTACTCTTTAAAATATACGAGACTAATTATATGTTTTGATATTTATTTAAAATTAATACCTTAAAATATATATAAAAAAATGAAGTAAGTTTTCTTTTAAATCTCAAATTAATTTAATCTCAGTATTCTAATTTCTTCAATGGAAATTTTTCTTTGTTGCAATTGTGTCCTTCAATTAAAAATGATCATATATGTTGGTTTTCAATGTAGTTCTTATTTTTTTTATTTTTGTTTGCTCCTGGCTCCTTTAATTATTTTGGTATACAGGTTTTAATTTAGTTTAATTGGGTCCTCCAATAAAAATTTGTCATATATTCTACCTTTCATCCCGGTCTTTATTCTTTTATTTTTGTAGAAAAATTACACAATAATTTATTTTTAAAATATTTTTATTTGTTTTGGTCATAAGGTTTTTATTTGTTTCAATTTTGTCCTTCAATTGGAATTAAATATATATTTTATTTTTCATTTTGGTCCTTATTTTTCATTTTTTTATTAGATATTAATTCTTTTGGTTTTTTGTCCTTCTTGGACAATGTTTATTTTTTATTCGTATTTATGCATCTATACTTTTAGTAATTTATTTATTTATTTTTTATTAGGGTTTTATTTTTATTTAGTTTAATCTTGAAATTTTAATTTATGTTGGTGATCATTTTAAAATTAATATTGTTCTCCTTTTCCCTTCGTTTTTTTTGTATTTTCTGTTATTTTTATGTTTTTTCGGATCAAATAATTTTATGGTTTCATTGTTTGTGCAATAATAATAATAATCCCCTTCCTCCCTCCTTGTGTTTTTTTTTATCCAAAAAATTAGACCCGCCCACAGTCTGCCTCCTCCTCGAACCCAAAATATTTTGGGTATGGTTTTTAAAATTCAAAATATATAGGGGGGCACCTATACGCAAAATCTCAAAAATAAAAAACCAAAAACGCAACAAGCGCCAAAGCCCCCTCCATTCAAAAACAAAATCATGGCGCTCCCTCCTCCTCTCTCTCCACCACCACAAAACCTCTACCCCCCTCACACTCGCAAAACCCTCTGCAACCCCCCACCCACCCTCTCACTCCAAACGCAAAACGAGGCATTGTGTCGGTGAGTGAAGGGGAGTGAAATGAATTCAATTTTAGAGAAAGAGAACTGTGTCCGAATTACTCGCGCAGCCAAAAAGAGGGCGGCAGTGCTGGCTTCAGCCGAGGACCAGCCCTTGAATAAGAAGAGAGTTGTGTTAGGAGAACTTCCCAACTTATCAAACGCCACCGTTTTAGTGAATGAGGTACATGAACAGAAAGCAAAGGCAAAGTCAAAGAGCAGCAAGGGGACTTTAACGAAGAAGGAGGGTGTTTTCTAAGAGGATGTTGATTGGAAACCTGAAGATCCCCAAATGTGTGCACCATATGTATCTGATATTTATGAGTATCTTCATAAAATGGAGGTAAAGATTGTTTTTTTTTAGTTTGTTTGTGATGTGATCTGTAGATATATAATTAGGTTTCGTGTGGTTTAATTGATTAATGGGGTTTATTTTTCAGGTTGATCCAAAAAGAAGGTCGTTGCCTGATTACCTTGAGAAGGTTCAAAAAGATGTTAGCCCCAATATGAGAGGGATATTGGTGGATTGGTTGGTTGAGGTTGCGGAGGAGTACAAGATTGTCTCTGACACTTTGTATCTTACCGTTTCTTACATTGATAGATTCTTGTCTTTCAATGTTCTCAATAGGCAGAGGCTTCAGCTTCTTGGTGTTTCCGCTATGCTTATTGCCTCGTAAGATCTGGGATCCCTTTGAATTTTTTTAATGTTTTTTTAAGTCTTGTTGTAATTATTTATTTCTCATTTTGTTTGGATATGTAGAAAGTATGAAGAAATCAACCCTCCAAATGTTGAAGATTTTTGCTACATAACAGATAATACGTACACCAAGGAAGAGGTAATTAATTGATATTTTTTCTTTCTTTCTTTGTTTTATGGGTTCGTATTTCCATGTTCAAGCTGTGACTTTTCATTTGTTATTTTAATTAATGGTGGTGGTTATGTGTGACTCTGATTGGCGAGTTTCATCTACCATAATTTGAGAGCACTTTGATATCAGAGTCTATAATAATACATCTGCCTAGGGAATTTTTAGCTCAAATAAATAAATAAATAAATTTAAGTGTATTTGTCATGGAATTGTTTGCTGGTCAATTGATTTTTCATTTCTCATTCTGCCTATTTTATTTGGCGGATAATTTTAACCTAGTTCCCAAATTGAAATAATGATTAACTTGATCTTATTTATAGCTTGAAAGTTTAGTTCACGCTGGAATGAGTTTCAATTATTCAGATGAATATGATGTCCAGTGGCAAAGGACATATCTATCATCAACATGCCTAGTAACGTAAGAATAAATTGAAAACCATTTGTGCCAAAAATATATATTTTAGGGTTTATATTTTATAGTTTTTTTTAATGCTTCATATGATTATAAATCATTAAAAAAATTGATTATTATAGACATCGTAGCGAATGGAAGGGGAGGAGTATGAGACTACTGGTGTGCTCGGGATTTCTTTTATATCTGGTATTTGTCAGAGCAAACTGGTTTGTGTATCATAAAATTTCAAGTATTGGGTCTCCCTTATAATTTCTTTTGATTTCTGATTTTTTTATTTTAGTTATTTCTATAATCTGTGATCTTTTGAAGATTCCCCCCCCTGATATATTGGCGAAAATATGGTGCTTTAGACTTTTAAGTAATTGTAATTGTGTTGTTAATGTGGGTTTTGATATTGAAGCTAGTAGGTGAGGGAGCTGATGAAATAGAAGAAGACATTCAGTGCAAGTTCCAGGGATTTGATACGGAAAATGACATGTATAGTACTGAATTTCTGATTTTGACTTAGTGTGTTTAGGTTTTGATTTGTGTTTGTGTTGTTTGCAGCAAAGGTAGAGAACGAGCAGAAACAGAGAAAAGGTAAGTGAAATTCTTTTACTCTGCAACTTGTGAATTTTTCATTAATTGCGTACAATGTGCTTGATAGAATGCCTATTTATACTGCATTATAGGCAGACTACTTTACATGCTGGTGAAAGACAACTGGTGGTGGATGATTTCCGTGGTAAGATTCATTTTGTGGTTTAGAAAGTGGTACCTTAAGTTGATTTCTAAATACTCTTAAAATTGCCTGAAAAAATAAATCTAATTGGCATCTTGTTGGAGAAGTAGATTTCTTCTTGGAGATACAGTGAATAGCAAGTATCTCCCTGTAAAAGCCTCGAGACATTGTCATGGATGCCCGGTATGTTGCATAGGCTAGTGTGACAAAAAATGAGAAACATGTGATTTAGGCTATAGTAGGCTATAGAGTTGGTGGCGAAGGCAAACTTGTGGGCACCTGGTGATTATTATGGAATTGCAATGTGGTAGAGATTCTGGAAAAACCATCAGCGTGTGGGATCTGAATTTGATGCTCGAGATTATGGAACAACATCTGCCTTCTGTCCTTTGCCTTGCCGTGTGTATTGGGCTTTAATATGCGAAGGAGTTGGGAAAATTTCCAAGAACAAGACAGTAACCACCTTAACTATGTATTTTTTTGTTTGTTTCATGTTACTAGTGATAGAACTATTTATTTCTTTGTTTTATGTTGATGTACAAATATGTATATACTTAAACAAGTAAATGTAATTGAATCTTTTTATAATTTGTATAATATTTCCCTTTATGTTATTTGATATGTATTTATTTGCTTCTAAAAAATAATAATATTAATCAAAGTGTGTAATTGTAATTATTCCATAAATTAAATAAAAAATTAAATAATTTTTTTTTATAATTGCCACTTTGCAACGGATATTCCGTTGCAAAATTCCAACGGATAAGCCGTTGCAAATTGCAACGGCATATCCATTGCATAGTGGCAACGGATAAGCCGTTGCCACTTCGCAATGGATATGCCGTTGCAAAATTGCAACGGATTAACCGTTGCGAAGTTGCAACGGCTTATCCGTTGAAAATTCGCAACGACAAATCCGTTGCAAATACATTTGCAATCACCGTTTTGCAACGGAATTCATCCGTTGCAAATGCAAATTTGCAACGGCAACCTTACGTATTTGCAACGGATGCTTCCGTTGCAAATGACCCTTTTTTTTGTAATCTCATGAAGTTCTCAATTGGAATGTAGTAATCTTCTGGAAATAAACAGCATAGCAAGAAACATAACTTGGTTTCCTCGTGCTTCAAATAATCATAGCTCAACTTAAGACATGCATATATATTTTTTTCTTCACCAATTCGTTCTAATTGAGAGTTTTTGAGTTGTCTAGACGCTACTTCCCACTCATCAACAAATTTATCTCTGAGAGCCCTTCCCACTGTCACAAGTGCTATTGGCAATCCTTGACATTCTCTCGCAACCTTCTTTGCCACTGTGTACAAGTTATAGTCCCCATCACGTAAATCTGCATTGATTTTGAATAAAGCCCATGCTTCATTTTCTGATAAGATACTTAAGAACACTTTTTGTTGGCACTCCATATAAGAACATATGTCTCTAAGACGTGTTGTTAGAATAACTTTACAACCCCTGTGAGCTTCACCAAATGGGATCCCAATCTCTTTCAAGTTAACAACTTTCCAAACATCATCCAGGATTACAAGCAACTTCTTTTCTTTCTTCAGTCTCTGCCATAATAGATCTGCTCTCCCTTCTTTGGTCTTTACGTCAAACTGCAGACGTAGACGATCTGCTATTCGATCCTGGATGTCTGTCACATTTGGATTCTGGGACACTGTAGCCAATAAAACTTCATTATATAGCTGCATCTCTACGGCTCTCCTGCCTACTTCTTTCACCAGGGTTGTTTTACCCACCCCTCCCATGCCGTACAGTCCGATCATATTGACATTGTCATCCTCGAGAGCTTTCATAATCTGTTCGAAAGCTTCTTTTGATGATTCTGAGGGTGTGAATTCCTTTGATGGAAGAAATTCTATGTCTTGAAGAGGTACTTTGTGAGCCACTTTTTGAAACTTTTTGCTCTCTTCTTCTAGCTTTCTCAAAGTCTCCGTTTTCTTTTCCAGTGCCTTGCTTAACTTGAATTGGCGAATCCATTGTGGACACCAAGAGAAGCATTTTCCATTTTTTTCCTTTTTCATTTTCCAAACTATTCACACCTTCCATTTCGTTTCTTGCATCTTCCAGCCATTTGTTGACATCAATTTCAATTTCTTCATCATTCTTTGTAGCCACGTTGACAACATCTTGCAAACCATGAAGTGCCAAAGCTTTTTTTGCATCTTCCAGCCATGTGTTGACATAAATATGAATTCTTTCAGCATTCTTTGTAGCATCGTCCACAGCAACTTGCAGATCATAAAGTGCCAAAACCAGACTCCTCACTTGTTCATTGAATTCTTGAACAAAATTGTCAACAGAACATGTATCGGAACTGTTTTTTACCGATTCTGCCAAGAGTTCTGCTATCGTAGATACAAGGGATCCACCAACACTTTCGATAGCCATTTTCCACGAGTCTGAAAAATCATAGAAATAAGAATTCCGACGATGAGAGTGAGTGATTACAAGTAAAATAGGCATTTAAAGAATGAGGGTAGGAATTTCATTACCTTAGTTTGTGAAAATATGCGTGAAAAGCACTGGTACTGATTGCTCAGCGAGGAACAAAACGAGGAGACCTTTAGCTATGTATGGAATCCAACTTCGAAAGCAACAAGGCAAGGAAGGTATAAGTGTACCAATGAACAATTAATTCCTTGTCCCCTCATTTATGAGTACAAAATATATGTATCATAATATAATATAAAGACAATAACAAATAACACAAGAATTAGTAGAAATACACACACCTTATAGTAGAGAAAGGAATGGAAGATTCACGATCACTTAGAAACCCACAACCTCTTTACTAGTCGATTGCAACCACAAATATGATCCTTGATGTATGTATTGTTATTGTAATTATGATCTCTCAAGTCTTTTTTTTTAAATGATAATTAGGTGAAAAACCGAAAGCACCTGAGAAGAAGACAATGATAAATTAAATGAAGAACTCTCTCCCACTTCCAAGGATAAAACTAGAGTAATATGATTGTCCCTATATATCCCACTCAAGGAATATGGTTTGCCATTAGATAATTGTCGCTATATCCCACTCAAGGAATATGCTTAGCCCTTAAAGATGATTGTCCCAATATCCCACTCAAGGAATATGAGGGGTGCATCTCATTGGTTAGGTTCGGGTTTGCTCCTAGAGATCACCAGTTCAAGTCACACATCAGCCAAGATCACTGGAGGTTTTAAATGGTCATTAGCTTCAAGATCTGTGAGATTAGTTAAGATGTGTGTAAGCTGATTCGGACATCCACTTTCTAAATAGAAAAAACATTTGCTTCAAAATTGATTTACTTATGAAGTAAGCTAAACACAACGACATTTCCAAGTTAAAGATAAATTCTCATATCATTTTTTTCAAAGCATGCGGACCAATGGCTTCATGGGTAAGCCAAAACATTAATGTTGCATATACAAAACCAATTTAAGGCATGTAATATGTCATAAAACCTTTAACTTTTTATGTCATCACGTACTGAGTTTTTGATACTTCTATCATATAATATTTTTTATTAATAAATAGCGAGTATCATAAAATATAACTTCACTTGACAGTAAATTAGATACCTCATTAACTCATTGACACATAGAAAATGGTTTGTTTCATATATTATCAATTAATTAGGGATTAAAATTTTAGAAAAAAACATATAAAATATAATTTTTTATGAATACACTGCTTCGCATACTCTAAATCCAACAAAAATGACAAAACTATCCTCGAGTTTTGCAATTCTAATGCATGCCCATAGATATTTTCATTTGCATGAAATCAAATATATATGTGTCCGGTAAATGCACGACTGAGAGTGTGGTTGAAGATATTTTGAAAAGTATTTTTTTCATTTAGAAACGTATTAAAATGATGTTTTTTTTTTTTAAATATTTTTGACATCAACACATGAAAATGATCTAAAGACCATAAATTTTTAATTTAAAGTAAAAATAAAAAATATTGTAACTCGTGGATGTATTGTTAATTATAGTTATTTCTATTTATATTGTCACTATTGGGTTGAAACAAAAACAATAATATATTTCATATTCATTAAAATGCCTAACAATTAGCTTACCAAAAGAAAGTGTGTTTACAAGTCACCATTAGCTAAAATTAAATATGATGTCAACCCTATTTAAAAATATATATTTGCAAAGAATCTTACAATAAATCATAGAAAATTTCATGTCTCTTCAAAATTTTGAAAAAACATTCAATCTATGCGTATTAACTATTTGCAAAGATCTTATTATTTGGGTCATGACTTTTGCGAGGAAACTATATTAACTGGAATTTTTTCTTAATTACAAGTTTATCATGGTTTCATTATCTAAATTACAAGTTTTATTATTTTTATCTTCTACATGAGTTTGACAGAGTTAGCCTGAGTGGAATTAGATCAATTGTTTGTCTATTTTTTACTCTTTTTTAATTAATCCTTTAATATTGAGCTATATTTTTTTGTAGAATTGTGTTTTTAATTTCATTCTTCAAAATTGAGAATTGAGTTTAATAATTTTTAACTTTATTTTCTTTCTATAAGTCTATTAGAGTCTCGTAACATAGGTAACAAATTTGGCAAGTTAACTAGACTTGATATGAGTCGATCTAATATATTGTTGTTTTAATTTTTTTTAAATATTGTTTTTAGTGAAATTATATTTTTATTGGTCAACCCGGTAGTCTTTGAATATGCAATTTCAATTTTC
The DNA here is from genome assembly GCA_032356905.1 of Salix exigua. Lineage (NCBI taxonomy): Eukaryota > Viridiplantae > Streptophyta > Magnoliopsida > Malpighiales > Salicaceae > Salix > Salix exigua. The sequence continues at coordinate 33,939,603 of CM063603.1, forward strand.
ATATAATGTTTTCATCTAAAAACACATTAATAACACTTAAATATTTTTTCAAATAAAAATAAAAATAATTTTACTGACAATAAATCTAGAGCAATGATACACTCTAGAAGCTGATTTTTCTTGTTAATCAATATCCAGTCTTCAACTATATTAAAGATGTCAAGATTTCAGGAAGATAAATAAATCTATCCCATATGTGTGTGTATCTAAAAATATGAATTTATTATTTGATAAAATATAATAGCATGATGATGATGTCCCAAAAATTTGTATGTTTACAAAACAAATTGTTTGATGTTTGGATATTGGTTAATTAAGTGTTCATGTCATTAATTTTCTTCTCCTTAGCCCTGAAAGTACAAAATTAACGATGATAGTCTTAGTAGTTGCAAAAAAAAATTCATATTGAAGGGGTTCAAAGACTCTTTAATGATGAAGTCAATAACTTAAAATAGAAAAGGAAATGAATGAAAAAGTGCTTTAAATTCCAAGAATAAATGTGTTTGTTCTTGTCCTTAGATATGATTAATGCTTTCAAATATATAAGTTTAGAGTAGAAAATATCATGAAACTTTTACCTATGTGGTTTAAGAGGTATTTATAAACCCTAAATCTTATTATTTAGGAAAAAAAGACTAGGAAGTCTTTTTATGGTATTAATGAGAGATAAATATCATTTACACATCTTTAATAAGGAACAAATATCTATTACATGTTAATAATAAAAAACAAATATTTTTTATACATCATTGATGAGATGAAAAATATAATGGGTCATTTGAGAGATATTTTATATATCTTTAAATGTAGAGAAATGATTATTATCTCTTATAAGAACAATTCATGTAAATAAACCATATGGTCTTAACATAGGTCTCTAAGTTTAATAGGGTTTGGCGTGTAGCGAAATCTATAGAAAATAGATATAGCGAAATCGATAGCAAAATCTATCGAGATCGGGGTTCATTAGGAGGATTTGTCCACGCACACCACTCTAAGAATCATTTAATCCCTAAAAACGCATCATTTTTGTTGATCTTGTTGTGCCCCATGTACTACATCGCTATAGGAACTTAGTTCATCCCATAGGTCTTTTAATTTTGTGTAATAGGCAGAGAAAGAGAGTTGTTCTTGTCGAAGATAGGCAATATCTCACTAAATTTCGAAGATGCGAGGTGCGTTGCTTTGAGAGAATAGCTCATGAAGGTCGTCCCAAACTTTGTTAGCGGAAGAGTAATATATAACACTATCTAAAATTTCTAGACTTAGAGTGTTGATGATCCAAGAATGAACCATATCATTACATCGAGACCAAGCCGCATAACCTTCAAGATCTATTATTTTTAAGGTGCACTGATTGAGCAATCTACGAAATCCAGTTTGTTCTTTGAGTTTTTGTTATTTCCAAGTAGAATAATTATCTCCTTTCAAAGGTTTAGAAATCAAAACCTAACCTGGATGATCTGAATGATGAGTGAAATAAGAATTTGAAATATTCAATCTTGAAATATCCATATTAGGGTCCGTAATTTCTTTGCCAGGAAAAGGTGTTGGTGGTAATTCATCAAAATGCAGTGATGAACCATGATCTCAGTTCTGCTATGATACCATGAAAAGATGGAGGAGGTATTGAATTTTCCTTTATTTGGAAGACTCCGAGGCCATTTCTAAGGTTTTTACACACCAAAAACTCCTCTGTCTTGCAGTTCTCATTACGACACGGCAGGTTCAAGCCATCTGCAGACCCAAACCTCTTGTCATTGTTACAACAACACATGTATCACAGGTTCAGTCTGCCATTGATTGTTCGTGAAAACATCATTTATAATAAATTATGAAGTTTAACTTCTAATCAATCTAATGTTAAAGGACCTAAAAAGTTAACCTATTGAACCTGTAGCCCTAGTCATAAGATCAAGATAACCTCATGGAAAACACATCAAAATAAAGTATGAATCCTAATTCTTAATCAGTTCAATATCAAATGATGAGATTAAAAAAGAAATTAATTAATCTAGATTATCAAACCAAGATAACCCCATAAAAAAATATAAAAAAATATCTGATTTAACTCAGGTTAACCTATCAAATTCATGATTTTGATTATGAGACTGAAATAACCTCATAAAGAGCAAGTCAAACAAATTATAAAATTTTATTCTCAATTGTCAACCTAGATTAACCATTAAACCCTATTCACATGTCACGAGACTAGATTGATCTATTATAAGAACAAACTAAAACAAATCATGAAATTTATTTTTCAATAGAACACAATATTAAATCATGAAGTAAAAGAAATAAAAAAATGATTCAATTGAGTTAGACCGTAAACCCTACAACCTGGACCATAATAAACAATAAGCAAACATTATGCCCTTGGTTTTTTAAGGTTTGGACACTTGAAAAGAACCACAATTCGACAAACAAACACGTGCCCTTATTTCTCACAATAATTAATGACTAAACACGAAACATTACATGGGTAGACATGAGAGATACCCTTATTTTTTGAAGTTCACGTTTTTTAGTAGACAAGTCCATATATATCCTTCTTTTAGCAGTTCTTTGACAAAACATACTTCCAGCAATTAAAAATATTTGCGGCAATCCTCAGCTACTTTGAGATACCTGCAAAACCAATTCAAGCATGGCATACATATTATTATTGAGTGAAACAAAAACACTAAAAGAGAGGCATGAAATCAAGTTGAATCAGCAGCACCTCTAACTGAGCACTCGTTGAACCATTTGTTTTCTAAGCAAATTTTGTGGTCAGCTTTGGACATTTATCCACCTTCGGATTCCCCAGATGAGGGAATAAGAAATCATCACATCCAAGACTATACTTGGTAGATTATATAGCCTTAGGGATGACAAATTAGGAAGCACCATATGCTTCTCAACATTGATAGGTGAAGCATCATCATCCTGCCCAAATACTCCCAGTAATTGAGAGGAATCTTGTACGTCAAGACTTTCGAGCTTTGGGAGACCTGAGGCCATGGCTACTGGAATAGACTCCTCAACTTGTTGCATTGATAGATTTTAACTCTACACAAACTGGGGAAGCATAAAGATTGGAGATCACTTCCAGACAATATCTGATCCTTCTCATCATCATTATCCTTAGCTATGATATGCTCCAATTCCTCACAAAATGATATATCTAGAAATTGTAGTTGAACTAGACTAGCAACCATGCTGTCTATGAATACATGTGTCAGTTTATGACAATCAAACACCCTAAAAGTAGTCAAATGGCTCAGCACGAGACCCTTCCATATACACCTCATTTCAGGCAAGGAGTTAAAGTGTAATGTTTTCAAACTCAAGAGTGAAAGTTCATGCATAATTCTTCCAGCCTACATTAAATCATGTGCTCCTTTACAGTTTGTAATACTTATTTCTCTCAAATTTGTATATCCCTGCATCAAAACAAAAACAAATTATGATAATCTAAATATCAATTATTATTTTTATATTATTTAAGTTAAAAGCAATCATGAAAGAATTTATACTTAATAACTAGAAAAATAGTTTTTTATATTTTATTTATAATAAAAAAAACAAATTATGATATTAACAAAAAAAAAACACTTTTAATTTTACTTAGTACTAAAACTTCTTGTGTGTGTATATAAAATAAAAAATATTTGTTCTTGATCATTTATAATTATTTTTTTCATATGAAAAAGGTGATAACATAACCCAAGTTCTATAACGTTTATCATAAATTGGAGCATTGAAGCAAACAATTGAATAATAGATGGAGATGTTTTTTTACTTTCCATTAATTAGCAGAAGATCCTCAATTTCACATATCCATTACTTTAGTTTTAGAAATCTGAAGGAAGAAATCAAAAATTATCACTACGTATTGAATTTGCCAATTTACATATATCAGTGGAGAAATTTAAAGGACATACTTGGAACTGTGCCAACAAATCACCCAATTCGTCGTGTCCTGCAATGTATAACTCTTGCAGAGAAGGCAACTGGGCAGTAAAATTCTTTGGACCAAAAAGCTGCAACTGCTTGAAAGATATAATTGTTTTAGCTGAGGGAAGTTGATGACGCCATCGCTGGTGGGTGCATGTCCTTCTCCACTGTAAAATATCTGTTTTAAATTGGCACAATGTGCAATCTCCATCTCTTCCAGGTTCAGAAGACTTGGAGACACTGTGACAGGAAAGACATATTCCAGTTCATGACAACGACTTATAGAGAGATTTTTTAATTTTGGGAAGCCACAAGACTCTGGGATTATTTCCCTTTCGTCATCCTTTTCACTGATAAGATGCTTCAATCCAGTGCAATAATTTATCCGTAGTGTTTCTAGATGAACAAGACTTTGAGCCAGGTGCGGTGTGAAGATAAATGTCAGCTTGTCAAGAAACTCCAACTTCAGATGAATAAGACTTCGGAGGCTAACATGTCTGGTGGGCCCCTTCCATATGCATTTGAGCTCAGGTAAAAATGTCAGCTCTAGCCTTGTTAAAGATGACAGCTCCTTCTCCTCGTAAATTCCTTCTTCTGCCTCACCCAATTCAAATACCTCTTCCAATGATTCACAGTTTTCAATCTCCACACTTGTTAGATTATTCAAAGCTTGTCGCCATTTTGCTGGAAACAGGGTGTGAATATCCCTACATCCATACACTTCCACATCTTCTAATCTTTGTAAGAAGTCCTTTTGCGACCCATGGCCATGGGTGGTCATCTGAGCATCGAACACTATATTTTCTAAATCCTTAACGTTGCTAAAACCAATTTGATACACGGTAGGAAACAACTTCTCAAATGTCTTTGCATTTAAGGATGCGGCACTGATATCCCTCAAACATAATCTTGTGGAGGTTGGTTGTTCTCTTATTGAATACCCATCCCCAACATTATCTCATATTTGAGCAACCTTGGAAAAACAAAATCTCTGGGAATGCATTCAACCCTCGATACCTGCAAAACGAATTCAAGCATGGCATACACATTATTATTGAGTGAAACAAGAAACAAAAACACTAAAAGAGAGGCATGAAATCAAGTTGAATCAGCAGCACCTCTGACTGAGCACTCGTTGAACCATTTGTTTTTCTATCAAATTTTGTGGTCAGCTTTGGACATTCATCCACCCACGGATTCCCCAGACGAGGGAATAAGAAATCACCACATCCAGGACTGAAGCAGACTATACTTGGTAGATTAACTAGCCTCAGGAATGACAAATTAGGAAACACCATCTGCTTCTCAACATTGACAGGTGAAGCATCATCATCCTGCCCAAATACTCCCAGTAATTGAGAGGAATCTCTTACGTCAAGACGTTCGAGCTTTGGGAGACCTGAGGCCATTGCTACTGGGAATAGACTCCTCAACTTGTTGCATCGATAGATGCTAACTGTACACAAACTGGGGAAGCATAAAGATTGGAGATCACTTCCACACAATATCTGATCCTTTTCATCATCATTATCCTTAGCTATGATTTGCTCCAATTCCTCACAAGCTAATATATCTAGAAATTGCAGTTGAACTAGACTAGCAACCATGCTGTCTGTGAATACATGTGTCAGTTTATGACAATCAAACACGTTCAAAGTGGTCAAATGCCTCAGCACAAGACCCTTCCATATACACCTCATGTCGGGCAAGGAGCTCAAGTCTAATATTTCCAAACTGAAGAGTGAAAGTTCATGCCCAGTTCTTCCAACCTGCATTAATTCCTGTGCTCCTTTAGAGTTTGTAATACTTATTTCTCTCAAATTTGTATGGCCCGGCATCAAAACAAAAACAAATTATGATAATCTAAATATCAATTATTATTTTTATATTATTTAAGTTAAAAGCAATCATGAAAGAATTTATACTTAATAACTAGAAAAATAGTTTTTTATATTTTATTTATAATAAAAAAAACAAATTATGACATTAACAAAAAAAAACACGTTTACTTGTACTTATTACTAAAACTTCTTGTGTGTGTATATAAAATAAAAATTATCTGTTCTTGATCATTTATAATTATTTTTTTCATATGAAAAAGGTGATAACATAACCCATGTTCTTTAACTTTTATCATAAAATGCAGCTTTGAAGCAAACAATTCAATAATAAATGGAGATTTAATTTTTTTTACTTCCCATTCATTGGAGGTAGAGCCTCAATTTCACTTATCCATTACTTTAGTTTTACAAATCTGAAGGAATAAATCAGAAATTATAACTATGTATTGAATTTCCCTGTTTAAATTAATCATTGGAGAAATATAAAGGACTTACTTGGAATTGTGTCAACAAATCACCCAATTCTTCGTGTTCTTCAATGTATAACACTTGCAAAGAAGGCAACTGGGCAGTAAAATTCTTCGGACCAAAAAAGTTGCAACCTCTTGAAAGATATAATTTTCTTAGCTGAGGGAAATTGATGATGCCATCGCTAGTGTGTGCATCTCCTTCTCCACTGCAAAATATTTGCTTTAAATAACAACCATAATAAATCGTAATCTCTTCCAGGTTCTGAAGACTTGGAGACACGGAGACAGGGAAGACATATTCCAGTTGATTAAAACCACTTATAGAGAGTGTTTTTAATTTTGGGAAGCCAAGAGACTCTGGAATTATTTCCCTTTCGTCATCCTTTTCTTTGATATGATGCTTCAATCCACTGCAATCATTATGCTTAGCTATGATTTGCTCCAATTCCTCACAACCTGATATATCTAGAAATTGCAGTTGAACTAGACTAGCAACCATGCTGTCCGTGAATACATGTGTCAGTTTATGACAATCAAACACGTTCAAAGTGGTCAAATGCCTCAGCACAAGACCCTTCCATATACACCTCATGTCGGGCAAGGAGCTCAAGTCTAATATTTCCAAACTGAAGAGTGAAAGTTCATGCCCAGTTCTTCCAACCTTCATGAATTCCTGTGCTCCTTTACAGTTTCTAATATGTATTTCTCTCAAATTTGTATGGCCCTGCATCAAAACAAAAACAAATTATGATAATCTAAATATCAATTATTATTTTTATATTATTTAAGTTAAAAGCAATCATGAAAGAATTTATACTTAATAACTAGAAAAATAGTTTTTTATATTTTATTTATAATAAAAAAACAAATTATGACATTAACAAAAAAAAACACTTTTAATTTTACTTATTACTAAAACTTCTTGTGTGTGTATATAAAATAAAAATTATCTGTTCTTGATCATTTATAATTATTTTTTTCATATGAAAAAGGTGATAACATAACCCATGTTCTTTAACGTTTATCATAAATTGCAGCATTGAATTAAACAATTCAATAATAGATGGAGATGTTTTTTTTTACTTTCCATTAATTGGCGGAAGAGCCTCAATTTCACATATCCATTACTTTAGTTTTAGAAATATCAAGAAAGAAATCAGAAATTATCACCATGTATTGAATTTGTCAGTTTAAATCAATCAGTGGAGAAATTTAAAGGACATACTTGGAACTGTGCCAACAAATCACCCAATTCGTCGTGTCCGTCAATGCATAACTCTTGCAGAGAAGGCAACTGGGCAGTAAAATTCTTTGGACCAAAAAGGTGCAACCACTTGAAAGAGATAATTTTCTTAGTTGAGGGAAGTTGATGATGCCATCGCTGGTGTGTGCATCTCCTTCTCCACTGTAAAATATTTTCTTTAAATTACAACGACAAGCAATCGTAATCTTTTCCAGGTTCTGAAGACTTGGAGACACGGAGACAGGGAAGACATATTCCAGTTCATCACAACCACTTATAGAGAGGGTTTTCAATTTTGTGAAGCCAAGAGAGTATGAAATTATTTACCTTTCGTCATCCTTTTCTTTGATAAGATGCTTCAAGCCACGACAATAATCTATCTGCAGTGTTTGTAGATGAACAAGACTTTGGGCCAGGTGCGGTGTGAAGAGAAATGTCATCTTGTTAAGACCCTGCAACTCTAGATGAACAAGACTGTGGAGGCTAACATATCTGGTTGGCCCCTTCCATATGCATTTGAGCTCAGGTAAAGAGGTCAGCTTTAGCCTTGTTAAAGATGACAGCAGTCGCAGCTCCTTCTCCTCGTTAATTCCTTCTTCTGCCTCACCCAATTCAAATACCTCTTCCAATGATTCACATCCTGTAATTTCCACACTTGTTAGATTATTCAAAGCTTGCATCCATTTTGCTGGAAACAGAGTGTGAATATCCCTACATCTTTTCTCTCGTACATCTTCTAATCTTTTCAAGAAGTCCTTTTGCGACCCATGGCCATGGTTGGTCATCTGATCACTGGACAATGCTATATTTTCTAAACCCTGAACGTTGCCAAAATCAATTTGAGACACGGTAGGAAACAAGTGCTCAAATGTCTTTGCATTTAAGGATGCGACGCTGATATTCCTCAAACATAATCTTGTGGAGGTTGGTTGTTCACTTATTGAATACCCATTCCCCAACACCAAATCATATCTGAGCAACCTGGGAAAAACAAAATCTCTGGGAATACATTCAACCCTCGGTATCTTCAATGATAATACAGCTAAATAAGACAACAAATTTAGTTCTGTTAGGCTTGCATTCATTCCTCCTGTGCTGTCACCTCCAAAAACACCCCATCCTTCAAAGCTATAACCCCCGATTAGTAGTTCTTCTAATTTCTTCAACCTTCCAATCAAATTCACAGGAATCCTTCTTAGACTATAACAACCTGTCACATCCAACAACCTTAACTCCTTGAGCTCCCCAATTTCATTAGGTAATTCCTCAAGGGAAGACCACCCTATAAAACCAGGAATGTTAAGTCTTTGCAGATTTCTCAACCAAATTAGGTCATTGCATTTACACTTGATCAATAGCAACGATTGAAGGTTTGTTGACAATTCAAGTGATTGCAATGACAAACACCCTCCCTTTAGCGACAAAACTTCAATTTCTGTCATCCCTTCAAAAAACCTCGCTGGAACATTCAATTCAGAATCCAATTCTAATAATAGAACTTTGAGCTGTGGAAACACCAATCCTTCAGGAAGCTCTGTTAGTTGATTATCCATTAACGAAATTGTTGTACAACCTTCAAAGCTTTTATTTCTCCATGGCCACTCCTTCAACCCAACGCCAGCCTTTACCATGAAACCATGCTCTTTAGATGATGCTATCTGAATAGCAACATCACGAACCAAGTCATGCATTTTCACTTCCTTTTCAGTTTCAGTGCCTAACAACATGCAACAATCTATGAGCGTCTTTATCGGCACATAAATTTGTTTCCTTGCATCTTCAATGGACTCCACATCTTCATGTAACCCGTAGCCAACTGCGTATCTCGTCAAGTCCTCAATTCGAATGTAGTAATCTTCTGGAAATAAACAGCATAGCAAGAAACATAACTTGGTTTTCTCGTGCTTCAAATAATGATAGCTCAACTTAAGACATGCATATGCATTTTTTTCTTCACCAATTCGTTCTAATTGAGAGTTTTTGAGCTGTTTAGACGCTACTTCCCACTCAATAGTAGATTTATCTCTGAGAGCCCTTCCCACTGTCACAAGTGCTATTGGCAATCCTTGACATTCTCTCGCAACCTTCTTTGCCACTGTGTACAAGTTATAGTCCCCATCACGTAAATCTGCATTGATTTTGAATAAAGCCCATGCTTCATTTTCTGATAAGATACTTAAGAACACTTTTTGCTGGCACTCCATATAAGAACATATGTCTCTAAGACGTGTTGTTAGAATAACTTTACAACCCCTGTGAGCTTCACCAAATGGGATCCCTATCTCTTTCAAGTTAATAACTTTCCAAACATCATCCAGGATTACAAGCAACTTCTTTTTTATCTTCAGTCTCTGCCATAATCGATTTGCTCTCCCTTCTATGGTCTTTTCGTCAATTTGCAGACCTAGACTCTCTGCCATTCGATCCTGAATGTACATCACATTTGGATTTTGGGACACTGCAGCCAATAAAACCTCATCAAATAACTGCGTCTCTTTGGCTCTCCTGCCTACTTCTTTCACCAGGGTGGTTTTACCCACCCCTCCCATGCCGTACAGTCCGATCATATTGACGTTGTCATCTTTGAGAGCTTTCATAATCTGTTCGAAAGCTTCTTTTGATGATTCTGAGAGTGTGAATTCCTTTGATGGAAGAAATTCTATGT
>CM063603.1:33950263-33992525 GCA_032356905.1 Salix exigua
GTGAAAGGATTCTTGAAGCGGTGGGATGACAAGGTCCTCATCTTTTGATTCTCTTCCTACGATTTTGGCCATCTTTGCCTCCTTTCTAATTCGAGCAACCCATTTGAAATCTTCTTTCTTCGACTTATATCCGAGTCCGAACCTTTGCTCCGCACATTTCAATTTCATTATGTTGACTTGTTATGGCATTCCACCGATAGGGTCAAGATGAAAAGGGATTCCATTCCACAAGAAACATTTGGCGGCCATCTTTGCAGACTTCGGGATCTTTGGCTTTTTAAAGGAGCACCTTCAAGGATCCACTCTGCATTTACTACTTTGAATGCATGGATATTCTCATCTTTACAATCCTTTGTTTCTATGAACAGTACAACCACATTTTTAATCATTGATATGGTTTCTTCGACTTTTACAGATGATCAACATCCCGCTTGCAATATACTTTAAGCATTGGTGTAATGAATAAGTCACCGCCTCATCATGTATGAATCTATGGCTTTCCTAGTAACATGCTATAGGATGGATGAATATTCATTACTTGCAATGTTACCAAGAACACTTGTTGTCCTATACATAGTTCCATTTCAATAGTCCCCACTATCTTCCTTCGTGACCCGTCATATGCTCTTGCCATCATGGTGCTTGGCTTCATGTGTGACTCATCGATGGGCGCTTCTTTCAAGATATGTCTTGGTAACACATTCAGAGCGGAGCCATTATCAATTAATACATTTCTTCTATACAACTTTGATTATTCAAAAAAAAAAATTAATACTTTTCCAATTAAAACATCCTTACATTATATCATGATGTATAATGGCTTATTATGCCCTATATCGTCAGGACCCAATTCATCATCAGAAAAGTACACATAATTTGAAGCTTGTATCCTCCCCACTAAATGCTCCATGGTCTCTGGGTTGATGTCTTGGGGTACATAGGCCCCGTTCAACATTTTTTGCAAAGTCTTCCAATGAGATTCGGAACTTAGAATCAAGAAAAACAATGATATCTTAGTATGGGTTCTCTTAAGTTGTTCCACAACACTATACTCGCTATGCTTCATTAACTTCAAGAATTCATTGGTTTCTTCTTCGTCACAAGTTTATTTGTTTCCTTAGACAAGTCAACCACTTCTTTCCCTTTAATCTTCTTTAACTCCTTTGGAGTAAAACATCTGCTGCTTTGGGTCAAGCCTCCAACTTCTGGTAAAAAGATAGGTTGTTGTCTTACACCTTGAGATGAATGCCCATAGTTGTAAGGCATGGCATTATAGTCTTTTTATGCGTCTTGGAAGCTTGGACAAAACTAATCTGGGTGGCCCTCTTGGAGTGAACTCGACCTCAGCACACCTCTTTATCTCGAAACCTCTGTCACAACCACTTTATCCTCTATTATTGTCTCTACCGAAGCAAACCTCTGTTTATCATTTGCATCACATTTTTATAGAAGCCCGGACATTGACTAATAAAGTGGCCCTTCCGGTCACGATGTCTGGCAACATCTTATGCCATCATACTTTGCTCTTGTCAACATCCGATAAATTCTTTCCATTGGCACCTTTAAACTCTTCGGATACTCAACATCCATCATATTCACCGATCCGCTACTTGAAGCATGACTAGGTAGTGGATTGGTGCTCATATTTGGGGGCTTTTCAAACGTTACCCATCCAACTTTTATCAATTGCAGGAGTTTCCTTTTAAATGCATTGCATGTATGGATGCTATGTCCTGCAATTCCTGCATGGTATTCACAGGTGAGATCCGATTTATACCAACTAGGGTAAGATGGTTATAGGGGTATCGAGGTACAGGGGCTACCAATCCAATGCTTAATGACTTTTGATACATTTCATTCAAAGGTAAAGGTAGTTGGGGTAATTGTTCTTGAGTTCTAGGGCGATTTCCTCTTGGGAAACCCTCAGTTTGGTTTTGTGACAAGTTTTCGACTTGATTTCGGGCTTTTGGTAGGGTATAGGGGTTTGAAGTTGACAATGGCAATTTGGGATGATGCGGCACTATATTTTTGGAATAGGGTGCTCTTGTCCTTGCAACTAGTCTCAATGTGATCTATCTCCCTCTCTTTTTCCAACAAAACCTATTTTTTCTATCGGTGCGAGAGATTCTCCCACTCTTAATCCCCTGCTCTATTCTTTCACCTACGACTACAACGTTTGTGAATTGTTGAGCTGAACTACCCATCACATGATCGTAAAGGGTGCTTTTAGGGTGTTTTCGAATAGTGTGACCATTTCCCTATCCAAGAGGGAGGGTGCACTTGGGCAACTAAGTCTCTCCACCTTTGAGCATATTCTCTTATGCTTTCTTTTCAGTCTTTTCCATGCTTGATAGGTCTGGTTCAGTCGATGGCGATATCCATATTATACTTGTATTGCTTAATGAAAGCAACCAAGTCTTTCCAATTGTGAATCCTAGTGTTGTCGAGCCTCATATACCAACTCAAAGCCAGCCCATTCAAACTATCCTGAAAAAAATGCATTAGTAGCTTTTCGTCGTGCACTACTTTAGCCATTTTATTACAGTATGATTTCAAATGTGTGACAGGGCATTGTGTTCTAGTATATTTGATGAACTCAGGAACACGAAACTTTTTAGGTACTATGACACTTGGTACTAAGCACATTTCAGCAGCCTTCACCGGGTCATACAACTCGCCCCTTCAATGATCCTTATCCTAGCTTCCAATGCTGCCATTTTATCTTGATCAACACCGTCAAATGATCGTATATTAGGTGATTCATTCATTGATGCTCCAACAATAGGTGTTGGTAAGGGTGTCGATGCGGTTGGTCAGTATAAAAATGAGATTTTGTTGAGGATCTTGAATCCCTCTCCAAATACTTCATCGTGGTGGTTTACCGCTATGCGTTTGAGTAGTTGTTGTGGGTCTAGTTGAAGGACCTTCAATGGAGGAATTTCTTAGTATTTGATAGAGTAAGTCGGCGATGCGAGCTATACTATCTTTTAAAGCATTCAACTCTTCTTGAAAGTGAGCATTTTGATGTGCACGTTCTTCGTCCTCCATATTTCTTTCGTTGGAGATGAGTGTTGTAAATTCTAGGAGTGAAGTTCTTCGGGGACCTATATTTTAACCTCGTCGATAATTTGCGTGTTATTTATGATGAATGAATGTATGCACGATGGTTTTTTTAAACAATACCAAACCATGACTTCGTGGTCGGGTAAGATCTGCAGACATCTTGTGGAAGTTTTGCCCGAATGCTTCCAACCAATTGAATTATATAGACTTGACAAAAGCAAAAGGTGGACCTTGTCCATTTCATTTATCAAAATACAAACATACAAATATTTACTCGAATGCTACTCCTGTATTAGCTACAAACTTAACAAAAGATGAGAGTTCATCCAAGTACACTTCATATTTATGGGCATTGTCGCCGATTCTAGTAGCTTTTACACATAGTTCATCCACCTTCCTAGCCACTATATTGATCAATTTATTAGTTTGTTCTATCTTGTGATGGAATACAAAATTATCTTGTCTTATCGCTTCATTGTTGGTAGCTAATGAGTCATTATTTTTTCTAATATCAGAACCATTTTCTCAAGTTGTTGAGTCTGATCCTTAGCCTTTTGTAGCCCTGCATCAAGCCCTGCTATCTCTGAGTTCAACTGAGCTTCAATTTTGGTGGTGCATTCTTGTCATTCACTGCGCTGCTCTTGCACTATCTTTAGTTTATCCTTTTGAGTTTCTAATTCAGCTTGTAGAGTGGAAATACTGGTCTCTTAGCTTATTGGTGTAGGCTAAGTATCTTTTCATATTAGATTTTGCTTCCCTTCTTGCCTCGAACTCACTTTCCGCTTGAACTCATGACTGGGCTTTCAAATCTTTTCCTCTTCAAGGACAAGATTGGCCACCTTTCCTTTCTCCTTCTTAGTTCCCATTTCATTTTGTAGTGGTGTCTTTTCTTTACAATCGATGCTACCAATTCTTGGTATTCGTGTTCTCTACTTTTAGAGGCTTTCTTCAAAGCAACCAATTCCTTTTCTACCAACTCATGTTTGCTCATCAGGTTATCATATCAAGAACCCATTTCTTCTAGCTGACTCTTTCCTTGCATCAACCTATTAATCTACTCTTCTTTTCCTTGCAATTGTCGATCCAAAGAAACTCTCATACGTTCTTCTTCCAAGAGTTGCTCCTCGAGGAATTTTTGACTACTTTTGCTATTGTTGAGCTCATTCCTTAGCTTATCCAACTCTTCTTGCAGGTCCCCTTCGTCAACCCTCTTTCTTTTAGCTTCAACAAACATGGATGTTTTTCTCGTACCAGGCTTTGTCTTATGGTGCTTTGAGGTATCTCGTAGCTCCTCCATACTAGGTAACCGGGGCTAACAAAGGACTCTTTTGGGTGGGGCTCTCGGTCAATTAAAACAAGTTGCCCCCAATAATTTTTAATAACTTTAAGTTCAACTAATGAATTGACTTCTTTGAAAGAATCCATGCTAATTATCCCAGCGACTTAGAAGGAAACAATACTAAACCAAAGATAGCAAAAGCCACCACTCGAAGCACTTCTTCTCCGGCTTCCTTTTATCTTTATTTGTTTTCAACATGTTCTCAATTGCCTTCCACTTCAAATCTCCAGAAGAGGTCATGTACTGGCCTAGTTGATCCAGACATAATAATTTAGCGACTTCTTGGACTGTACTATCAATTTTTGCCCGAAATAAACCTTGTGGGGGTTGTGGGGAAACTCAGGATTTCAGCATACTCTTCTAGAGTTGGGGTCATATCAATATCCCCAAAGGTAAAGCATCTGTAATTCGGATCCCAAAATGCACAAGGGCTTTGAATGGTTGATATCTCGAACCAGGATTTTTATCGAGTGAGCTATTTTTCCATATCTTACTTAAAACAATGCTTCATCTACATACCCCATGATAGGCATAAGCCTCTTCACATTTTCTATGGAATAATGGATATTGGTCACATGTGGCAATTCATTGATGTTGGCTCGTGGGCAATCTCCCTCAATTATCTGTGTCATCTCGGATCTTTCCCTATTTTCAAAAAAGTTCATGGAAGTCATGGTCTTGGTATGATAATTTCTGAAATTTATTTTAAAAATGAACAAATTATTAAAGAGATTGTATCCTAGGTTCTAAGTTATCACATGTAGGGCAAGTTTTTCATCTGGTCACAAAAGGTCTATGAACTGCTCAGTGACCGTCTTACGTGAAGGTGGTATAGGGGTATACAAGAAATGGTTGGGGCATAATATGACCGCCATTATCAAGTAAACACTCATTTCATAGTTGGACGTTTCACGAATCCGAACCCCGACTGAAAGTCATGAGACAGACCGCTAATCCCCACCTAACTTAAAATTGGGCTTAATCAGGAAAGTAAAATGCATGATGAAATTAATTCAAACTCAATGTTATGCATGAGTTATAAGTCAAAAAGATACTAAAGCAGTAAAAACACATGTTAAAGATACAAAAATACGTGCAAAAATAAATTTAGAAATAAACAATCAAACAAAGCAAAGCTCATCCAGCTATCATCCCTAGTGGAGTCGCCATCCAGTAGCGACGACGTATTTTTGGACGCCGCCGTGCCCCGCCGTCTCCTCGAGATTAGTGGAAACAATGGCATGCGGTGAAAATAGGGTATTTAATAGACATAACAATTACAACTATAAATATTGAGAGTCGTCACCTAGTATTGAGGTCACTAGGAATCTATTGGTTTGCGAGAGTCTTGGGTAAGGGGACTTGTTGTGCAAGGGAAAACGTATCATCCTCGATGCACCCTCCCTTAGGTAAGTCTGCATTGTTGTTTGATTGTTTTTCCTAATCTAATTTTTTTACATCGCATTTTTTAAAAATATATTTTTATATGTAGGTGTACTTTACACTGTAATTTTACACCGTAATTATAAGTTTTTAGTCTACTGAATGAACTTTACAATGTAATTTTACACCGTAGTAAAAAAATCTTTTTATTTGCACGTGTACTTTACAATGTAAATTTACACCACGAAAGCTATAACAGAAAAATTGTTAAATTATTTTTACATTTTTCCGAATACCAATGGATAATAGTAAATCGGTTACTGATATCCAAATTTTTGTTTTAAAAATATGGAAAAGATGCTACATATTTTTACGAAAAATATGATGGAAAAATCTTGGGACCCGACAGTATGCACGAAAAAAATATTTTTAAAATCTATTTTATTCATTTTTTAAAAATTGGGTCGGCCTAGCCCACCTAAATGGGTCAGTCCAGCCAAGATGGGCCAAAGGCCCAACTTGTTGCGCTTGGGCTAGCTCCGACCCAACCAAGTGAGCTGGGTTGAGAGCGACCTAGCCCACCCAACACATAGAATATATTCACGCTGCATGCAAAGCATGCACAATGAAAGTGGTGGTCGGCCGACCACAAAGAGAGGCTCACCTCATACCGCCACCGGGTAAAGGATGTCGAGATGGTTCTCCTCGTCGTGGTGGCATCGAAAATGGTGGTCCATGGTGGGCGAGAGGAGCTCTTGAAGTCACCGGCTTTGTGCTCGTCCGAAGCTTAGCGTTGCAACTCTGCGTGCCGAACTCTCGCCGGAGATGGAGAAGAAGTTGTGGCTGGAGATGGCGCTGAGGAGAGAGAGCTCGCGGTGGTGAAGTGATCAGAGTTGATGGCTGTTTTTACTAACCGAGAGGGAGAGAGAAAGCTTCGGTCTGGTTTTAGAGAGAGATTGGACTGTCGGGGAGAGAGAAGGTGATTTGTGTTTTTTGCAAAATCTTCTCCTCTTCCTTTTACACGAAAATCTTCTCCTCTTTTTTAAACTCTCCTTTGTCCCTTTTTTCTTCTTCTTCTCTCTGCAGATCCTTTCCTCTGCTTTTTTTTCTTCTGCAGGTTTTCCCTCTTTTATTCTACTGAGTTTTTCCCAAGCATTTTCTCCACCTCTGCATGCAGCGTGCATGGTTTGTTTATAGGAGATTTGGCCTCGTCACGGTGGTCGCTGGCTCGGCAACATGGTGGTCGTTGGTCGACGCTGGTCGTTGGCTAGTGAGGGCGGTGCAGAGTACTTGTCGGGGAGAGATGCAAAAAGTGGCGACCGATGCAGTTTTTTGGGTAAGGTGAAAGTGCAATTTGGTCCTTCAATTTATGATTGTTTCAATTGCATCCTCAATTGGTTTTAAACTTTCAATTTTATGCAATTATACCCTTGGCCTAAATTCAACATTATCCTTCACTTTGCGCGCCTTTTTCATTTTAGTCCTTCTCTTTTGATTTGTGCATTTTGACCCTCAATTGACCATTTAAGTCTTCAATTGTTTTCAATTTTGCCCTTAATTTGTGTAATTAGCTTGAAAAAAAACAATTGATCTCCAAAAATTCTGATTTTTCAATTGGGCCCGAATTAAACTTGAGAATTCAATTTTTCATCAATTAAGCCCTAAATAAAATTAATTTGACCAATTTAAATTATAATTAAGTCCTTGCACTTAATTAAATTCTCCAATTGGACCCTAAATTAATTCTCAAATATAATAATACTTTAAATTAGCCCATAATTATATCAAATTGGCTTATTTAAAATATAATTATGATTCTTGACTTAATTCTTACTTTGAATTTGTATTTTCTCTCATTTTTAGCACAAAAGAGATACGATTCGACTCGAAAATATTCAAAACTTTCAATGTGATTTTTACCAATGGTAATCTTTTTATTTTATTTTTGTTATTTTTATTTTATTTTATTTTGGGAGTAACCCAAAAATTGGGTTACGACAGCGATGAATCAACATGACAATATTATCAGGCAAGCAGGTTAGAAGGCATGTGGTGTCCCAAACCCCATCATCCAGAAACTTACTAACCTTAGTTTGTAATAGCTCCTTAAAAAGATCAATGGTAGCCCATTGATGAAGAACACTGCAGTTAAGCCAATTGTCAGTCCAGAATAAGACATCATCCCCATAACCAATTCTCTATCGAATACCATGATCAAAAGCTTTAGAACCATAGAGCACAACCCGCCAAACACTAGAGGAATCTTTATGTTGCAAATCCTTTGCATCCAGGACTCCCCTATGCTTCAAATGTTTGTCCTTAAATTGTGCCTATAAACCTTGTTCATGTTGTAAAAGACGTCAACCAGTTTTAGCAAGGAAAGCTTGGTTCATGCAAGCAGATTTTTTAATGCCCGAGCCACTATACAATTTTGGTTTACACACCGTCTCCCACTTAACTAGATGAGTCTCGGTTGTCTTAGGAGTGTGCCCCCATAAGAAAATTTTTGTTAATTTGATCCATCTTGTTACAAATAGAGATAGATAGGGGGGTTGTTTGTATAGTATAAAAGGGATCACAGCTTGTAACATAATGGATAAGAATCCTACCAGCCATAGAGAGAGAATTACACTTCCAAGATGAAAGTCTTTACTATATTTTCTCAATGATCTCTTGATAAGTAGTTTTGGAGACTCAAGAGTGGATAAGGGGCACACCAAGATATTTACCAAGACAAGTGTGAGGGGGAACCACTAATAGTAGCAACAGAGTTTGCTAAATCAACATTAGTGTTTAGGTTAACACAAATAGAAGATTTTTCAAGCTAACCTTTTGACTAGAGAGATTACAAAACTCATCAAGACACTTCTTCATCAAATATCCTTGAGCAAGTAGAGTGATGCGACCATATTATTTGATAGATTCCTCCATATTTACCTAGTATTTTGCATATGTTTTGTGTATAAAATGTCTTGATACTCTTTTTTATGTTTTGAAGGAATTTTTGGATGAAAGATGCAAAAAGAGGTAATTGAGCTAATTGACGATTTGACCTCCAATCAATGTTTTGTGTGCAGAGCGGAAGCTCTAAAGATCGAAATGAAGTGATCCAATTGCATTCAAAAGCTAACATCCATAAATTTCTTTAAAGCTAAGTAAAAAGAAATAAAATAAGGAAGAATATGTAAATCACATCCTTCAAAGTCAAATCTTGCAATCCGCCTATGTCGACCTTTCCACGTTCCAACTTTATTAGAAGAAATTTGATTGATGCAACCCAAATTTATTAGATTCAAGACTCATAGGACTATAAACGATCCAAATTTCAGTGCAAAATGATATGTTATAAATGAGATATGATTTTTACAAGGGATAACTAAATTTCGCCAACTTAAGGAAGGATTATATTGTAAGATAAAAACTAGGGTTTCAAAGCATATATAAAGAAGGAGATGCAACAAAGGATCACGACCAATAGCAAAGAAAACACAAATCTTCCTCCTTCAAACCCTAAATCATGTTTTCTTTCATCTTTTATTTAGTTGTTCAATAAACATGCAAGGCTAGAATCTTTTGCTTGGTTGCAAGGACACAAAACCTTCCGATTTCAAGATCTAGTTTTACCTTAATTTTTAGTTTATATAATGAATATGTATGTTTGTTCTCCTATGCTTCTTTTCCTATGATTGTTTATTTAATTGCTAAGAGTGGACTCAAAGTTATTATTGTAGACATTCTATTGCTAAGTTTGATATCTAAACTGAGTCATGGTATATAAATTTATGAAGCAACTAAGTTAATAATTGTAGCGGATCTACATTATTAATCTTTGGGAGAATATTCAATTGAATTAAACATATATTGCGAAAAATTGTGTTTCTTAATGGATCAATTTATATAGTTTTTAATGCTGTCATTAAATCAAATTACTAGTACATGATATCTGTAGTCGCTTGATAGTTAGGGTAAGTTATATGATGAATCCGTTAACAAACCAATGTTAAGAAGTTATAAATATTCGTAATATAAATTGATGTGTTGTTTCCATGATCGCTTTGATTTCTGTAGGTGGATGTTGACTTGCGAACAAAGTTTCTTTTATTGATAACGTTTGATTTTATATAATTTTCTTTTAGTTTGCTTTAACCTAGCTTAGACAACTTCCAACCCTTCCAATTACATACACAAATATTCCTCCATGTACCTTTTTTTGTAGAAGACGCATTGTCACAACATCCGGATCAATAAGCTATTGGTTTTGCACCTTCTACATGGACATCTAATACTGTCTTCACTAATATTTCTCATATTAGATATTGTATAGTTAATAAAACCCTTAACTTCACTACAATAATCCATTTGATGTAATCCTTGAGGTGATTAATGATACATTCATGAACAATAATCCATTACATATATATGAAACCTATATACAATTGTCATAGCCCTATTTTTAGGTTATTGTTGCGATTTCGCGATCACACAAATTAATTACCCTAGCTTAAAACACACAAGATAGTATAGAGAAAGCAAGGGGTCGATCCCACAAGGAAGTTTCAAGTCAGATTTTTATGTTGTACCTTATATGATTGGGGAGATTTGGTTTGTGATTATCTAAACTATGGCAACAATCACACTAGCAAACAAAATCAATTAAAACCGAAACTTATAAAGAAAACAAACCTTGGTCACAAGCATACATCCACCTACGGAAATTAGAACCGATCCTTGAATTAAAAATACAAGTGTATGTTCTGAAATTTTATCTTTTCTTAACATGATTAATTAACGGATCCACCGTATAACTAATTCTAATCAACAAACAATCAAAGTGTCTGCACTAATGATTCAATTTAATGGTAGCTTTAAGAACTAGATAACTTTTTCAAGATTAACATACAAGTTGTTGAAGGCTCAAAAGCCTACATTGGTTTAACACTATAAAGTCAACATGACATATTTTCGTAGTCTATCCCTAAACCAATTAAACATAAGAACTTGCATGCAACCTCCGTCATTCAATTTATATTTTCAATCGAAACTAATTCTTAGATATAATACTAATATTCTCATAAACTAATGGGAATTCAAAAGATCAATCATAGATTTTTTTCTTTCTTTTTTGGGGAAAAATAAATAAAGCCAAAATAAGAAAATTAACATTTTCCCAATACCCCCACTACTTAAAGCACAACACTGTCCTCAATGTTGAAATAAAAGCAAAGGAACATAAGTGAATGACAGAAAATAAATTAAAATGCAAAAAAAAATAAAAGATAAGAAAAAACAAAGCAAATTTGATTTTTTTGTGCTGGGTTGCCTCCTAGTAATCGTCTTTGTTTTATGTCATTGACTTGATATGTGGCATGCTCAATCTTCATAGATTGGTTCAGCTAACTCTATAGAAGCAGTGAGTTTTGTAGTCCAACCTTCATAGAAAGGTTTCAAACTTTGCCCATTGACCTTGAGTACTTTGTTGGTTTTTAAACTTGTAATTTCAACTCCATCATAAAGAAAAACATTAGAAGCTATAAAGGGTCCAATCCAATGAGAGGGCAATTTTCCATGGAAAAGTTTCAAACGCGAATTATAAAGAAGGACTTTGTCTCCAACATGAAACTCCTTTCTTGTAAGCATCCTTTCCCTTAAATCATTCTATAAGGTGACATTCCTATAAGTTATTTATAAGCAGTCCAATAAGCCCAAAGTGCAACTCCAAGACGTAGACTCCAATCTCGTCGATTAGGTTGCACTGTTTTCTCCAAAATGGACTTAATTTCTTGATTTGAAATTTCAGCTTGGCCATTCATTTGAGGATGATATGTTGTGGAAGTTCGATGAGTCACATGATATTTGCGTAACAATGCTTTCATGGAACGATTATAGAAATGAGTGTAACGATTGCTAATGATAGCTTTAGTGATTCCAAATCGTCAAATATGTGAGTCCCGACAAAATCTAAAACAACCTTAGCATCGTTAGTTCGTGTGGCTTTCGCCTCAATCCATTTAGACATATAATCAACAACAAAAGAATATAAAGATTGCCAAAAGAAGACGGAAATGGACCCATAAAGTCAATACCCCAAACATAAAAATTTCACTTACAAGAATATTTGTTAAAGGCATTTGATTCTTATGAGTGATATTACCTGTTGTTTGGCATTTTTCACATGATTTGCGTAGTGATATGCATCTTTAAAAATAGAAGGCCAATAGAAACCACTTTCAAGTACCTTGTGGGTTGTTCTTTTTGCTCCAAAATGCCCACCACAAAATAGGAATGACAAAAGGTGAGAATGTTATGAAATTCATCTTGTGGTACACACCTCCTAACTATTTGCTTCGCACAAAATTTCCAAAGGTAAGGATCATCCCAAAAATAATATTTAGCATCACTTGTAACTTATCTTTTGGGGTTTAGACAAACCTAGAGAGAATTCTTTGGTGACTAAATAGTTTACCAAATTAGCATACCATGGTCTTCTAGAGGAATGCAACATATACAACTCGCTCATCGAGGAAAGTCTCTCTTATTGTTTCAATCAGTATATCCTCGGTCCTCGATCGGCTCAAGTGATCACCACATGGTTTTCAAGCACCTTTTTCGTCTTTGATCTCAAGATCGAATTCTTGTAAAAGCAAGATTCACCTAATCAGTCTTGGTTTGGACTCCTTCTTCAAAAGATACCCGAGAGTTGCATGGTCAGTAAAAACAATGACTTTTGTACCAAATAGATATGACCTGAATTTTTCAAGAGCAAACAACACCGCAAAAGTTCCTTTTCAATTATATGGTAATTGCATTGTGCTCCATCCAACATACGAGAAGCATAGGCAATAACATGCAAATTCTTCCCAATTCTTTGCCCAAGCATAGCTCCTACCGCATAGTCACTTGCATCACACATTATCTCAAAAGGTTCATCCTAATTTGGTGGTTGGATGATAGGGGCAGATGTGACACGTCTCTTAAGCTCATCATGGGCATCTTTACATGCTTGATCAAACACAAAATCCACTTCTTTGGCTAATAGTTTGCACAAGGGTGCCGTAATCTTCGAGAAATCTTTGATAAAGCGTCAATAGAAACCTGCATGGCCTAGAAAAGAACGAACCTCCCTCACGTATGAGGGGTAAGGCAATGATGAAATAACATCTATCTTAGCTTTATCAACCTCTAATCCACGTGAAGACACAACATGCCCAAGAACTATTCCTTGTTCTACCATAAAATAACACTTTTCATAATTCAAGACAAGGTTAGTTTCAATGCATTTTTTCAAGATCAAAGATAAATTTTCTAGACATCTATCAAAAGAATCACCATACACCGTGAAATCATCCATAAAAACCTCGATTATTCTTTCAACATAGTCAGAAAATATACTCATCATACATCTTTGAAAAGTTGCAGGAGCATTACAGAGACCAAAAGGCATTCTCCTATATGCATATGTACCAAATAGACATGTAAATGTAGTCTTTTCTTTATCCTCGGGATTAATAACACACTCGATTGTATCCACTATATCCATCAAGAAAGCAATAAAAGACTTACTCGCTAGGCGCTCATGCATTTGATCCATGAATGGTAATGGGAAATGATCTTTGCATGTAGAAATATTAAGCTTTCTGTAATCAACACACATTCTCAATCCATTCGAGATGTGAGTAGGAATGAGCTCATCATTTTTGTTTTTCACCAACGTGATTCCGGTCTTTTTGGGCACCACATGGATTGACGCGACCCATTTACTATCAATGATGGGGTAAATGATTCTTGCATCTAACAGTTTCAAAAGTTTAGCTTTGATCATAGCATGTGATAGAATAAACATTGCTATAAAGATATTTCATTGCATCATGAAAATTGAATTCAATTTTTTCATCTCCTACCTCCATAGACAAGGTATCCGTACTCACAATCAATCTTTGTGTTGGCGGTTTTCAAGAATGGTCTCCCAAACAATATAGGAGTGTTGGTTGATGAATCATAAGAATCATGAATATGAAGAATATAAAAATCACATGGAATAACCAAACTATCAATCTTGACCAGAACATCTTCTATCACACCAAGTGGGTAAACAAAACTACGATCCGCAAGTTGTATTACAATGCTAGGTTTATTCAAAGGCTCAAGACTAAGAGAATCATAAATATGTTTGGGCATAACACTAATGGATGCACCTAAATCGTATAAAGCTCTTTTAAAACTAGCATTACCAAATAACACATGGGATAGTAAACGCACCTGGGTCTTTTTGTTTCAAAGGCAGATTCTTTTGAACAATGACAAATACAACTTCACCCATACTTACTGTTTCATGACCTTTCAGTTTGAAAGCTCTCTTGGTAGTACACAACTCCTTCAAGAATTTTGCATACTTGGGAATTCGCTTGATAGAATCAAGTAAAGGAATGTTCAGTTCCACTTTCTTGTAAACCTCTAAGATCTCTTTTTCATTGTCTTCTTTCTTTGACCTAGAAGAACTCACAAGAAAGGGTGGATTTGTTTTAAAACTGGAATTAATTGAGTGAAAAGTTACCTTTGGAGTGTTGGTCTTTGTTTTTGTTTGTGGAGGAGGAGGATGTTCTTTCTTTGTACTCAATTCAGTTTCTATCTCTTCTTCCTCCTCCATCTCAATTTGTTTCAACTTTTTCTCTTCAAGTTATTTCCCACTTCACAGCATGATACCACTAACATTCTCTTTTGGATTCAATGCTTTAGAGGGCAACTTTCCATTTATTTGTGCTTCCAATTTCCCTACACTTGAAGCTACTTGCCCCATTTGCTTTTCCAAGTTGTGAATACTTTTACCTTGTTTCCTGTTGAAAAGACATAACATTTTGCTGTAAGGTAACAGTATTAGAAGCCAAAGTTTTCATCATCTCACAAAGATCATCATTGGATGACGACCCCATAACATTGGAGTTTATGAATGGAACGGATTGTCTTGCGTGATAATTTTGTTGGGGATGAAATCCATGTGGATGGAACTGTCGGCCTGGATTGCCTTGTTGGGATGGGTTGCTGTAGCGTAAGTTAGGATGATCTCTCCATCCGTGATTGTACGTGTTGGAAAAGGGATCATATTTACGCTGGGGTTGTCCGTTGAATGCTCCATCAATTGCATGAGCTTCTTCAATGTAATCTTCTTGCATTGTTAGGCACATATCCGAAGCATGTCCTTGTAAAGAGCATATGCTACAAACTTTCATCTGCTGCACATTCCCACAAGCCAAAGAACGCACAAGAGAAGTAAGATCATCAACTTTATTTTCAAGGTTAGAAATACTTACCTCATTAACTCGTTTGTTGGAGAGGTCTCCACGAGTGCCAAACTGTTTTTAGTTGGCTGCCATGTTTGAGATCAATTGGCTTGCATCCTCGGGTGTCTTATCCACCAATGCACCTCCAGTTACAACATCACTAATACTACGGTCAGTAGGCATCAATCCTTCATAGAAATATTGAATGAGCAGTTGATCGGGTATTTGATGTTGAGGGCATTGAATACATAGTTGTTCAAATCTTTCCCAATACTCAGAAAGTAGCTCTCCATGAAATTGTCGAATCCCACATATTTCTTTCCTTATATTGGCAACTCGAGATGCTGGAAAATATTTCTCCAGGAAAATCTTCTTCATAGCATTCCAAGTTCCAATAGATCCTGGGAGAATAGAGACAAGTCATGTCTTTGCTACCTCGTTCAAAGAGAAAGAGAAAGCTTTCAACTTAACTTGTTCTTCATCAACTCCATTCAGTTTCATGCCAACACAAACCATATGGAACTCCTTGAGATGAGTATGAGGATCTTCTCTCGCAAGACTATTAAATGTTGGTAACAAATGTATAAAACCAGATTTGAGCTCAAGGTTTACATTATTGTCAATGTTTATGCACAATGGTTGATTTTCCACGTTAGGAGCAGAGAAACTCTTTGAGTGTTTGTTGTCGTGCAATAGCCATTGTGTTGAGGCAAGCTTCCTTTCTCAACCTGCGTAAAGTGCTTTCTTTTCAAAATCAATTTGCACTTGAATTTGATTAGTAGAACGAGTCACAGGCATAAACTCTTAAGAAAACTCAAAAAAGTAACCACACAAGAGATCGAAAACAATGCAAATTGTACGAAAATTTTACTGTAGAAAACTAAAACTACCTAAAAACACTAGAACAAAGCAAAATTTGGACTCAATAGGGTGGGGCTACTTGATATATCACTAATCCTGTTCAAAACATCTTTTCCTTTAGGAAAAAAATACATATACCTAATTCCACCAAAAACTCTGTTTTGAAAAGTACCGTGCACAAGTGAACAGATCTGTCGCAAGCAAAAATTCTATTTTTTTAATCATAGCAAATAGAAATAACAAGTATAAGCACAACAATCAACTAAAATTACCTCCCAACAACGATGCCAAAATTTGTTGTGATGTCGTGGTCGCACAAATTAATTACCCTAGCTTAAAAGCAGACAAGATAGTATAGAGCAAGCAAGGGTCGATCCCACGAGGAAGTTTCAAGTCAGATTTTTATGTTGTATGTTATGTGACTGGGGATTTGGTTTATGATTATCTAAACTATGGAAGCAATTAAACTGGCAAACAAAATCAATTAAAACCGAAACTTATCAAGAAAACAAACCTTGGTCACAAGCATACATCCACCTACGGAAATTAGAACCAATCCTTGAAACAAAAAAATACAGTTTATATTCTGAAATTTTATCTTTTCTTAACATCATTAATTAACGGATCCGCCGTATACCAACAGACAAACAAAGTGTCTGCACTAATGATTCAATTTAATGGTAGCTTTAAGAACTAGACAATTTCATCAAGATTAATATACAAGTTGTCCGCAACATGTGTCAATTTATTCAAATATTCTCCCTAAGTTCAATAATGTAGTTCCGCCACAATTATCAAGCTTAGTTGCTTCACAAGTTCATATATCACAACTCCGGTTTTGATATTAAACTTAGCAATAGATTGTTTAAAACAATAACTTAGAGTCCGCTCTAGCAATCATCAACAACAATCATAGGAAATATGCATAGGAAAACAATCATACTCATTCATAACATAAATTGAAAATAGAAGGAAGAATAAATCTCACGGTTCTTGAAATCCGAAGGTTTTTGTGTCTTTGCAACCAAGCAAAAGAGTCTAGCCTTGCATGTTTATTGAACAACTAAATAAAAAGATAGAAGAACACATGATTTAGGGTTTGGAGGAGGAAGATTTTGTGTGTTTCTTTTGTGTTGGCAGCCACTTCCTTGCTCCTCTTCTCCTCTATATATGCTTAGAAACCCTAATGTCTATTTTACAAAATAGTCCTTCCTTAAGTTGACAGAATTTAGTTGTTCCTTGTAAAATTTATATCTCCTTCATATGACATTGTTTTGAGCTGAAATTTGAAAAGTTTATAGGACTTTGAGTCCTGAATCTACGCCAATTGAGTTTGCATCAATCGGACTTTTGTAGCTCGAGATATTGAAGTTGGAATGGACAAAGGTCTAAAACGCCAATTTAGTTGCAAGATTTGACTTTGAAGGTTGCGATTTCCATGATCTTCCTTATTTTATTTCTTTTTCCTTAGCTTTCCATAAATTTATGGATGTTAGATTTTGAATGTCACTGGAATCACTTCATTTCGATCTCTAGAGCTTCCACTCTACACAAAACACCGACTGAAGGTCAAATATGTCAATTACCTCCAATTACTTTCTTTTTGCATCTTTCATCCAAAAATACCTTCAAAATATAAAAAAAAAAGAATATCAAGACATTTTATACACAAAACATATGCAAAACATTAGGTAAATATGTATGAAACTACCAAATAATATTGTAGCATCAAATAGCCCCACACTTAGCTCTTGCTCGTCCTCGAGAAAGGATTGGTAAAAAGAATTTAAATAAAAAAATAACCATGACCAATCTCTTAATCTCCCATCAATATCCAAGAATTCAAGCACTATAAATAAGAATACAATTGAGAAGGATAAAGAACATAAATCTTTTGAATTTGTTTACATGCAAACTTCAAAACTCAATTACTCTTCGGATTTAAGAGAAATCTATGTCATGTCAAAGTGATAGGTCCTCTCATTGATATACACTCCAACACTCATGTGTTTAGGGCTTGAGGAACCAAATTGTATTTTCACCTTCTCTCAAATCCTTTGCAGACATGTTTACACTATCAGTCACCTGAATAGTGTAGGCATGCTCCTACAGTGAGGAGGCAACCCATCACTCCACGTAATGAGCAGATCGAGCGTTGTCTTCTTCGTCTATAAATAGCATGCATGCACTGAGATGAATGTGGGGGAGCAAATATGCAGGCAAGGAACAAATTGAAAATTTGGTAGAAAAACAAGGTAGAACTCATGAGAAAGAAGAAGACACCACGCGGAAAAAAAAAATTACACCCTCATCCTTCATCTTCCTTGGCACCAGCAGAGCTCCCATAATCTGGCTGCAGTTCTCTCTCTCTCTATCTAAAACTAGTTACACCGACAACCCTCTCACACCTCTAGTAGAATCCGGTCGACCACCTAGCACCATCCTAGTTAGCACTAAAGTCTTCTCCTCCACGCTAGAAGGTCCATGGTCACCTCTAGTAGCGAGTAGCTGACTCCAGACAACGCAACAACATTTTCTCCTACACGGCCACCCTCCTTCCGGTAGCTCCTTCGGGCACCATAGAGAGAACTACCTCGGCCTTAGTGACAAGTACACCGGTCATCTTACTCCCCGATTACCTAGTTATTGTTCACCATTAAGTGAATAGTAAGGTGAGGGAATTAATTTACTCCCCACCCATTGTTCACTTGCATATGGCCGAATTCCAAGGTATCTTGAAGCATATTTTTCATAAAAATATATGTTGCATCTTTCTCACATTTTAAAACAAAAATTGGACATCATAACCAATTTATGATTATCCATTGAAATTTGGACAAAATATCAGAATAATTTAACAAATATTTTGTTTTATCTATCACGGTAAAATTACATTGTAAAGTACACTTGTAGAAAATTAATAACTAGGTTTTTCAAAACGCAGTCTAAAAATTATTTTTTTGTTTGGTCTTCAAATCCTAATGAGGTAAAGACTCTCTTACGAAGAGAAATCTACATAGAGCTTTAGGAAAGACCACTAAATACAAAAATCAAACTTAGAAAAACACTCAAACAACAATGTAGCTTTCTTTAGGTAGGGTGCACTAGGAGTGATGCGCCTTCTTCTTGCTCAACAAGTCTCCTTGCTTAGACTCTCACAGACTAAAAGGTTTTCTAGTGACCTTAATGCTAGGTAGCGACTCCAAAAATTTATAGTTTGGATTTTACGACTATAAAACTAACCCCTTTCCACGGCGCATCATTCTCCCCCTCTAGGGATGGGGGCATGAAGTGCAAAATAAATATCATCATGACAATAATAATTATGTATTAATTAGATTTATTAACTAGACAAATTCAATTTTACATAATCTAAAACAAACCCTAACATGTACACATCATAAATTCATACAATATATTTATATGATAAAAACTTATCAAACAAACAACAAACACCGAATCAAAATCAATACACTTCTAAAATATGCAAAAAAATCAAAAAGATATGGTGGATTTTCTTACTTAAGGTGGAGAATCCTAAAAAATGAATCATAACACAAATGTTTCTAAACTTGATGTTGAAGTTGCTTGATTTGTTGTGAGAGGTTGAACAATGTTGTAATCAAGGGAGAGGGTGTTGGAGGGTTACAGAGAAAAAATACAAAAGAAGAAAGTGCAAGATGAAAGAGAAAGAAGAGAGGGGAAAAGGGTTGATGAACGAGTCATAAATTAAAAATTACTAATGGAACTTCCATTGGTAATTCTATCGGTAAAATATATCACGTCATCATACTAGAATATTTTTGAATTCCATCTGCAATTCGCTTGAAAATATGTTGGTGCTTCATACCAAAATTTACCAACAAAATAATTTTCATTGTATTTCCATCAATATTTATCGACGAAAATTTCTCGTAGTTTAAGACTAACTAAAATAGTGACAAAACATTTTTTTGTAATGTTCAAAGAAAAATATCAATGAAATTTTTTGCAGGTATTTCATGTGAACTAGTCGATTTTACTGGTAGTGTATATCACAACTCTTAATCTAATTTCATGCAATTACTCGTTAACTTCCCACTTGGGGCTTGTATATTTAGTTTACACAACAATTATTTTATATTCTTCCAATGCATTAAATTTGGTAATGTTAATATGCTTTTTAGTACATCATACATATCACAAACCATGACATGAACAATAATTTATTCGGACTCGTATTTATCGAGTGCAACTCTTATGAAATTTACCAATAATTTAATTATTTTCTTTCATAATATTTGGCTAAGGACACATTCCTTTAAAATTTTCTTCTAATCTTTAAACCTCATACATTCATACCCCTTGTCCGATACTCCAACTTGAACTTAAACACATTATTCTTCAAAAACATATTACCTTCATCAACTTTCTATTATAAAGAATATTTCATCCATAAAGGGACAATCATCCTTTTTAGTTTGTTCTTCTTCCAACAATTAGTAGTTTGATCTATAGGTCTATGCTTGTATTATATATTAGTGATACCTAAGCTGTCTCTTTACGTTACTCAATTTGACTTAACCATTATTCTATAGACTCAATGTCCCATCATTTCCAACGATTAAATTACACATTAGTGTCATTCTATTGTCACAAGTCCCATTGACTTTCATCCATCACTAAACATCCATAATAAAGAGTAATCAAGATGATTAGGCTAATCGAATCTTATAAAGATATGCAATAAAGTTTTTCCAAAGAGAGTTCAAAAGTAGATATAATGTCAAAGGATAAAGTTTTAATAATGTAGAGAGTTCATTAAATTTATATAATGACATAACTATATAATTAAAAATATTTTCTAAATATTACATAAAATCTTAATGCATAAGAGATATCATTATGGGAAGCTTTGTAGATGCAAACCTCTTGATCACATGATCAAGCAACCATAAAGAAAATGATACTTTCCCAAGAAAGCCAAAAATCAGGTTTGAGAACTGTGACAACGAAAACCTATCCCAAAGCACCAACACTATTGGAATTGATTGAAAGACGCTGGAAGGTTAATTATACCTTGATAAGTCAACTTTGATATTTTTCCCAACAAATTTGTTTTATTAATCCATGGCTACTAGGCTTGTACCATACAATTTACTTATATAATGTTTCAAATAACCATAATGGATCCCATATGTGGGTTAATCTGAACTCACTTATAAAATTGACCCAAACATGTAATATCAATCCAAAAACTAACAAGAAAATAATAACAAGAATAAAAGGCCAAAATTAATATTCTAAATATGCTAGTATCAGATTTGTCATCCTTAAGAAGTCCCAAATAGACTAGAAAACCTAATCTGATTCCAACATCTTAATTAACTCAAGCTAACTTTGGACCGCAATTGGTACAAACTCAAATTCATTAATATAAACCAAGTAAGACTCAACATACACTTCAAATAAGCTTTCTTTATTGCCCAAAAGGAATTGAATAACAAAACTCATAGAGACTGTTATGATCTATATCGCAAAGTCGTTTTGAGCGTTGATTGATAAAAAATTCCATCCCCATATAGAACCATAATTCTAGATTTTTTGGTAAAGTTTCAACAAAATCCAATGGTTAGATATAGATATAAGCTCAATAGAGACTAACTGAACAATATGAAATTTCACATTAAAAATAAAAAATTGATTATGTATAAATCGTATCATTTGCATTATAAGAGCAACAAACATCTACTATTCCATGCGAGTTTGAGATGCATATAAGTATGAATATGTTAGATACTTGTGACTTGATTGGTCAAATAATATCTCTCATTCAAATATTTTATTGATTGCCACGTAAAGAAAATATATTGTTGCAATGGATAAGATATTGAAGAGTTGTATATATATAAAATCATAATTTCTTATGTGAACAGGAATCTTTGTAACAATAGGAAAAAAATGATGTAGATTATTCAAGAATAAAAGTTGATTTTCTCTATAAAAGTAGATATTGATGAAGTTCTATGAAATGTTTTCTAGAGGATTCAACCATTTATCAAAAGATTTTCAGTGCAATTATTTATAGTATTGAATGAGTTACTCATCCACTTTAGCAAATTATGAATAAAAAGGTGAAAATTTTTCTTTTTGACCAATACTTTTGAATCTAAGAATTTAAGGAAGTATCATAATCATCCAATAAAAGGGTTTTAATTTTCTCATATTACTGATTTAAAGATCTATTGGTTCTAACAAGCTGATTGTAGAGTCGACCATTCGAACTTTTTAACTCATTGATATGCAACTCACACCTATAAATACCAGTAGAAAGAGTAACTTGTTGAATGAAAAGCGAGTTGGACAAAAAGGAAGAAAGTAACTTGGACTTTACTTTACATGTAGGTTATTGATTAATTATTGGACAGGAATGGTTGAAACCTCCATAATTTTTGACATTTTCTATATCAAATACAATTTCCAACTATTCATCTTGAATCCTTTATATATGTATTAAAATATCATTAGAAAGAGTAACTCATTGAATCAAAACTTACTTATAATGAATCGTGAAATGTTATGGTTCTCAAATTATTAATATTATTATTATTATTATTATTATTATTATTATTATTATTATATATCAAAATGGACAATTGCAATATTAATAGTAAAAAAGTTTGTTAGACGAGGTTTTTCAAACCATACAAAATTTTAATTATGTATTTTTATTTTTATCTAAAAGGATTTCTAACTTTTGATTTCTAGATTCACATCTAAAAGAAGTTTCAAAAACATGTCTATTTTTATAGCATGTTCCTTAGAATGAAAATGGAATTCATATTCCGATTTTTCCTTTCCATTGTTGTTTACATCTGTTTTTCCCTCTTGCTTCCCTTCTTTTCTTTTGTTTTCAAGGTTTGTTTCAATTTCTTAGTAAGCAGGAGTGATTTTGGTTGTACTTGTTTGGCACGCTGTCGCTTCAGGCTCTACCAATCATGTCCCCAGAGGCGACTTGTTCGCTCCTTTGTATGTTCTATTTAATATGGATTTTTATGTTTCTAGCTTTAGTAGGGTTTCTTTTGTTTGAAGAAGCGATGTTTTTGAATCTGTGGAATGCTCTTCCTATTGCGAAGATAATAATCCTGCTAGCGGAAATGTGTCGGGTTGCGGTATAGGTGTGATAGTAGCTTTCTTTCTTTCGGTCGGGCTACTTCATGACGTTTACGTGCAATTATTATTGGAGATAGCATGTAAAGTAATACTAGAAAGAAGTAATGCTCTGTGTGTTTCACGAGTCGAGTGGCACCTTTATATATAACTGATTCTATACATGGTAAATATCAAAACAGTAAATTATAAAATCATTAGCCTAATATCATGCACAAGATACACGTATAACTGTTGCACTGATTTACTCTTAATTATAATAGTCAAAGCTTCCAAACTGAGCATAGTATTATCCTTTAGAATCAAGGACAATTGTCTGGGTGGAGATTTCCTTAACACGCCCCTGCAAACTCAACGGGGAGAGAACCACATTGAGTTTGTCACACATGAATGAGAATTTTGTTGAGACTAAGGGATTCGTAAGACCATCAGCAAGTTGATCACGACTAGATATGAACCGAATGTCAAGTGATTTTTGTTGAACTTTCTCACGAATGAAGTGGTAGTCAATTTCCACATGTTTAGTACGTGCATGAAAAACTGGGTTGGCAGAGAGATAAGTTGCTCCTATGTTATCACACCAGACAACTGGTTTAGAGGAAATAAACACACCAAGTTCACGTAACAGGGACTGAAGCCACAGTGATTCAGCTGTGGCATGAGCAACAACTCAGTATTCGGCTTCTGTGCTCGAGCGAGCAACTGTTGGTTGCTTCTTTGAGCTCCAAGAAATCAGATTGGAACCAAAATAGATGCATTATACAGAGGTGGAGCGATGGTCATTGGGGCAACCAGCCCATTTGGTGTCACAATAAATAAATAGCTGAGTGGAAGAGTCAAGTTTAATTTGTAGACCAAAGTCGATGGAAAATTTCAATTATCGAAGAATTCTCTTGACGACCAACTAGTGTATTTTAGTTGGTTTATGCATGAACCGACAAAATTTGTTAACCGAATAAAAGATGTCCGGACAAGAAGTGATAAGTATTGCAAACCTCCAACCACACTACGATATTGGGAAGGATCTGCACAAGGAGCACCATCAAGCAGGGACAGCTTCTTGTGAGGATGACATTGGCAACGACACAGGCTTGGCTTCTACCATATTTGTGCATTGCAGAATGTTGTAAATATACTTGTCCTTGGGAGAGAAAGAGACTAGAAGTTCAGGATGCTTCAATACCCAAGAAGAATCTTATGGGGCCTAAGTCTTTGACATCAAACTCGCTAGAGAGATTTTGTATGAGGTGAGCAATGGCTCAGTGAACTGGAGCCTGTGATCATAATATCGTCGGCATAGACAAGGAGAAATAGTCGAGTCAAGGTTGTGGTGTAGATGAAGAGTGACGATATCGAGCTAGAATTGATGAAACCCAAGGTGAGAAGATAGTCACTAAGTCCGGAATACCAGTAGCGTGGTTCCTATTTCAACCCATAGGGAGCTTTATGAAGTTTGCAAACATGATTTGGGAAGATTGTGTCAACATGTCAAATGGGTTGGTGCATGTATTCATCCTTAGCAAGTAAACCGTGAAGGAATGCATTTTGGATGTCAATTTGATGGATTTCCAGTTGAGAGACACATCAATGCTTGAGAACTAGTCATATTGTTGAAGGCTTGACCATCTGGGCTAAAGGTATCATCAAAGCCAATACCGTGTTGTTTGTGGTAACACTTAGCTACTAATCAGGCTTTGTGTCTGCATCAATTGTGCCATCCGATCTTATTTTAGTCTTAAGAACCCACATTGAGCCAACAACATTCATGTCGGGACGAGCAGGGACCAAGGACATGCGCCATTTTTTATAAGTGTAGAGAACTTGTCATCCATGGCGGACCTCCATTTAGCATATTTTTGGCTTCGTGTAGCTGGAAGGAGTTATAAGCACAAAACACACAGTGACAAAATTATTTAGAAGAGAGTAACAAACTATATTGTCTATGAAGGATTTAGGTCCGACAATGTGATTTTATGAATGAGTCCTCATTTGATGGAGATGAGTTACGGCAATTCCATCCTGACTGGCAAGAGTAAGAGGGCCCTGAGTGATGTGAAGAGGAGACACCGTAGTAGGAGAGGAAGGAGCAATCTTAGAGTGTAAGGGTGAGATAGTTGGAGGGGATGACATTGTCATCACCCAATTTTTGGGTGACTCCGCAAAATATACCAAAAAATAACAAAAATAAAATAAAAGGGGCTGGTGTCGGCAGAAAAATTAATGTGGAAATTTTCGACGTGTTCGAAAGCCTGGTCGTACCTCTTTTTTGCCCAGAAATGAAGGAAAATGCAGATTCAAGGCTAAAATAATTTATTATTGGATATATCTGCGTAAAACTTGAGTCGAAAGACATAATTATATTTTTATGGGCCAATTCGATTTAATCATCGATCAATTTAAAATGTAATTATGATTTCGGAATTAATTGAGAGCCTAGTTAAAGGATTTAATTAAGCGCAAGGGCTTAATTATACTTTAAATATTTCAAATTAATTAAAAGCTTAATTGATGAGAAATTAAGTTTGGAAGCCTAATCTGGGTTAAATTGAGGCGGTTAGAATTTTTGATGACGAAACTTTTTGGGTGAAATTGGAAGCCAAAATTGAAGATAAGAAACATCATTCTTCCTGTTTTTCCTTTAAAAAAAAACAATTTTTGTCACAACATATTTATCAAAAAAATAATAATAATAATAATTAAAAATAATAAAATAAATAAATAAAAAATGTTTTAGCAACATGTTTGGCCATGCCGTGCCCATGCCACACCACCCACTTCACTTAACACACCATACCAGCCCCATGCCTCACCATGCCGAGTTTGCCTACAAGATGAAAGAAATTCACACGGAGAGGGGAGGACACCAACAATTACCCCAAAAATTGACCGAAAAATACAAAAACCTAACCCTAAAAAAACCATCTTCTTCTCTCAGGGAGGAATGTGACCGTTAACCTTACGTGTGGTCTGCAGTCCCATTTCTTTCTTTTTCATATTCCCTCTTCTTCTCTTCTACAACTAGCCTACCTCTCTTACGCAACTTCAACAAAACCCAAACTCTCCTCGCCGATCCCTTCTCCTCCCGATCGGCCACCCACCAACAAACCGTTTTCTCTCCCTTGCCGTCGACTCTCTCTCAGACAACCTTCCCCTCAGGCCAGCTACCACATCCAGATCATCACCTTGTGCGGTGACCACCCTCGCCGTTTCTTCTCCTTCTCCGGCGACCACGCTCCCCGCTCCTCAGACCTTCCCAGCACCTCTGTTTCCCTCCCGTTAAACACCACGGCAAACAAACCCCATTTTCCATTCCCTTTCTTCCCGTCAGTCCCTCAACGCAGCAACAACTCCCTTCGCAGCCGCAGCCCATCCTTCTTCAACTGGTCACTACAACATCAGCCTTCCTCCCTAGCTTCCACTCTCTCCTCCGGACAGACCTTCACTTGCCTCACTCAAGCTGAACCACAACAACCCCCACGACCCCAGCCTTCATCTCTTCTCCTCAGCAGCTCAGCTGCCAGTCCAGCCACCACTTCGGGAAGAAGAACCCGAGAAAGACAGATCTGGGATTTGCAGAAGAAAACGGACTGTATTTGATTTTTGTGTGTTTTGTGTCTGGATTTCATTTTGTTTGCAGGGCATTGGGAACACCCTCGCCGTTTACAGCCGAAGCAGAAGGAGAAGGAGAAGGTCCGGGATCTGAAGGAGCGAAGAACAGATCTACAAAAAAATTGAATCTTGATCCTTGTGTTGCTGCTTGTATGCTTTGTTTGTGTTTTTGCAGGTCGCCGGGAGGTCATCTCTGGCGAGAGAGAAAGGAAGGGAAGAGGCTGGTCCACAACCCCTGTTTTCATCTTCTCCGACGGTGTTCCGGTGGACCTCCAGCTGCCAACACTGTTTCCGAGATTTTCACTTTGTATTTTTTTTTTTATGTTTATGCGATTTATTTAAACTTATTGTATTTTAATTGTTATTTGTGAAATGTAATGAAAAGAAAATGAAAAAGAAAACGTGTGTGGAAGTTGTATTTTATTTGTAAAAATATAATGAAAAAGAAAAAAGAGAATGTGTGTGTTGTGTTGGTTTGTGTTCATTGAATTTTATGTTTGTTTTGATAAAAACAATATAAAATAAAATAAAAAATGTATTTTCTTTGCATGTCCAATGTTTCAAAAATATAAAAAATCTTTTTTTGGAATTTATTATTATGTCAGTATTCGGATAAATAAATCTTAAGGATTAAAAAATCCAAAATATTCGGGGAACAATATGCTATTATTAACTATTCGGTGTTTGGATAAACAAATCGGTATCCAAAATATTCGATGGGAATAATATATTATTATTCACTTTTCGGTGTTTGGATAAATAAAATCTGAGGGATTAGTATCCAAAATCGGCGGATAATAATCAATAAAATTCACAGGATTTTTCTAAGCTGCGATCAATTTATTTTTAATATTTTTTGTGAATAAATACAACATATTTGAAGCATTCAAAATCACATCAAGGTATACAATGCAGCTTACCTCAGGTAAGGCGCATAAGGGGTGCTAATACCTTCCCTTTACGCAACCAGTCCCTTACCCTCGAATCTCTGAGCAGACCAGTACAAATCGGGTGTTCCTAGTGACCCTCAACAGCCAGGTGGCGACTCCTCGAACTCCATTGTGAGAGCTGGGATCCCTCCGGGACGCCATGCGCGACGTGCGACAGAATGGCGACTCCGCTGGGGACGGTATTTTTCCTGAAAAATATTGGACTAAGCTTTGAATATTTTGATGTGATTTATTTGTTTCAATTTGTTTGAATTTTATGTGTTTATTTTTAGCAAGTCTTTTGCATTTGTAATTCGTGCATATGTTCATGCATTGTTAGCAAGTCTTTACTGCTTTAGCATGAATTTTATTTTCAATTGATGCATAACATTCAATGTAAATTAATGTCAGCATGCATTTTAATTTCCAGTGTAAACCAACTTTTTAGTTAGGTGGGGATTAGCGGTCTGCCCCATGACTTTTGGTCGGGGTTCAGATTCGTGAAACATCCAACTATGAACTGAGTGTTTACTTGTTAATGACGGTCATACTGTGCCCAACCATTTCTTGTAAACCCCTACACTACCTTCATGTGAGGTGGTCACTGGGCAGTTCATAAACCCTTTGAGACCAGATAGAGCTTACCCCTCATGTAATGGCTTAGAACTTGCTTTAGGGTACACCATCCCTGATTATCCACTTGTTATGTATGTACATAGATTTGCATTCACATGTATTTATCATTGCATAACATATCATCGGTAGACAGAAATAGAGGTCCCCGAAAAGAGCTTCTGTCCATTACCACACAACTCTGTCAAAGAACTATGGACAAAGAAGAATGTGCTCACCGCTATTTCCGCTTATGAGAAAACTGGTTTGTCTAAAAGCTAGGATGGCTTATCTTGATGGCGCACTTGAGCAAGCACCAAAATGATTTTCTACAAGAATCTTTGAGAAAGAAATGCACTAGAGTTGGAAAGTTTAGCCTACTTCCATGATTGCTCTTTGTTTGGTCATGTCCACATGTCATGTTTCAGTTTCAACCTGTTTTGACTTGTTGGCAATTTTGCATGCAAACACCACAAAAATCCCTTTTGTTGTTAAGCAAACATTCCCTTTCAAGGATTATGTACTTGTGTTTATGAGGTGTCTTTGTTTTTTGTCTAAATAACACAAGCACTCCATTTACCCTTTCATCCAAAATATACATGATCCTATGATTTCATAAAGATTTTTGGCAAATCAAAGTTTAGTACGAAAATGAATGCCATTTTGATTTTTGTTTAACAAATGTGTTATGAGAATTCAAAGGATTTCATTTAAGGGTGATCTCATACCATCAAAACCCACATAATAAAGCTAACCTCTTAGCCAAACAAATAATCAAAAATCAAAAACTTGTTTCGCATGGAAGAGCGAAGCTTATTAATTCAGATTTCATGTTTTTGAAATGACGAAAGGCCATCTTTGATATGCCGTCATAAATTCTCAAATATCCTTTGCAGTCCCTATTTGAGCCTTATAATTTTATCTTTTGATAATTAACCACGACAAGGATCACACCCTACACTGGGGGGCAAGTGCAAAAAAAAAAAAAGTCCTCAATAACAAGTGACACCCGAAGGAAGTTGGGGGGCATAAACATAAAATGGGTTTTAGTACACTATAGCGAATGAATTCAACATTTTGGTAGTACTAAAAACTCAACATAGAAAGCCCAAACAAGATGTCTGGGGCATATCGTGAAAAAAGCCTAAACAAATATACTTGGGGGCTGTCAAGTCGTATAATGTTAGTACCAAAACCAATGAAAAACCCAAACAAATATATTTGGGGGCATGTCAAGTCGGCACAACATTAATGTCAAATAGCGGTGAAAAAAACCAAGCAAATCTTGGGGACATGACAACATAGAAAGTCCAAACAAATACAAAGGCATGTCAAGTCAGCACGACGTCAGTGCCAAATTCCAATGAAAAACCCAAATGAAATACTTGGGGGGCATGTCAAGTCAGCAGGACGTTAGTGCCAAAACCATGAAAAACCCAAACAAAATACTTGAGGGCATGTCAAGTCAACACGATGTTAGTGCAAAATACCGATGAAAAAGCCCAAACAAATTCAGGGGCACATCAAGGTCAAAGCCCAAACCAATACTGGGGGGCATGCTAGGTCACTATGAAAAAAATAAATCATGAGGGCTAAGTGAAGTTCTAAGAGTAAGCACTAAGTGATCCTTAGTCTAAAAAACCCTTAAACACTTTTTGAGCCTATAAATATCATTTTTTTTTCGTAGCCAGTAACCTAAGCCTACGTTATAAGCCTAATAAAGCCCTTTCTGATCAAATACGAGTTATCTGGATCGATAAACGGTGCTTTTCCATTTGAAACAATCCTTACAAATGTTTTACAAAACATGATTTGAAACCTTCTTGACATAAGAGACTTGCAAATATTATTTCACATTCTTGTCAAAGTCAACATAAAACCCGACAATGAGATCACTTGAATTCTTTTGAGAACAAGCTTGTTAAACAAACATCAAAATGATTTTTGTGCTTGGAATGACTTTGAAATTCCAAAAGTTTTGCATGAAAATATTTTTACAAATAACCATCTCTTTCCTGCAAACACTCGTAGCCTAAAACACTCGGTGTGACATGGCCCAATTAGGACAATTAAAATGGTTTTTGTGCTTGGAATGACTTCAAAATTCCAAAATCCCACATGAAAATACCATCTTTGCAAATAATCAAACTCTTCCTACAAACACTTGAAACCCAAAACACTTTTGGGGTATGACCAAACAGGGGGCAATTTAAAATGCAATTGAAGTTGACTCTATCGTTTCTTTTCAAAGAATCTGGATCAAACTTAGGAGACATATTATCTCCAGCGGTCAAAATCAACAAGTGGTGGCTTGAGTATGCAAAAGCGAAGCCAGTCAAATCACGAGTTGACTCCATAATTCCTTTTCAAAGAATGCGGATCAATCTCGGGAAGATCTATCATCTCGGTGGTCAAAATCAACAAGTTGTGGCTTGAGTATGCGAAGCGAGAAGCCATCAAATCATGAAGTTGACTCCACAATTCTTTTCAAAGAATGCAGGTCAAACTCGGGGCATGTTGATATGGAAAATCTATCATCTCCGAGTGGTCAAAATCACAAGTTGCGGCTTCAGTAAGCAGATGCGAGAAGCCATCAAATTCAGAGGTCCAAATCTCGAAAAGAAGGCCTAGAGGAAGAAAGGGGACCTATATCTCTCAGGTAAGTATACATGCATCATCATGCATTGCATCCCCATCGAAAATCTAAAAGTATTCTAGATGGGTCGTAATATACGAACCTTCATTCATTTGGTGTGCACGCTTTTAAGCTCTTACCTCTTTGAGAATGCTTTTCAGCTTTCTCCTTTTTCTAATTTTGGGTGACATCATGCATTGCATCCCTATTGAAAATCTAAAAATATTCTGGAGGGATCGTACTTTACGAACCTTCATTCATCATTTTTGTACACGCTTTTCAGCTCACACATTTTCTATGTCCTTGAACATGCTTTTCAGCTTTATACTGTTGAGAATCTTAGGTGTCGTCATCCATTTCATCCCTATGGAGAATCTAGAAAATGTTTTGGAAGGGTCGTAATTTACGAACTTTCACTCATTTATTTTTGTGTACGCCTTTAGACTCTTAACTCTTTAATGCGCTTTTTAGCCTCGTCTTCTTTCCTGAACTTGATTGCCATCACGCGTGGCATCTCCCCACTAATAATCTAAGAAATGTTTTGGAGGAATTGTAATTTACGAACCTTCACTCATTGTCTTATGCGCGCCTTCGAGCCCTGACCACTTTCACTTTCTCGAGTGCCTAGAGAGTCTTTCATCAACATAGATAGAATGTTTTTCAACACTATCTCTTCTACCTTTTTAGTGTGCTTTCTAGCCATCAAAAATTAAAATAGTGTGCTTTTCAGCCCTATTTTTCTTTCATCTTCAAGTGAGTTTTCTAACCCTCTGTCATCTACTAAGATTGTGTGCTTTCCTACCCTATTTTCCCTTCATCTTCGAGTGAGTTTTCCAACCCTCGATCATCAACTAAGACAATGGCTTTCCAGCCCTATTTCCCTTAATCTTGAGTGAGTTTTCCGACCCTCGTTATCAAGTGAAATAGTGTGCTTTCCAACCCTATTTTCCCTTCATCTTCGAGTGCGTCTTCCAACCCTCATCATCAACTAAGATAGTGTGTTTTTCAGCCCTATTTTCCCCTATCTTCGAGTGAGTTTTCCATCCCTCGTCATCAATTGAAATAGTGTGCTTTCCAGCCCTATTTTTCCCTTCATCTTCGAGTGCATCTTCCAGCCCTCGTCATCAACTAAAATAGTGCGCTTTCCAGCCCTATTTCCCTTCATCTTCGAGTGAGTTTTCCAACCCTCGATCATCAACTAAGACAGTGGCTTTCCAGCCCTATTTCCCTTTATCTTCGAGTGAGTTTTCCAGCCCTCATCATCAATTGAAATAGTGTGCTTTCCAGTCCTATTTTCCCTTCATCTTCGAGTGAGTTTTCCAACCTTCAACCATCAATTAAAATAGTGCATTTTCTAGCCCTATTTCCCCTTCATCTTCAAGTGCGTTTTCCAACCCTCATCATCAACTTAAATAGTGTGCTTTCCTTCCCTATTTTCCCTTTATCTTCGAATGAGTTTTCCAACCCTCGACCATCAACTAAGATAGTGTGCTTCCGACCCTATTTTCCCTTCATCTTCGAGTGCGTTTTCCAACCCTCGTCATCAACTAAGATATTGTGCTTTCCAACCCTATTTTTCCCTTCATATTTGAGTGTGTTTCCTAACCCTCACCATCAATCAAAATAGTGTGCTTTCCTGCCCTATTTTCTCTTCATCTTCGAGTGAGTTTTTCAACCCTCGATCATCAACTAAGATAGTGTGCTTTCCAGCCCTATTTCCCCTACATCTTCGAGTGCGTTTTCTAACCCTCTTCATCAATTAAAATAGTGTGTTTTCCAACCCTATTTTCCCTTCATCTTCGAGTGAGTTTTCCAATCCTCGATCATCAACTAAGATAGTGTGCTTTCCAGCCCTATTTTCCCTTCATCTTTGAGTGAGTTTTCCAACCCTCGATCATCAACTAAGATAGTGTGCTTTCCAGCCCTATTTTCCCTTCATCTTCGAGTGAGTTTTCCAGCCCTCGTCATCAATTAAAATAGTGGCTTTCCAACCCTATTTCTCTCTCATCTGCGAGTGTGTTTTTTGTCCCTATTCTCTATTCATCTCCGAGTGCGTTTCCTAACCCTTACTATCAATTAAATAGTGCATATCTTAGACCTACTTTCATTCGAGAGCGTTTTCCAACCCTCTATCATCAATTAGGATAGTGCGCTGCTTAGTCATTCCTTTCCTCTCTTGAGCGAGTTTTTCAACCCTCAACCGTCAATTAGGGTAGTGCGCTTCTTAGCCATCCTTCTCCTCCTGTTTTAAGTGCGTTTTCAACCCTTAACCATAAGCTAAGATAGTGTGTTTTCCAACCCTATTTTTCTTCCTTTTACGTGATGCGTTTTCCAACCACCAATCAAGATAGTGCGTTTTCCAACCCTATTTTTCTTCCTTTTCGTGTGTGTTTTTCAACCACGAATCAAGATAGTGCGTTTTCCAACCACCAATCAAGATAGTTTTCTTCCTTTTCGTGTGCGTTTTCTAACCACCAATCAAGATAGTACGTTTTCCCTCTCTATCCTCCTTGTCAAGTGTGTTTTCCAACTTTAACCGTCAATTAAGATAGTGTGTTTTCCTTCCCTATTTCCCTCCTCTTTGAGTGCGTTTCCAACCCTCGACCATCAATTAGAATTTTGCATTTTCCATCCTTATCCCCCTTGTTTGAGCGCGTTTTCCAACCCTCGACCATAGATCCTAGATAGTGAGCTTTCTAGCCCTATATTCTATCCCATGAAATCTCCATTACCACTTTTTGCTTCCATCTGGGCAGGTCGCCCATCACAACAAGACCATCTCTTTGTTTTTACCATCTTCACTATTTTTCACCGGGTATTCACCCATCACAACAAGACCATCTTCACCATTTCCTGGGTAGGTCACCCATAACAATGAGACCATTTTCACCATTTTCACCTGGGTAGGTCACCTATTATAACGAGACCATCTTCACCTTTCACCCGGGTAGGTCACCCATTATAACGAGACCATATTCCCCTTTTTGACCTAGGTAGGTCACCCATTATAATGAGACCATTTTCCTGTATCATTCACAAACATCACAATCTTCCATTATTTTTAATGTCCTTCTTAGGCCCCAATTCTTTGGTAGTGCGCTTTCTAGCCCTATCTTACCATTCTTTTTTTAGTGCGCTTTCTAGCCCTCATTCTCATTTTTGGATGAATCAACTACTTCTTGGTCTGGTACATCCACCTTTCTTTTTCTTTACAACACT
The DNA here is from genome assembly GCA_032356905.1 of Salix exigua. Taxonomy (NCBI): domain Eukaryota; kingdom Viridiplantae; phylum Streptophyta; class Magnoliopsida; order Malpighiales; family Salicaceae; genus Salix; species Salix exigua. The sequence goes on from CM063603.1 coordinate 33,984,338, forward strand.
TACTATCTAAAGTCTTTTCCTAAACTTTAGTCGTAAGTATTGTAAAGAGGGGGCAACTGTCATCACCCAATTTTTGGGGGACTACTCAAAATATACCAAAAAATAACAAAAATAAAATAAAAGGAGCCGGTGTTGGCAGAAAAATTAATGTGGATTTTTTGGGCATTTTCGAAAGCCCGGTCGTACTTATTTTTACCCAGAAATGAAGGAAAATGCAGATTCAAAGCTAAAATAATTCATTATTGGATAAATTTGCATAAAACTTGAGTCGAAAGACATAATTATATTTTTATGGGCCAATTCGATTTAATCATCGGTCAATTTAAAATGTAATTATGATTTCGGAATTAATTGAGAGCCTAGTTAAAGGATTTAATTAAGCGCAAGGGCTTAATTATACTTTAAATATGTCAAATTAATTAAAAGCTTAATTGATGAGAAATTAAGTTTGGAAGCCTAATCTGGGTTAAATTGAGGCGGTTAGAATTTTTGATGACGAAACTTTTTGGGTGAAATTGGAAGCCAAAATTGAAGATAAAAAACATCATTCTTCCTGTTTTTCCTTTCAAAAAAAATCTATTTTTGTCACAACATATTTATCAAAAATAATAATAATAATAATAATAATTAAAAATAAAAAAAAATAATACAAAAAATAAATAAAAAATGTGTTAGCAACATGTTTGGCCATGCCGTGCCCATGCCACACCACCCACTTCACTTAACACACCATACCAGCCCCATGCCTCACCATGCCGAGTTTGCCTACAAAATGAAAGAAATTCACACGGGAGAGGGGAGGACACCAACAATTACCCCAAAAATTGACCGAAAAATACAAAAACCTAACCCTAAAAAACCATCTTCTTCTCTCAGGGAGGGATTGCGACCGCCAACCTTACGTGTGGCTGCAGTCCCATTTCTTTCTTTTTCATATTCCCTCTTCTTCTCTTCTACAACTAGCCTACCTCTCTTCTGCAACTTCAACAAAACCCAAACTCTCCTCGCCGATCCCTTCTCCTCCCGATCGGCCACCCACCAACAAACCGTTTTCTCTCCCTTGCCGTCGCTCTCTCTCAGACAACCTTCCCCTCCGGCCAGCTACCACATCCAGATCATCACCTTGTGCGGTGACCACCCTCGCCGTTTCTTCTCCTTCTCCGGCGACCACGCTCCCCGCTCCTCAGACCTTCCCAGCACCTCTGTTTCCCTCCCGTTAAACACCACGGCAAACAAACCCCATTTTCCATTCCCTTTCTTCCCGTCAGTCCCTCAACGCAGCAACAACTCCCTTCGCAGCCGCAGCCCATCCTTCTTCAACTGGTCACTACAACATCAGCCTTCCTCCCTAGCTTCCACTCTCTCCTCCGGACAGACCTTCACTTGCCTCACTCAAGCTGAACCACAACAACCCCCACGACCCCAGCCTTCATCTCTTCTCCTCAGCAGCTCAGCTGCCAGTCCAGCCACCACTTCGGGAAGAAGAACCCGAGAAAGACAGATCTGGGATTTGCAGAAGAAAACGGACTGTATTTGATTTTTGTGCGTTTTGTGTCGGGATTTCATTTTGTTTGCGGGGCATTGGGAACACCCTTGCCGTTCATAGTACAAGCGAAGGAGAAGGAGAAGGTCCGGGATCTGAAGGAGCGAAGAACAGATCTACAAAAAAATTGAATCTTGATCCTTGTGTTTCTGCTTGTATGCTTTGTTTGTGTTTTTGAAGGTCGCCGGGAGGTCATCTCTGGCGAGAGAGAAAGGAAGGGAAGAGGTCGAGTCCACAACCCCTGTTTTCATCTTCTCCAGTGGTGGCATGTGAGGCCACGCGCGCACGGTCGTTCGGTGGACCTCCATTACTAACACTTGTTTCGAGATTTTCACTTTGTATTTTTTTTATGTTTATGCTTTTTATTTGAACTTATTGCATTTTAATTGTTATTTGTGAAATGTAATGAAAATGAAATGAAAAAGGACAATGTGTGAGAGTTGTATTTTATTTGTAAAAATATAATGAAAAAGAAAAAGAGGATGTGTGTGTTGTGTTGGGTTTGTGTTCATTGAATTTTATGTTTGTTTTGATAAAAACAATATAAAATAAAATAAAAAATGTATTTTCTTTGCATGTCCAATGTTTCAAAAATATAAAAATCTTTTTTGGAATTTATTATTATCGTCTGGCTCGGTATTCGGATAAATAAATCTTAAGGATTTAAAAATCCAAAACATTTGGGGAATAATATGTTATTATTAATCTGTTCGGTGTTTGGATAAACAAATCGGTATCCAAAATATTCGACGGAATAATATACTATGATTCATTTTTGGTGTTTGGATAAATAAAATCTAAGGGGTTAGTATCCAAAATCGGTGTATAATAATCAATAAAATTCACAGGATTTTCCTAAGTCGTGATCAATTTATTTTTAATATTTTTGTGAATAAATACAACATATTTGAAGCATTCAAAATCACATCAAGGTATACAATGCGACTTACCTCGGGTAAGGCGTATAAGGGTGCTAATACCTTCCCTTTACGCAACTAGTCCCTTACCCTCGAATCTCCGAAGCGGACCAAGTACAAATCGAGTGTTCCTAGCGACCCTCAACGAGCAAGGTGGCGACTCCTCGAACTCCATCGTGAGAGCCGGGATCCCTCCGGGACACGCATGGCGACGTGCGGCTGAACATCATGGCATGATTTGGGATGAAGGGTGAGCTTGTGTTTGGTTGTGATTTCGATGGTGGGCTAAAGGGAAAAGGCAAGTAAGTCGTGGCGACTTGGGATGAATATGGCTCAAGTGATGCAGGTGGTAGTTGAGTAAAAGGGTAGACATGCTCATCAAAGATCACGTGTCTGGACACAAATATTTTGCCCGTGAATGGGTCAAGACATTTATATCCTTGATGCATATTACTGATACCCAGAAAAACACATTATTTTGAGCAGAAATCAAGTTTATGTTTATTAAAGGGGTGAAGAAATGGGTAGCATGCATAACAAAAACCCGCATGAGGGAAAATCAAGATCATGAGCAAACAATTTTTTCAGAGGTATCCTGTTTCGAGGAGAAGTGGGTAACCAATTTATAAGATAAGTGGCCATCATAAATGCATGATCCCAAAAGAAAGAGGGACTGAACTATGAGATAGAAGTGACATACTAGTTTCGACAATATGATAGTGTTTTCGTTCAATGGACCTATTTTGCTTGAGACGTGTGAGGGAAAAGATGTTGTATACCAATGGTTTCAAAATATTTGTGAAGAGAATGATATTCACCCCAATTGGTTTGGACAGACTTTGTCTTGCGCTTAAACTGTCTTTCAACAAGTTTTGAAATGAGCAAAAACTTTGTAAACATCCTATTTTTGTGGAATAGGATAAAGCCAAGTATATTTGTCTGTAATGATCAAAGAAAGACACATAAAATTTATTGCCACTAGTCACAATAATGGGGAAGGACCCCAAACATCTGAAAAAATTAGTTCAAGAGGAGAGTTTGAAGAAAAAGTAGAAACTGGAAAAGGAAGGCAGTGACTTTTGCCTTGTTGACAGCTGGAGCAAATGGAAGGACCTTTATTTATTGACACTGGAAGAGAGAATTGAGAAACAAGATGACGGACAATTTGGTTTGATGGATGTCTCATGTGAGAGTGCCACATTTCAAGAGGGACACGTTGACAGATGAAGGATTGGTGTTGATTTGTGGACGATACATCAGAGGGGAAGGGGTAAAGGTTGTTCTTAGTCTTGCCGTGCAGTAGAATTTTCCTGCTGGTTATGTCCTTCACCAAAAATTAAGAGACATGAAATTCAATAAATACATCATTGTCATTAGTAAATTGACTAATAGAAATAAGGTTCTTTTGGATTTTAGGCACATGTAAAAGTTGTGGTAATTTAAATGAGTTTGAATCGCGTGCAATTTGCATGAACCAATGTGTTGTATGTCTAAACTCGCCCCATCTCCAACGTGTATCCGATCACCTCATGTATACAGACTCATACTGAATATTTTGATGTTGGAATTCGTGTGATGATTGGTAGACCCAGTATCGGGATACCAATTTGTATCGCGTTGGATTGATGATTGGTCAAGTATGTCTGTCATGGTGGGAGGATTTCCTTAATATGCCTGATCAAAACGATGATAAGAATTGATGGCATTGTGGCCTATTTTATCACAAACTTGGCACAATGAGACGAGAGGAGGTTTGATGGCTAGATACACCTCTGTAACGTCCTATGCGTCCACGAACATGAGAATTATTTTGTTGATAGGATTGTTGTGGACAAAATTTATTGGAATATTCTGTCTGGGGAGGGAAAAATTATTGTGGAGAAAACTGTTTCCCTCCTCGATGTCTAAATCCTTCAGAGCGTGTAGCAGTGTTAGCAGAGCCAATAGTTGATTCAAGACCCGAGTGGTGATGTTCTAGTCGTAACTCAAAATTGAGAAGATGATCGAATACATCTTCTCTGCTCATTGAGTCCGACTGAGTTATTATAGCGATGAAAAATGCATCATAGGTGGAGTCCAATCCACTTAGTAAATAGGATTGAAATTCATAGGGAGTAATGACTCACCAATAGCAACTAGAGTATCGGCAAGAGTCTTGATCTTTTGAAAATAATCGAGATTGATTGATTTCCTTTTGATGATAGAAAGGATTGTCTAGTCTGCATTGCACAGGCACGGAATGGGAGGAGAAAATAGTTTCGGGGCAACCTAAACTTCTCCGGAGGTGGAGATTCCCACCATTTGTGCTAGAATATTTTCAGATAGGGAGGAGACTAGTGTGCTTAGCACCACTTGATCTTGATCAAACCGGACAATGTAACTGGGTTGAGTATTTGAGAAGGTGCGGTTTCAAACGTTGCTCGCAGCAGGATTGATAATATGAGTGGGTGGTTGGGTTATGGAACCATTAACATAGCCAAAAGCCTTTGCCCACGTAAGTAAGGTTCAATTTGAGCTTTCCACAATAAATAATTATCTTTCATAAGTTTAATGGTGACAAGGATATGAATACTGATAGGGGTGATTGGAGTGGAAGCCATTTGTGAATCGAAAAGAATAACAAAAGAAAGAAAAGAAAGAGACAGAGGTCACGCTATAGCTCGATACCATAAAGTAATACAAGAATAGAAGTAATTCTCTGTATGTTTTACTGAGTCGAGTGGCACCTTTATATATAGCACATTCTATACATGGTAAATATCAAAACAAGTAAATTACAAATCAATAGCCTAATATCATGCACAAGATACACGTATAATCATTGCACTAATTGCTCTTAATGATAATAGTCAAAGCTTCCAAACTAAGCGAGTATTATCCTTTACAATCGAGGATAGTTGTCTCAATGGAGATTTCCTAACAGACATCCAAAGAAGTTCTTTCAGATTCAGGTTGCCCGACCATTTCTCATGAGCGATCAATCGGGAGATGGTAGCCACTAGCATGAAAGAAATGATCGCTTGCTAGCTTAGGTAGCGTGGAAAGCAAGTTCTAATGAACGAGTATATTGTTAGAAGATAAGAATGTATATATTATCTTTCCTATTTACTGCATATATTCTTTCCTGCAATAGCCTAAAATTTAGCTAAAATAGCTCATAGAGTCCTCGATCACAGAGTCCTAATTTCGATTTGTAGGGATAGTCAAGAGACTCTCATTGTACAAATTCAGATTGATGATCAATAAAATACATCAATACATTTAGTATTTCTTTTATCTTTCCAAGTCGAATTGAAGCAAAGTTCAAGGAGTGAATCCCATATGCCTGATAGCTCCACGCTCAACTCTTCCTTTTTTCATACCTCGAAAAGACTATCACCTAGCTTCGACTCGAGAAGATATTGTTAAGTGCATCGAACTTAATGTCAACTCGGTTTAGTGGATGTTTGGGACTGCGTTCCAACTCGTTGTTGCATTGGACCGTGACCCCAACATTGAATACTACCAAACATTTAAGGGAAGTTTAGGTGAGGGTCCCACTAGTTTTATTAGAAACACGCAAAAGTTATCGAGAACCGAGCACGGCACATACACCCACTAAATGACAATACATCGCCAAAAGAAAAATCAACCAAAATAATTGCGGATCATCCTCTCGTCTCCATCTCGACCTCTCGTCTTCCTAATCTCTCATCAACTCATACGCACCTCGTCTCCCTCGGCGCCTCGTCTCTCACACACATAGTCTCTGCTGCAGATCATCCCTCTCCCTCATCTCCGCCTCTCGTCTCGTCTCGCCTCTCGTCACCCTCAACCCTATAAAACCGGTCCCCATCCGGTTCAAGTCCTGTGCGATTAGCCCTCACATAGTAGTAGTGCTCTATCTTCCTCTCCTTTTGTTAATTTTTCCTTTAGTTTTTGTTTCTTTTTAATATATCACTAAAATTTTATGTTTCATAGAAAACATTTTATATATAGCCTTAATAAGCGTAAATCATAGCTTTAGCCAGCAACATCCCCTGCAATATAGAGAGAAAATGAGATTAATTCTGACATCAAACTTTGTTGTGTAGTTTAAATAGGTGAATTGGGGTTCGTAGTAGTGCGCTTTTTTTTCTATATGTTTCTCTTTTTGGGTACTTGGAATTTTTGATCCATTAGGGTTTCTTGGGTTAGTTATTGCTAAGGGAAAATGGACAAGAAGAAGGTATGTTTTTTAGGCTTCGGCTTCTCTTGATGGGCCTTGTCTTTTTTTGGATTTGGGGCCTCGACTTCGTAGTTCCCTTTCTGCTAGGCTTTGTCCTATTCTGGGGTTTTTTTTGTGTGGTTTCTTAGCCCTTTGAGAGCCTGTTCTCTTTAGGGCTGCTGTGTGGGTGTTTAGCCCATCAGCTTCTTCCTGTTCTTTCCTCATTCTTTAATCCATTTTGACTTTGGTTCAAAAAAATGGACAAGAAGAAGGTGGCAGTGCCATTAGTGTGCCATGGACATTCGCGTCCTGTTGTGGATTTATTTTATAGTCCTATCACTCCTAATGGCTTCTTTCTCATTAGTGCTAGCAAGGGTATGGCTACTCTCTCTCTCTCTTTTTTCTAAGGTTTTCTATTGTTTAAATCAGTGAGTTAATCCATTTTCGTTTGGGTATCTGTTGCTAACTGTGATTCTAGATTCCATTGAGCACTTAGGTTTCCTTTGAATAGTCATTTAGTCATTACTCATTACTCATTAAGACTGTTACTTCATTTCTGTTACTTATGCCATTGAATTTTGAATTGCTCTTACATTCTTCTGATTTAGTGAAAGCTTGGTCTAGGTTTTGTTCACTGCTGCAAGATATGAATTTGATACTAATTTAATTGTATTTTAGATGTTAATCTGTGATCTTTTTGATATTGTAGATTGGGAATCGAGATTTCAACACTAATCATTATTATTTCTCCTATTTTTAATATGGCAACAAAGAATCAAATAGTCATTATCTTTATCCCTTGTTCCATACTTCTTCCGAATGCATGATAACCCAAAAAGGTTGTGGATCATTTAATTGTCTCTTTGTGCTAATGTGAATGGAGTCATGGAATTACTGAGCTAGGATTTGCATAATGATTGATTCGTGATTTGTTAACTGAAAATTGGTGTGAAGCCTCTATTCATCGAGATCTTGTAAATTCTCACTTCAAAATAACATTATCCTTTGAAATTCAGATTCTAGTCCCATGTTGAGAAATGGGGAGACTGGTGATTGGATTGGAACCTTTGAAGGGCACAAAGGTGCGGTGTGGAGTTGCTGCCTGGACACTAATGCTTTGCGTGCAGCATCTGGCTCCGCTGATTTTTCTGCGTATGTAATTTAAGCTCCTTTTATGTTTTGAAATTCATGAATATATATTAACTTATGTATTCCTTTCAAGTGACCTGTATACTTCATTGTTTAGGCAATTTTCTTTCAAGACCCTCTCTCTTTCTTTCATGTTTGTACACATGGTGGCAAGTGGAAAGATGCTAAATGATCAACAGATCATAAATCCAATCAATTTAGAGAGGTTCTATAATATATCTGGTATATTGTTTGCAGGAAATTGTGGGATGCATTGACAGGGGACGAATTACAGTCTTTTGAGCATAAGCATATTGTTCGAGCATGCACATTTTCGGAGGTAGAATTGATTTTTCTTCTATTCTATTACCTTTTTATTTTCTCGAGTCTGATTACTTTGGTTTATAAAAGGTA
>CM063603.1:33993025-34021216 GCA_032356905.1 Salix exigua
ATCGTCTCCATCATCATCGAATCTGTCATTTGTATCCACATAAATCAACTATCTTCAGCCTGATTTTAGGATGAGAAGTAGTAATGACCATAAGGCAGCCGCTAATTACAACTGGTCACTAAGTAAGACTTATGCATGTTGCGCCTGTTCAATTGTGTTAAACTGGTGCCTCAGCAACTTCTTAGTATTGTACCCAACTTAAGTTCAAAAGATAAAATAACATCATCAACATAAGAAGCTAGTACCATAGGTTCAAAGAACTGTTAGACCACAAAAACTTGATTCTTTCAATTCCTAAGACTCTTCTTTTGTTATTTCATAGGCAGCTCCCACCGATTCCACACAACACTGCTGCATAACTGGAGTAATCAAACCCTGGTCCAGGAAATTCTGTGTTGTAACTAGAAAAACTATCTCTGATCAACAAACTTTTCCATACCATCCAACAAATCTTTGCGGTTGACATCTAAAGTGTGGAAAAATTAGGCCTAAAATGTGCATTTCTTGGTTCTCTGATAGCAGCATTCATCGACTATAAACCTATCATCCAATCAGGAAATCTAAGGTGATTGGTTTAGTACGCATTACAATAAATAAGATTCCGCTTCCTTCCCTGACTGAAATGCATTAAGCCTTCCAATAGCTAATAGGAATAACATTGCAAAAGGTTTTGGAACTAAAATGGGAGGGGATAAACCAGCAAAGGCACACGGCTCCAAACGAATACTAAAAACTATCTAATCAACAGCATGAAAAGAAACCCAACAACTAAATCCGTCCATATTTAGGCACATTCGCCTAATTAAACACACAATTAAATATTGATTCTTTTTGCTCTGGCTTACGCAATGAAGGTGCCAAAAAATCCCTCTGATAAAAAAAGCAAGATACCCCACGATTAGATTTCTCTATATAAACACAAAAACACGTAAACTTTAATCATTAAAAATAAAGACTCTCTTTTAGTTTTTTTTCTTACACATTAAGGGTGCCAGAAACAGTGTCGTTAGCAGAGCGAACAGCAGCTTCAAGATCTAAGCTGCCGAAGCTTCGTAATCCATTGGTGGATTCATTTGCATCACTTGTTGCTGCATATGAGTTCCAATCAGCCAACAAAGAAGATGAGGGTTTCTCTCGTAGTTGATCTTCGCCACTGCTTGAAAACCATCTCTGCATTGTTTTAATTGAAAATAAAGACGATCCAGTTGATGATTTTGGTTAAAGTTTAAGAATTTTGTGAAAAGAAACCATTTTGGTGATGATGCTTCAATGTTTACCGGACTAGTGCAGACACTAATAATTCTTAGAAGTTATTGAAAAGAAAAGGACAGTTTTGACAGGAACGATGCCGTTTGAATTGCGGATTAGTAATTCTTTTCCAATTTAATCGTATTTGGTAGTATTTTATTTTAAAAAAAATGATATCAACCGCCTTATTATGTTTAGACAAGTTTGATCAAATTAAGTAAGGCAAAATTAGCAACTAAAAGCAGCCAGGATTCGGACATTGATCAAATGTATACACACAAATCAAACGATTGGCAAGCAATTTTCTTACCATTTAATTTCTTCCGAGGAAAGGTTAGAATATAATTTGGCTTTAAAGTACAAGATCCGGATAGTAGAGTAGAAAAATGGCAAGCATCAGCAAAGCGATATGCACCAGAAATTGCAAATGGCTCCAAGTGAGCTGGAACAATTTTTAGTGGTCATGATCATTTCCACAAAACCATTTCCAAATGAATAATAATTCTCTTTAACAAGTCTAAAGAGGTATTCAAGGTTTTGTGTCATCACCAGCATTAGTTCTAGAAAGAATGAATACAAATATAGGAGGCAAACTTAAAGGACTTTCAAGAGCTGCACTTCAAATATGAGAGGCTCAGTTGCATGAGAGAAGAGGCTACGTCGAGGGCCAAACTGAAACCAAAAGCCATTGCCATAATCATCACCAAATATAATGCAAGTAGAAAACTTAAAACAGGAGAATCACTTGAGTAGCACGTAGTTATCATCTCGATAAAAAACTTGCCCTTTTTTCATTTTCAAAGTACAGAAATTCACTCTAAAATGATTTGGAGATAAATTTATTTTATATCTCTGTTTCTAACTCCCAAACCAAACATGTTTTTTTGTCTTTTCTGTCAGGAAACACTAAACATACACAAACTTGGGCACATGATAAAAGGAATCACCTCATCAGGGACTGGTTTCAAGTTTTCATTTACGTATCCAACAGAAGGAGGTATCAATGCTCTTCTCTTACCTGGAAGGAGAAAAAAAAAGGGTCTATGGACGAAAACAACCGATCCTCATTCTCAAACTAGTAATAAGGTCCTTGAGCATACCTCCAACCTTCATGCCAATCAACACTTCCTTCAAGCCCTTAATAATCTGTCGAGGGCAGAAACTTACGGTTTGAAAACACAACTTCGGCCACAAAAGCTTATTAACATGCAGCAAATGATGGTGAAAAACTAGGATTTCTGTTCATAAGCAAGACATCAATCTTGATGTCGGTAAGTTTGTATTTCTATAGTATGTATGATAGTTGATGGAACCATCAGTATAATATATAGGAAGTATGAAATTTTCAATGATATGCTATTAGTTTGTTCTTGGCAGAATTCCTGGCTGGAAATAGGAACGTTTGCTCCCCATTTTGAGCTATTAATAGAGGGCAGAAGTGCAATTGATCGGAGGTCCTAACACTTTCAAGTCCATTATCTAAACTTGATAACGAACTTCTACCATACCTGGTTCTCATCCAAAGGAAGTATGACAGGCGAGCTTTCTCCGCTGAATTGATCCACAGTGCTGCATTAATGCATGATTAGAGAACAAGATCGGCCTCATTAATAGGTAATAGAAGATAGTATATCAGCAAAACATGTGACAGCACAATTGATTCACAGAACCAACAGATATTTATGCAAGACATTAAAACCCACATGAGATTTAGACAACACTCACCTATGAACAAAATATCCATTTGAACGCCTGCATACATAGTTAACCTCAACTATATCTCCCTCTTGAGCTTCTGACCCTTCCCCTTCAATAATCTCTATATATAGAAATTTGTAGGTTGTAAGTTCAAGTAATAAGCAACTACTCAGCAAGATTAAGAAAGTAGATACCTTGAAACCTAACCCCGCTGGCAAGCTTCAGTGTCCTGGGCACTTCAAATTCCAATCAAAACAATCATATCAGAGCTACGAAACAGTACAGATAAAACATCTTATGGGCCTACAAAAAGATCAACATTGATAAATAAAAAAAAACAAATGAGCTAGTAGATACGACAAACAAGAACTTACCGAATAACTTCAGGCTCCTTCATCTCTGGCATCGGCGCAGCCAAAACTGGATTGATGGATAATAGGAGAGTATTGAATCCACAAAACTTCAGCACCATCCTCCTCGACAATCTTTTTATTTCAAGTGAAGAAAATTTGCATTTGAAGTCTATGGGCATCGCATCCTTGGGTCTGGTACAGCTGGTTCGTGCAAGAGACAACATTATCAATCAATGTGAACCACTTGGCTGTTTAGGCTGTCATTTCTATCAAATTAACTGGCTTGACACTTCTTTTCTATGTTAATTGTTCTCCATTAACAAGCATTCAAGCAGCAGAACCATCAACCAAAATCCTGTGTTCCCAAAATCCTAAAACTGGTTGTGATGAGATAAAATGATCAAGAACAGGCCAACATGCTATTACAGCCTGATAATGCACAGAAACATAATAAGCATTTCACAGTACTACAAGTCACATGAACTTCATTCTGGCAACAGTTGAATGCAAAGAATGCATATAAGAACAAGTATACAATCACATACATGATGAATTGAGAAAACAAAAAAGCATAAATCTTTATTTACCTTGTAAACTTGGAAGTGCAAGGGAAGTGAAGCAAAGTTCGGAATGGAAGAGCATCCATCATCAAAAGACAGCATCAAATGGATGGTTTCAGAAGGTGTTAAATGATGGATAACATGATAAGCTGAGTGGACTTGGTTTGTCGAAGTATTAATTAACAAAATATAAAAGGTGTGAGCCTCAATTATAAAATTATTTTTTTTATTTGTGTTTAGTTTTTTTATAATTGTTTTTTAATATTATGTTATTTTGAGAATTGTATTTTATAATTTTTTTACATCGGGTTATATACTAGTCTTATTATTGTTGTTGTTTTTATTTTAACCTTCAATATTCAATTTATTACAAATAATATTCAATTTATTACAAATAAGATGTTGTATTTTCTTTCAATTTATTTTTATGAATTCATCTTCATCTTATAATCTAAGTCTTGAGTTTAATAAGTTGATTCTGATTATGTTTTTTTTTTAATATTTTTTTATTTTATCCTTCAATATTATATTGGTTGAAAATTATACTTTATAATTTCTTTTTCTAAGAAATTATTTTGATCTCATAACTTAGGTCTCAGATTTGACCGGTTGATTGTGTTTTTTCTTCTTCTTTTAATTGGGTTTCATAAATCTTTTATTTGTTTTCTATGAGTTTATTTTATATTATGATTCAAGTTACATATTTGATAGATTAATCTAGGTTGACTCAATTATGTTTTGAGTTATTTTATAATTATTATCTTTTTTTCAATTTCATCCAATAACTCAATGTTTTTTTTTTAATTTTATCATTCCATATTAGATTCTTTGACGATTAGATTAAGTTATATTTATTTTCAATTTTCTTGAGTTATCATGTTTTCATGAATTTAGCCTTTTCTTGATTTCTTTGATCTCATGGAAATGGAGCTTTATAAAAAAAATCTCTTTATTTTTTATAAAAATTATTCAGGTTTCATGATTCTAGTCACAAGTTTAAGAAATTAGCTAAAGTGGACTTGGACTATTTTTTATTCTTTTTTAAATTTATTTTCTTATTTTATCCTTAAACATTGGATTGATTGAAATCAAACATCTTTTTTTTTATATGGTTATCATGATCTTATAACCCAGGTTGTTGATTTGGCAGTTACACACATGTAGTTTTTTTTTTATTATTATTCAATACTAAATTGATTAAAAATTGATCTTCATAATTTATTTTAATTTATTTTCTAAAAAGTTATCATTAGAATTAAAATCGAGACAAAAACGACATCATTTTATCTCGGTTTTTTTAACGGCACGGAACGTTCCCGCCATTCTGGCCGGAACGGAACGGTATTGACAACCCTGCTTAGAAGCTGAGAATAGTGTTTAACAAGTTAACCCGAGTTGACTTGAGATGTTTTTGTCTTTTTTTATTGTTTTTTTTAATTTCTTCACTCAACACTTAGTTAATTAGAAATTGAGTTTTATAATATGTTTTGATTTGTTTTCCATGAGGATATCTTGGTTTTATAATCAAAGTCACTGGGTTTTGGTACTTTAACCTTTGGTAATTCGAGTTATTTTTTAAGAAGTTATCATGTTCTCATGATTTAGATCACGTGTCTTTCAACATTAGATTTTTTTATTAGTTTGTCTTCATCTCGTGACTTAGGTTATAAGTTTGACAGGTTAACCCAATTTCCCCATAATTTCTTCACTTAACACTATATTTGACACTATATTTGATTAAAAATCAAGTTTCATGATTTGTTTTAGTTTGCTTTTTATTAGGTTATTTTGGTATCATAATTAAAAAAAATAGTTCTTAACAGGTTAACCTGGGTTGACTTGACTTATTTTTTGTATCATTTACTTAATTACATTTTTTTACAAATTGTATTGTTCAACATTGGGTCTAAAATGAGCGATTGAGAGTTAACTTTCATAATTTGTTTTGATTTACTCTTTATGGTGTTATCTATGTTTTATAACCAAAGTTATAGATTTGATAAGTTAATCCACGTTAAATCATGTAATTTTTTTTTTCTATAAAGCTATCTTAACTTGATGATCCGAGTCATGAGTTTAGTAGATTGAGTCAAGCTTAATGATCCGAGTCATGAGTTTGGTAGATTGAGTCAATTTGTTTCTTATGTTATTTTAATTGATTTCTTTTTTAATCACAAGCTTCAAGATTGAGCTGGTTAGGGATTCAAATTTATAATTTATTTCAATTTATTTTTCATGGAGTTATCTCGGTCTTATAACCTAGATCGCAAGTTTGACAGGGTACCTTGAGTTACCTTTCAAGGTATTTCTTTAATTGATATTTTTTTAATTATATCCTTGAACATTGAGTTGATTAGAAATTAAGCTTCATATTTTCTTTTTTCCTGAGAAGTTATTATAGTTCCATAACTTAGATCATAAATTTAATATGTTAACTTGAATTGACCAAAAACAACCAATAAATTGTTGTCCCAATTAAAAAAAAAGATATTATCATGAAATTATTTCTTAGTCAAATTATTTCTTAATCAAAATCAACCGGATTACATTGGATCAACATCCACAAGATTTAAAACAAAAACATTAGAACAAAAATATTAGGAACATCTAAATATCTTTTATATATATTAAAAAACAATCTGACCCGACCGACCTTGTATCACCTTCTAGTAGCAAGCTATATTACAAAGAATAAGATATGAAATACTATCAAGATTATGCCTTGGTTCACTTCACTTGCTAGCAAAGATAATATTGACACAGTAACAGTTGTTACCTCGAGCATAAAATCTGATAAAACAAAATAAAAGAATTTAGGACCCTTATGATAATCAAAATAATCTCTAGCTTTTGCTAGGCCACTCCAATGTGAAATCCAACAGCTGCTGAAACCATTGTTTCATATTGAGGTCTAGCAGTTTCTTCGTTGTACATCTTCTGCTACTCGCAGTTTCAAATCCTCCAATGCCCGACTGCTAGTAATAGAAGTTTCAGTGGCATAGGCACGCATCCAAGCTTCCTGGAGTTGAAGGACATATTCCAAATGCCACAAAACTTCCCCCATGGCTGGACGAGTCTTTCCCTCATCAGCAAGGCATTTTTCTGCTATCTCTCTGAACTTCTTCAATGACTCCGGGCAAGAATTTCCTCTGAGACGCGGGTCGATTATGGTCTCGAACGACCTCTATCGCTGCCACTTCATTGCCCACTCTACAAGGTTGATCTGGTCTTTTGGCAAGCTTGGATTTATAACAGGTCGAGAACATACAACTTCAAACAGAACAACGCCGAATGAGTAAACATCGGATTTCTCAGTCAAATGCTGTCGACAGAAGTATTCAGGATCAAGATATCCAAAGCTCCCTTTCACTGCTGTACTCACATGTGTATGGTCCAAAGCTGGACCATCTTTAGACAACCTGAAATCTGCCATTTTTGCTACAAAATTCTCGTCAAGCAATATGTTGGTTGTCTTAACATCCCTGTGAATTATTCCTCGATCTGCTCCTGTATGAAGGTAATGGAGTCCCCTGGCAGCTCCAGTGCATGCTTCTAAGCGTTGCTTCCATGTCAATGGAGGAAAATCACTCCCAAAAAGATGACTCCTAAGAGATCCATTTGCCATATACTCATAAACCAAGATCATCTCATTCTGTTCATCGCAGAAGACGATCAAAGAGACCAGATGCTTGTGCCTTAACTTTGAAAGCATCTCAATCTCAGTTTCAAACTCAGTCAGGCCTTGCTCGGATTGCGGGTTTGACCGCTTGATTGTATACTTTACCGAAGCCTTTGACTCCAATCACCAAACTGTCATCAAAATTGTCTGTTGCAACACGAATCTCTGAGAGTGTGAACCACCTTCCGACTCTAGTAAATGCGGCCACGGATCCATTCAGGGTTTGGACCCCTCCCTTAGCATTAACAATGCTACTTAAAACAACATCATGCATGAATAGTAGACGCCACCCAGGAGGGTTGTCTTTGGTATTTGCTCATTTCATTTCTCTGACTTTTGCAGAAGCAAAAGATACAGGTACATGAAATGGCGATAATGAGAACAAAAGCTACACCTGCTCCAATCCCCAACCAGAGAATCCAAGATTTTAAATGACTAGCAGATTTCCCAGTTGGACCAATTCTATCATCATATGCAAGATTCCCACTTCAGCTCAGCTTGAAAATCTTCAACCCATTCAACAGAGCATCGGTTCCCGAAGCACCAACTGCAGTGTCAGGACCCAATTGGATCCAAAGGGTGTTGAATTTGGCAGATATTACATCAAAATAATCGTTATGATACGCTATGTTCTTCCCTCCTGCTCGCGAATAAACATCAAAGTTATTTGCAGCAGTCTTGTTGTTTATATAGACCTTGAAAATCCTCTGGTTTGCCTCGTCATATACCAGCTCACAAAAATGTAACCTAACTAAATAATCAAAATCAGGATCTACTTCGAATTTCCATGACATGTTAAACTTTTTCTCCAGGACTTCAGTATTGGACATTATTCTTCCTGTTTCATACACAAGAAGAGGACCCACCGAGGAATAATTGTTGGAAGCATAAGTGAGATTAGAATTGTTCTTGATTTCAACACCAGAATCCGCTGGAATCATGTAGCTGGAATCCACTTCCCATTTCCTCCAAAGATCAGAATCCTGATCAGGTTTAATCTCTTGTCCCCCGACATTCAACCTATTCATGGCATGCTTATTGATGCCGTTCGTTTCGCTCGAAACGACCAAAGCGTTCGTCAGCAGGCAAAAAGCGAGACAAAACGACGTTGTTTTGTCTCATTTTAAATACCGGCCGGTACCCTAAATACCGGTCAAATACCGGCCGAAACACCCCGGAATCATACCGGGTGTTCCGTTTCGGCCAGTTAAAACTTAAAATGCTTGTTATTAAAATTAAAATCCAATTTGTCTCTTTTCTTCATCAGTTCATCTTCTTCTCCCGTTTCCCCCAAAATTCCAAATCAAAATCCCTAAATCTTCTCTTCCTCAGCCCTCTCTCTCAACTCAATCGACATCTCCCAAGACTCTCAAGTCTCAACAGTCAATTGATCAATATTCTTCTCTCAAATCTCTCAACTCAACACCAACGATTATCTTCTCTCAACTCAACGCCAACGATTATCTTCCTCGGAATCATCTTCGCCAGACCTCACTTGAGCAATCACCAACGCAATCGCAGACTCCTCACTCCTCAGGTCAGTACTCTTTCTTCTGATTATATTGTGGTATAAAAAAACTACGTTGGAGCTATTTCATTTTCATGCCCCTGTGTGAGATTGTCGTGTGCACTGTGCACCTAGCTTGACTGCTTGAGATCACATTGGGGAGCTCAACAGGGAGAGGAGAGTAGCAACAATGCGTTAGTGAAAGAAAATTTTCTCTTGGTCTGTGAAAGCCTAGCATTAAAGATGCTTAGCAATACAAATTTTTTTCTTGTATCAGTTGACACTTGACATGCCAATTTCTGCCAAACATGATGATGTATATGTTTTGTGCTTACGATTCAGTGGTGAAATTCTGAGTAAATCAATGCCTTGCTTAATTATCATTACTGCTGAAGGTAAAAGTCATCTGTAAGGAAACTATATTTGGCCTAAATCTGCTGAATAGGATTGCTAAAAGTGTTAGTTGAGTGTAATGTTGATTTTGATCAAAATAGTGGACTCATTGATCATCGGGTTTGATAAAAAATGTGAAATATTTATGTAACTTGAAATTGCCTGGATCCGTGTCACTGTTATTCTCTTATATCCAGGTCTTCTCTGTTCTTCTTTATACGATACTATTGTTTTCCCTTTGAATTTCATTTACTGTTTCTGTTTCTTATGGATGATGTCATCACCCAAATTTTGGGTGACTCCCAAAATATATAAAAATAACAAAAATAAAATAAAAGAGGTCGGGGTTTTTAGAAAAATCAATGTGCAAATTTGGTTGTTTTCGAGAGTCTAATTGTATCTCTTTTGTCCCAAAAAAAATAGAGAAAAAATACAGATTTAAGGAAATATAATATATCGCTAGATAAATCTGTGTAAAAATTAAGTCAAGCATTATAATTATATTTTTATGGTTTGATTTGATTTTATCGTCGACCAATTTAAAAATGTAATTATATTTGAGAATTAATTTGGGTTCTAATTGAAGGATTTAATTAAGTGCAAGGACTTAATTATACTTTAAATTAGTCTTGTCAAATTAATTAAGGGCTTAATTGATAAAGAATCAAACGCTTGAGTTTAATTTGGGTTCAATTGAGAATTTTGGAGTTTTCGAGGACCGAATTGTATTTTTCCAATTCAATTGCACAAAATTAAGGATCAAATTACACAGATCTGAAACCAAGAACCAAAGTGGAAAAGATGTGTAAACTAAGGACTAAAGTGAAACAATGTGTAACTTGTTACTCTATAAATAGCCCCGAAATTCAGCCAAAGGGATCAACGATGACACCCGAAATTGAGACCCCCGAAAATTAGCAAAAAAATTAGAAAGAGAAAAACCTAAACCTAAAAGGAGAAGCCATCTTTTCTATCCGGGAGAGGGTGCAGTCGCCGACTTTCTCTGTAGTCTGCAGCCCCATTATTTTTCTTTTCATCTTTTATTCTTTCACTTCCCATCTGGACACTTTCGATTTCTCGATCGATCACTCTCCTCGCTGTTTCCCTTCCCTCACCGGCGAACCGATCGGCCAGTCCCCACACTTTCCCTTACATCCTCTCTATCCGACCCCACGATCGGCCATCTTCCATATTTTTCAATTTTCCTTTCCTCTTCTCCAATCAGACCAGCCCATCTCCGGCCGACCTCCTCCTCGCCGATCCCTTCACTCCAGCCATCACAACCCCTTTTCTTCCTCCGGCGACCAGCCTTCCCCTCCGATCGACCCTCCTTTCAAGCCGTCGGTGGCGGCTTCTCTGTGCCGACGGCTTCCCTTTCTCAGTCGTTCGGCTCTCCATTCATCGGCCGACCATCGCCTCCTCTCGGTCCCTCCCCACGATCTCACACCCTCACTTCATCTCCTTCCCGCAGCCTAACTCCCTTTTCCGATCTGCAGCTCAACACTCCGATCAGTCGTGGTCGCAACCCCATCGATTCGTCTTTTCTTCTTCTTCGAGCAGCGACGCCGACCACCGTCGCCCCAAGCGGCTTCCCTCATCATCCACGGCAGCAGCTCTTAGCCAACAAATCGGCCACTATACAACCACCATTTGAAAAAAAGGGAAGAACCCGAGACTCGAGGAAAAGGGACGAATAGATCCGAGATCCGAAACCGAAGCATTGGTGCTCTGTGTGTTCGCTTGTGTGTTTTGTTTGTGTTTGCAAGTCACCGAGCACCGCTACTGGCGAGAAGAAGAGGAAAATAGAAGGACAACCTAAGAAGAAGACCAGATCTGTTGACTTTGGGAAGAAGCCGAGAACAGATCCAAAAGAATTGATTTTGTGTTGCCCTTGTGCATTTGTGTGTGTTTCCTTTGTTTTTGCAGGTCACCGGAAACCATCGCCGCGAGAGAAAGGGAGGAAGCCGATCCGCCCGTTGTCATCTGTTCACCGACGGCAGCATAGTGGAACCACGCTGCTGCCGATGGACTGATGGCGCGTGGGTAGACGCGCCACCCGCCTCCGACAGCGTTGCCACCGTCTGAAGCTGTTGCAAGGTTTTTTTGTGTAATCTTCCTTTTATGTTCATGTTTTCATTGGAATTTATTGTATTTTTAATTGTTAGTTGAAAATGTAAAAAAATACAATGTGTGTTAGTTTATTTTATTTGTAAGAATATAATGAAAAAGAAAAAATAGAATGCGGGTGTGTGGTGTTGGGTGTGTGTTCATTCAATTTTATTTTTGTTTTGATAAAATAAAAAAAATGTATTTTCTTTGCATATGCCCAATGTTTCAAAATATAAAGAATCTTTTTATGGAATTTATTATTATCTTTAGTATTCGGATAAATAAATCTTAAGGATTAAAAAAAATCCAAAATATTCGGGGAACAATATGCTATTATTAATTGTTCGGTATTTGGATAAACAAATCGGTATCCAAAATATTCGACGGGAATAATATACTATTTTTCAATGTTTGGATAAATAAAATCTAAAGGGTTAGTATCCGAAATATTTCACGAGGATAATAATCAATAAAACTCACATGATTTTTCTAAGTTGTGATTGATTTTTTTATCATAACATTTTTGTGAATAAATTTGATATATTTGAAATATTTAAAATTACATCAAGA
The DNA here is from genome assembly GCA_032356905.1 of Salix exigua. NCBI lineage: Eukaryota > Viridiplantae > Streptophyta > Magnoliopsida > Malpighiales > Salicaceae > Salix > Salix exigua. The sequence goes on from CM063603.1 coordinate 34,005,143, forward strand.
TAGACAATGCGACTTACCTCCAGTAAGGCGTATAAGGGTGTTAACACTTTCCCTTTACGCAACCAGTCCCTTACCCTCGAATCCCTAACTAGGCCGAGTATAAATCGGGTGATCCTAGCGACCCTCAACAGCAAGGTGGCGACTCCTCAAATCCACTGCGAGAGCCGGGATCCCTCCCGGGACGCATGGCGACGCATGCGACAGAATGGCGACTCACTGGGATGGTATTTTTCTGAAAAATATTGGACTAAGCTTTGAATATTTTGATGTGATTTATGTGTTTCAATTTGTTTGAATTTTATGTGTGTATTTTTAGCAAGTCTTTTGCATTTCTAATTTGTGCATATGTTCATGTATTTTTAGCAAGTTTTTAACATGTATTTTTACTGTTTTAGCATGCATTTTATTTTCAATTGATGCATAACATTCAATATAAATTAATGTCGAGCATGCATTTTAATTTCTAGTGTAAACCAAATTTTAAGTTAGGTGGAGATTAGCGGTCTACCCCATGACTTTTGGTCGGGGTTCAGATTCGTGAAATATCCAACTATGAACTGAGTGTTTACTTGTTAATGGCGGTCATACTATGCCCCAACCATTTCTTGTAAACCCCTACACTACCTTCACGTGAGGTGGTCATTGGGCAGTTCATAGACCTTTTGAGACCAGATAGAGCTTACCCCTCATGTAATGGCTTAGAACTTGCTTTAGGGTACACCATCCCTGATTATCCACTTGTTATGTATGTACATAGATTTGCATTCACATGCATTTATCATTGCATAACATATCATCGACAAACAGAAATAGAGGTCCCCGAAGAGAGCTTCTGTCCATTAGCACACAACTCTGTGAATGAACTATGGACAAAGAAGAATGTGCTCACCGCCATTTCCGCTTCTGAGAAAATTGGTTTGTCTAAAAGCTAGGATGACTTATCTTGACGGCGCACTTGAGCAAGCACCGAAATGATTTTCTACAAGAATCTTTGAGAAAGAAATGCACCAGAGTTGGAAAGTTTAGCCTACTTCCATGATTGCTCTTTGTTTGGTCATGTTTCAGTTTCAACCTGTTTTAACTTGTTGGCAATTTTGCATGCAAACACCACAAATACCCTTTTGATGTTAAGCAAACATTCCTTTTCAAGGATTATGTACTTGTGTTTATGAGGTGTCTTTATTTTTTGTCTAAATAACACAAGCACTCCATTTACCCTTTCATCCAAAGTATACATGATCCCATGATTTCATAAAGATTTTTGGCAAATCAAAGTTTAGTACGAAAATGAATGCCAATTTGATTTTTGTTTAACAAATGTGTTCTAAGAATTCAAAGGATTTCATTTAAGGGTGATCTCATACCATCAAAACCCACATAATAAAGCTAATCTCTTAGCCAAACAAATAATCAAAAAAAATCTAAAACTTGTTTCGCATGGAAAAGCAAAGCTTATTGATTCAGATTGCATGCTTTTGAAATGACGAAAGGCCATCTTTGATATGCGGTTACAAATTCTCAAATCTTCTTGATAATTAACCTTGACAAGGATCCATCCTATACTAGGGGGCAAGTACAAAAAAAAAGGGGGTCCTCAATGACAAGTGACACCCGAAGAAAGTTGGGGGGCATAAACATAAAAAGGAGTTTTCGTACACTATAGCGAATGAATTCAACATTTTGGTAGTACTAAAAACTCAACATAGAAAGCCCAAACAAGATGCTTTGGGGCATATCGTGAAAAAAGCCTAAACAAATATACTTGGGGTATGTCAAGTCGAGTATAATGTTAGTGCCAAAACCAATGAAAAACCCAAACAAATATATTTGGGGGCATGTCAAGTCGGCACAACATTAATGTCAAATAGCGATGAAAAACAAACCAAGCAAATATTGGGGGACATGACAACATAGAAAGCCCAAATAAAATACTTGGGGGACATGTCAAGTCAGCACGATGTTAGTGCCAAATTCCAATGAAAAAGCTAAACAAAATACTTGGGGGGCATGTCAAGTCAGCATGAAGTTAGTGCCAAAAAACCATGAAAAACCCCAAACAAAATACTTTGGGGCCATGTCAAGTCAGCATAATGTTAGTGCCAAATACCGATGTAAAAGCCCAAACAAATACTGGGGGCACATCAAGGTCAAAGCCCAAACCAATACCGGGGCATGCTAGGTCAATATGAAAATCAATCATGAGGGATAAGTGAAGTTCTAAGAGTAAGCACTAAGTGATACTTAGTCTAAAAAACCCTTAAACACTTTTTGAGCCTATAAATATCATTTTTTCGTAGCTAGTAACCTAATCCTACGTTACAAGCCTAATAAAGCCCTTTTTGATCAAATACGAGTTATCTGAATCGATAAGCAGTGCTTTTCCATTTAAAACAATCCTTACAAATGCTTTACACAAGTTGATTGAAGTCTTCCTAACATACAAGACTTATAAATATCATTTTGCAATCTTGTCAAAGTCAACATAATACTTGGCAATGAGATCACTTGAATTCTTTCGAGAACAAGCTTGTTAAACAAACATCAAAATGGTTTTTGTACTTGGAATGACTTTGAAATTCCAAAAGTTTTGCATGAAAATATTTTTTGCAAATAGCCATCTCTTTCCTACAAACACTCGTAGCCTAAAACACTGATGGGACATGGCCCAATTAGAGCAATTAAAATGGTTTTTGTGCTTGGAATGACTTCAAAATTCCAAAATCCCACATGAAAATACCATCTTTGCAAATAATCAAACTCTTCCTACAAACACTTGAAGCCCAAAACACTTTTGGGGTATGACCAAACAGGGGGCAATTTAAAATGCAATTGAAGTTGGCTCTATCGTTTCTTTTCAAAGAATCGGATCAAACTCGAGGAGACATATCATCTCCAGCAGTCAAAATCAACAAGTGGTGGCTTGAGTATGCGAGCGAGAAGCCATCAAATCACGAGTTGACTACATAATTCCTTTTCAAAGAATCGGATCAATCTCGGGAAGATCTATAATCTCGGTGGTCAAAATCAACAAGTTGCGGCTTGAGTATGCAGAAGCGAGAAGCCGTCAAATCATGAAGTTGACTCCATAATTCATTTTCAAAGAGTTTGGGTCAAACTCGGGGGGCATGTTGATATGGAAAATCTATCATCTCCAGTGGTCAAAATCACAAGTTGCGGCTTGAGTAAGCAGATGCGAGAAGCCATCAAATTCAGAGGTCCAAATCCCGAAAAATAAGGCCTAGTGGAAGAAAGGGGACCTATAACTCTCAGGTAAGTACACATGCATCATCATGCATTGCATCTCCATTGATATTCTGGAGGGTCGAAATTTACGAACCTTCATTCATCATTTTTGTGCACGATTTTATGCTCCCACATTTTCCATGTCCCTGAACATGCTTTTCAGCTTTATCCTGTTGTTAATTTTGGGTGACATCATGCATTGCATCCCTTTTTAAAATCTAAAAAAATATTCTGGAGGGATCCTAATTTACGAACCTTCATTCATCCTTTTGGTGCATGCTTTTAAGCTACCACATTTTCCATGTCCCTGAACATGCTTTTCAGCTTTATCCTATTGAGAATCTTAGGTGTCGTCATCCATTTCATCCCTGTGGAGAATCTAGAAAATGTTTTGGAAGGATCGTAATTTACGAACTTTCACTCATTTATTTTTGTGTACGCCTTTAGGCTCTTAACTCTTTAATGCGTTTTTCAGCCTCATCTTCTTTCCTGAACTTGATCGCCATCACGCATGGCATCTCCCCACTAATAATCTAAGAAATGTTTTGGAGGAATTGTAATTCACAAACCTTCACTCATGTGCGCCTTCGAGCCCTGACCACTTTCATTTTCCCGAGTGCCTAGAGTCTTTCATCTGCATAGATAGAATGTTTTTCAACACTATCTCTTCTACCTTTTTAGTTTGCTTTCTAGCCATCAAAAATTAAAATAGTGTGCTTTCCAGCCCTATTCTCCATTCATGTTTGAGTGAGTTTTCTAACCCTCGTCATCAATTAAAATAGTGGCTTTCCAGCCTTATTTCTCTCTCATCTTCGAGTGCGTCTTCCAACCCTCGTCATCAACTCAAATAGTGTGCGTTCCTGCCCTATTTTTCCTTTCATATTTGAGTGTGTTTCCTAACCCTCACCATCAATCAAAATAGTGAGCCCAAGTTTGACTTCATCTTCGAGTGAGTTTTCCAACCCTCGATCATCAACTAAGATAGTGGCTTTCCAGCTCTATTCTTCTCTCATCTTCGAGTGAGTTTTCCATCCTCGTCATCAATTGAAATAGTGTGCTTTCCTGTCCTATTTTTCCCTTCATCTTCGAGTGAGTTTTTCCAACCCTCAATCACTAATTAGGATCGTGTGCTTCTTAGCCATTCTTTTCCTCTTTTGAGTGAGTTTTTCAGACCCTCAATCATCAATTAGGATCGTGCGCTTCTTAGCCATTCCTTTCCTCTCATTTGAGTGCGTTTTCCAACCCTTAGCCATAAGCTAAAATAGAGCATTTTCCAACCCTATTTTTCTTCCTTCTCGTGTGTGTTTTCAAACCACCAATCAAGATAGTGTGTTTTCAAACCACCAATTAAGATAGTGCGTTTTCAAACCACCAATTAAGATAGTGCGTTTTCATCCCTATCCTCTTTGTTTAAGTGCGTTTCCAACCCTTAACCATAAGCTAAAGTAGCGTGTTTTCCAACCCTATTTTTCTTTCTTTTCGTGTGCGTTTCCAACCACCAATCAAGATAGTGCGTTTCAAACCACCAATCAAGATAGTGTGTTTTCAAACCACCAATTAAGATAGTGCGTTTCCATCTTATCCTCTTTGTTTAAGTGCGTTTTCCAACCCTTAGCCATAAGCTAAAATAGAGCATTTTCCAACCCTATTTTTCTTCCTTCTCGTGTGTGTTTTCAAACCACCAATCAAGATAGTGTGTTTTCAAACCACCAATTAAGATAGTGCGTTTCCATCTTATCCTCCTTGTTTAAGTGCGTTTTCCAACCCTTAACCATAAGCTAAAGTAGCGCGTTTTCCAACCTTATTTTTCTTCCTTCACGCGTGCATTTTCCAACCACTAATCAAGATAGTGCGTTTTCCAACCACCAATCGAGATAATGTGTTTTCCTTCCCTATCCTCCTTGTCGAGTGTGCTTTCCAACTTCGACCATCAATTAAGATAGTGCGCCTTCCAGCCCTATGTTCCCTCCTCTTTGAGTGCGTTTCCAACCCTCGAACCATCAATTAGGATATTGCATTTTCCATATAGATCCTAGATAGCGAGCTTTCCAGCCCTATATTCCATCCCATGGAATCCCCATCACCACTTTTTGCTTAACCTAGGTGGTCACCCATAACAACGAGACCATCTTAATTTTTCTGACCTGGGTAGGTCACCCATTATAACAAGACTATCTTCACCTTTCACCTTGGTTCGGTCATCAACTACAATGAGACCATTTTCCTGTATCATTCACAAACATCACCATCTTCCATCCTTTTTGAGTGTCCTTCTTAAGCCAAATTCTTTGGTAGTGCGCTTTTAGCCATATCTTACCATTCCTTTTTGAGTGCGCTTTATATTCTTCATTCTCATTTTTGGATGGATCAACTATTTCTTGGTCTGGTACATCCACCTTTCTTTTCCTTTACAACGCTTACTATCTAAAGCCTATTACAAGGCTTTAGTTGTAAGCCTTGTAAAGAGGAGGGCAACTGTCATCACCCAAATTTTGGGTGACTCCCTAAAATATACCAAAAATAACAAAAATAAAATAAAAGAGGTCGGGGTTTTTAGAAAAATCAATGTGCAAATTTGGTTGTTTTCGAGAGTCTAATTGTATCTCTTTTGTCTCCAAAAATAGAGAAAAATACAGATTTAAGGAAATATAATATATCGCTAGATAAATCGTGTAAAAATTAAGTCGAGCATTATAATTATATTTTTATGGTTTGATTTGATTTTATCGTTGACCAATTTAAAAATGTAATTATATTTGAGAATTAATTTGGGTTCTAATTGAAGGATTTAATTAAGTGCAAGGACTTAATTATACTTTAAATTGGTCTTGTTAAATTAATTAAGGGCTTAATTGATAAAGAATCAAACGCTTGAGTTTAATTTGGGTTCAATTGAGAATTTTGGAGTTTTCGAGGACCGAATTGTATTTTTCCAATTCAATTGCACAAAATTAAGGATCAAATTACACAAATCGAAACCAAGAACCAAAGTAGAAAAGATGTATAAACTAAGAACTAAAGTGAAACAATGTGTAACTTGTTACTCTATAAATAGCCCCGAAATTCAGCCAAAGGGATCAACGATGACACCCGAAATTGAGACCCCGAAAATTAGCCAAAAAAATTAGAAAGAGAAAACCTAAACCTAAAAGGAGAAGCCATCTTTTCTATCCGGGAGAGGGCTGCAGCCACGACTTTCTCTGTAGCTGCAGCCCCATTATTTTTCTTTTCATCTTTTATTCTTTCACTTCCCATCCGGACACTTTCGATTTCTCGATCGATCACTCTCCTCGCCGTTTCCCTTCCTCACCGGCGAACTGATCGGCCAGCCCCACACTTTCCCTTACATCCTCTCTATCCATCCCCACAATCGACCATCTTCCATATTTTTCAATTTTCCTTTCCTCTTCTCCAATCAGACCAGCCCATCTCCGGCCGACCTCCTCCTCGCCGATCCCTTCACTCCGGCCATCACAACCCCTTTTCTTCCTCGGCGACCAGCCTTCCCCTCGATCAGCCCTCCTTTCAAGCCGTCGGTGGCGACTTCTCTGTGCCGACGGCTTCCCCTTCTCAGGCCGTTCGGCTCTCCATTCATCGGCCGACCATCGCCTCCTCTCGGTCCCTCCCGCAATCTCACACCCTCACTTCATCTCCTTCCTGCAGCCAACTCCCTTTTCCGATCTGCAGCCCAACACTCCGATCAGCCGTGGTCGCAACCCCATCGGCTTGTCTTTTCTTCTTCTTGCAGCAGCTGACGCCGACCACCGTCGCCTCAGCGGCTTCCCTCGTCATCCACGGCAGCAGCTCTTAGCCAACAAATCGGCCACTATACAACCACCATTTGAAAAAAGGGAAGAACCCGAGACTCGAGGAAAAAGGGACGAACATATCCGAGATCCGAAACCGAAACATTGATGCTTTGTGTGCTTGCTTTGTGTGTTTTGTTTGTGTTTGTAGGTCACGGGCACCGTTACGGCGAGAAGAAGAGGAAAATAGAAGGACAACCTAAGAAGAAGACCAGATCTGTTGACTTTGGGAAGAAGCCGAGAACAGATCCAAAAGAATTGATTTTGTGTTGCCCTTGTGCTTTTGTGTGTGTTTCCTTTGTTTTTGCAGTCACCGGAAACCATCGCCGCGAGAGAAAGGGAGGAAGCTCGATCCGCCCGTTGTCACTCGTTCACCGACGGCAGCATGTGGAACCACGCTGCTGCCGATGACTGATGGCGCGTGGGTAGACGCGCCACCTCGCCTCCAGACAGCTGCCATCGTCCGAATCTATTGCAAGGTTTTTTTTGTGTAATCTTCCTTTTATGTTCATGTTTTCATTGGAATTTATTGTATTTTTAATTGTTAGTTGAAAATGTAAAAAAATACAATGTGTGTTAGTTTATTTTGTTTGTAAGAATATAATGAAAAAGAAGAAAAGAGAATGCGGTGTGTGGTGTTGGGTGTGTGTTCATTCAATTTTATGTTTGTTTTGATAAAAAATAAAAAATGTGTTTTCTTTGCATATGCCCAATGTTTCAAAATATAAAAATCTTTTTTGGAATTTATTATTATCGTCAGTATTCGGATAAATAAATCTTAAGGATTAAAAAATCCAAAATATTCGGGGAACAATATGCTATTATTAATTGTTCGGTATTTGGATAAACAAATCAAGTATCCAAAATATTCGACGGAATAATATATTATTTTTCAATGTTTGGATAAATAAAATCTAAAGGGTTAGTATCCGAAATATTTCACGAGGATAATAATCAATAAAACTCACATGATTTTTCTAAGTTGTGATTGATTTTTTTATCATAACATTTTTGTGAATAAATTTGATATATTTGAAATATTTAAAATTACATCAAGATAGACAATGCGACTTACCTCCGGTAAGGCGTATAAGGGTGTTAACACTTTCTCTTTACGCAACCAGTCCCTTACCCTCGAATCCCTAACTAGACCAAGTATAAATCGGGTGATCCTAGCGACCCTCAACAGCAAGGTGGCGACTCCTCAATTCCACTGCGAGAGCCATGAGTCCCTCCGGGACGCACGTGCGACGCATGCGACAGATGAGAGATTCATTGTCTCTATTAAGCCAAACCTTTGTTGGTGGAATTTTCCTAGTGTGATAAAAGCGTTAGTTTCTCAAAGAAACCCAAGTAGTCAAATGTAATGAACAAGTCGCTTTACTTCTTTATAGAACTATGCACTTTCATAATTCATATTGGTGGTTCATTGTTTGGCGTTGTGATTTATTCGGTCTCAACATATTACATCATGGTTGTTGTCTTAAATTGATAAAGGCAATAACCTATTTATTTTCCTGCACAAGAACATACAAATTTATAGAATTTACATCAATTTTGAATGTTGAAATTGATATTCAATAGCTAAAAGTCCGATATTAGCTCAGTCACTCTAAATATTTGAAGGGAGTTGGTTAGATCTCAAGCTATCTGCAACTTATCCCTGCTCTTATTTTTTGAATTATGATGCATGGAAAAAAGTTTTTTCTGAATACTTTCTATTATTTTCTGAATTATGATGCATGGAAAAAAGATTGACTTATGATCTTTGAAATATTGTTTTGTTCAGATTAAATTACATGGCTGAAAACTCATCTAGTGGTGGGACTTCCATAGCTTCAGCTCCAGCAAGATCAGATGATTCAGCATGGGCTCATGGACAAGTGATTGCTGGTGCAAAGAACTCATGTATATGTGTGTATTGTAGCAAACGAATCAATGGTGGTGGTATTACACGTTTGAAGCATCACCTTGTTGGTATTAAAGGCCAAGTTGAAACTTGTAAAAAGGTCCCTGCATATGTTAAATGGCAAATGAAGCAAATGATAGATGACTTGACAATGAATAAAGATAAAAGAAAGAGACTTAGAATTGATATTGGAAATTCTCAATCATTTTCCAATGATGAAGTTGAAGAGGGTGATAATGATAATCCTCATTCAAGTGATATGAGCTCACAAAAAAAAGACACCAACAATGACAAGTACAACTAGAAAAAAGATGATTTCATTTCCTCCACTAACTACCCCAAGTTCACAACTAAGCATTATAAGTGCAATGGCTTCTAAAGAGAGGGAACATAATGCAAAAAAAACATAGCAAGATGGTGGTTTGATGTTAATGTACCATTTAATGGTGCCAATTCATATTATTATCAGCCAATGATAGATGCCATAGCATTCATAGGACCTGGTTTTAAAGGACCATCATTTCATGATTTAAGGGGACCACTTTTGAAAGATATAGTTGATGATGTCCATAAATATCTTTTAGGAATCAAGACTGATTGGAAACTTTATGGATGTTCTATTATGGTAGATGGGTGGTCAAATAGGAGGAATGTACCGATTGTGAATTTTCTTGTTTATTCTCCAAGAGGTACCATATTCTTGAAATCTGTTCACACTTCAGGTCTTCGAAAAGATAAAGAGACATTGCTTAAGATGTTTGATGAAGTTGTCAAAGAAATTGGACAATAAAATATTATCCAATTTGTTAGTGATAATGAGCCCGCATTCAAGGCTGCTAGGAAAACTTTGCAACAAAGGTATGACACCTTTTTTTGGTCTCCTTGTGCTACCCATTGCATTGATTTAATATTAGAAAATATTTGTGAGCCAAGATATTTTTCGATGATTGATGAAACCATTAAAAATATAACCAGGTTTATATATAATCATGCATGGGTTTTAACTTTGATGAGGAAAAATTTACTAATGGAAATGATTTATATCGTTCTGGCATAACAAGGTTTGCTACCTATTTTTTAAGCATCTAATGTTTACTTAAGTTTAAGAATGAGCTTCGATAGATTTTTACTTGCACAAAATGGGTTGAATCAAGTCATGGTAAAAGTGAGTTGGAAAGAAAATTCTTGTTATAGTTTTACAAGATAAAGATTTTTGACCAAGATGCCAACATAAAATCAAAGTTAGCGAGCCTTTAGTACGGGTTCTTAGGTGAGTAGACAGTGAAGAAAAATCATCAATGAGTTATTTATATGAGACAATAGATAAAGCAAAAAAAGACATCAAGACAAGGTTGAAAAATACAGTATCTCAATATGGACCATATATTCAGATAATTGATGTTAGATGGGATAAGCAACTTCATAGTCCATTACATGCAGCATATTGTTTTCTTAATCCTGAAATATATTTCAGGCCTTCTTTTTCAAAACAAAATGAGGTTACTCGAGGTTTGCTAAGCTCAATTACTAGATCGGCTCCTAATTATGACATTCAAGATATAATTAGTGGCCAACTTGAGGAGTATAAGAAAGCAACCAGTGATTTTGGCATGCCCCTAGCTATTCATTAAAGAGAAAGGTTAAATCCAGGTAATAACTTCTAGTTTTTTAAAATATAATGTTTTTTTTTGGATCTATAATATTTGATTTATTGAAAGTTTTCTTATCTAGTTGCATGGTGGGAGCAATTCGACAATGATACTCAAGAACTTCAACAGTTTGAGTTATTAGTCAATGGTGTAATGCAACTTGGTGTGAAAGAAATTGGAGTGTATTTAAATTCATCCATTTCAAAAGACGAAATAGACAAGCACAAGAGATTAAATAATTTAGTATTTGTTCATTATGATCTAAGGATTCAACAAAGGTAAAATACTATTATAATAATTGTTTTCTATTACATTGATATTAATTTTTCAATTTCTTTCATGTTTATTCTTTGTAGGAATTTGAGCAAAACAAGAGATGCTTTAAATCTCATTAGCCTTGATAACATTGATTTATTAAATGAATGGATTTGTGAAGAACCTGGTCTTATTGATGGCGAGGATATAAGTTGGGAGAGTATTGAAGCACCGTTGTCCACTTTGAATTTAGAAGATGAAGAGACATGTTTTAATGAAGAGAATGAGCTCGGTGGAAATGAACAGCTATTGGAATGTCTGGTTGATGACTTTCCTTACATTCCACCACAGGAACAAGATCCTTATTTTTATATTAATGATGTAGAAGATGTTTGATTTATGTTTCTTTTATTTTAGAATATTATACTTTCACAATATTATGGATTTTTAGAGATGTTATAAATTTGGTTTGAGATTATGTTTATTTTGACTTTATGTTTATATTGTATAATTTAATGTTAATTTATCTTGAATTTTCATTATATTTGTTAAGTTTTTTATATAATTAAATAATTTTATCTCGAACAAGTACAACTCCGAACGAGTACTGAAATGCTCCAAACCGAAATATTTCGTACCAATAGAAAAACGAAACGGCGGCCGAAACGGTATTCATAACCTATTCATGGTTTCGATCCCCCTGCCGCTCACATTGGCATCACTTCCACCCACTTTACTAACCGGGTCTGCAAAAAGTGTACCAATCACAAGGACAATCTCTATGGCATTTATGAACCCGAATGATCCCTTGGATGGAATGAACTCAACCACTAGCATATCACTGATTGCTAGAATATACTCTTTGACCAAGGACAAAGAACTTGAATTGTTGTTGGAATTCTGCAAGTGCAGATATTTGTCTGAAATCTCACCAGGAACATTGAAATTAGCCAGTAGTTTCAGACCATTAGCCACGACACTAAACGAGGACTCGTTCACATTATAATTCTCCAAAGCGAAAGGACAAAAATGGAGTCTAACAAAGTAGTTTCCCTGCACTCCGGCAAAAGTATAATTCAAACCATTGTAAAAAATCTGGGCAGTTCTGTAGAGTGAATCAACATTTGCTATATAATCAGTGGCAGAAACACCAGGGGGACTGACAGTGAAATTATCATTTGGGACCAAATCACCAATCCATCTCCTACCATCCACATTAACACTATTATTTGCACCACAGTTTACAAGAAAATACTTTGACTGAGCTTCTTCACTGCTACCAGATAGGAATACTGTGACCAGAAATACAACACCCAAAAACCCTCTTCCCCGGACCTTCTCCTTCTCCATCACCATAAATATCCCTCAAAACCTTGAGTCTTTTATTCTAACTTCAAATACAAAATCAACCCTCTATTGTATAACAAAAACCAACCAAAAAACAACATTTCACAAAATGCATGAAAATCCCATTTCTTAAATCACCCAAATTACCACACCATCATCATCAAATGCTCACTACAAATTCATACATTTAAAGCATCATCAAGAAATCTCAACAAACTTCAACAATGCATTCAAGTTCCTAGCGAAAACATCAAGTTACCTTCTTTAAACCCGCATAGGCATCTAAATTATCACTTTCAGAGACTTGAGAACTATAGACCAAGAATGCTTATCAAAAACCAGCAGCACACCCTCCTTGAATCAACCTTCTCCAATCAACAACCACAGTTGCCTTTCATATCTGAACCAAGAAGAAAAAAGCAAGATCTGGGTACAAAATGGAAGAGAGAAAGAGAGGCAAATGGCAATGAGATATAAAGTAACAACCTTTTCACTTAGCGAAAATCATTCATTACAAGAAAAAAAGTGGTGATCTTGTAATACCATATGTGGTTTATCTAAACAAAGGAACTCGAACATGGGTTGTTGTTAGAAAAAGGAAGAGAAAAGTTGTATGCTTTTAAGAAAAGACAAAAACCAGACATAACTTACACTTTATTGTAATCTTCTGTAATTGTTGGCATTTGGTAACTATCTATGAAGTGGCAATAATTTTCTATTTTACATTAAAAAATAATAAAAATAAACATGAAAACACACAAGAGACACAAAGACGCCATCTTTTGTAATCTTTTCAATACCATTTTTCATTACTTTATGGTGGGTTTTGGCTAATATTTTGCTCTCACCAGAGACCGGGTTCCATTATTTGTGAGGTGGGTCACATGCAGATGTCTCCAAGATGATGAGCAGTGATGGGTGAGGATTAACAAAACTGCTCATTGATTTTTTCTTGGTCAAGTTTTGAAACTGCTGTGACTTGTCTGCTCTCTTGTCCATACCAAGAGTATCCCTATTGAGTTCTTGATAGAGTTATGGCCAGGGTCCTTGTCCTTTTCTTATCCTAATGATCAAGTAAACCAATTAACATTTGCCATCTTCCGCAGTTCCTCTCTTCATATCTCTCCATCAACAACAGTTACATAGAAAATGCTTGTTCTTATGAATCACAATCAGTACAGTATTTTTTATGTGGAGGCAAAGTGATTTTAAAAAAAAAAATAATTAGTTGGCTTGAAAATCAAAGAAGAGGTGGTTGGAATGCTAATCCATGATATTAATACAAGATAACAATGTTGGTTAGAATGGTAAATCAAATTAGAATTGAGTTATGCAAGATCCATCCAAGTGTATGATTTGAATTTGATGGGCCAACAACCACGAATCTAGCTGGTCATATCTCTGGAGCTAGCAGTTCCATGTTTTCTTGAAAAATCAAATAATCTATAGAGAGAAATTGATTCTTAATTGGTTGTATTGCGGCATGTTAGAAGCATCATTCCATGAATTGTACATCAAGCTAATTAAACATAGGGTTCCACCATATTATTCCTTGTGCGTGTCCATCAAATTATTTTGGTTTATATGGATAAAGTCTATAGTTTGTTGTATCATTTGTCAAAACAAGTTCTTTGTCACCTTTTCTTTTTGAATATCTCTTTCTCTCTCCTAAAAAGAAAAATCAATCTTATTGGGGAAAAAAAAGTTTTCAAGAGTCTTAACTTGATGATAAAAAATTTGTGATTTGTATTGCAAATCTTGAGAACAAATCAGAGTGTAGAAGAGCCTGAGACAACTAGAAATTTACTCGCTCACCTAGACCCACAGGTACGCTCTTCAAGGTTTGCAGTTTTCTTGTATAAAAAAAGATATTAGGGTGTGTGTGTCTAATTATAATTAACAATATTATAATTTGAATTTCATATTTTATTATTAAGTTAACTTGAATTGTGTTTTCTAGGATGTGGAGTTTCCTAGCATCAAAAAACAATTTAGGGTCCTATAAAAAAATATTTAAATGTTTATCTATAAAACTCCATCCAACTTATGATATAAGTCACATTTGGATGGTCAATTTTATTTAATTTGGGTCGATTCAAAACTTGTTATTTCAAGATTTTCTTTTAAAAGATATTATTTTGAAAAAAAAGTATCAAATTGAATAACGAATAAATCCACAAAGATGATCAAGATTGATAAGTTTATTCATAAACCGATTCGACATAAAATCATGTGGCAGTATATATTTTGAATCATCATATTAATAGATTGATTTTTAATATCAGGTTGTATTTAATATTATATATCACTGCACATAATTACATATACATCTCAATTAAATTAAATTAAATTAAATTAATTAGGATTATTAGTAACCTTTAATTTTCATGCTTGACAATATTTTGAAAGCCATGTACATTCCATAATCTTAATTATCATTTATCCCATACTTTTTTCTAGAGGGGGAAATCATATTCATTAATTAAAAATATTCCAAAGACAGCATATATTATAAATCCTCGCCCAAAATAAAATATAGGATTATCATGATCCACTGAGGCCGAAAACAAGTCGAGCCCTAATCGAAGTCAAGGTCCATCTACAGCCCACTAAGGTCAACAGGTAACACAAACATCCAGCCCACATAAATTAAGCTTATGGCTTTATACTTGGAAGTTGGAACAATGCTTACGTGGAAACACTTTTGAGTTTGATTGAACTATGTAGTGATTTAATATGTTTTCGTATAAAAAAGAAGGAATAATCGAATTGGTTTAATTATGTTTAATGGATAATTATTTTATAATCATTTTGTTTCTCTAAGTTAATGCAATGAGGAATGGTAAATTAGAATAATATAAGTTATATGTATATACTGAGGTATCATCTAATAATTTAAATTACTAAATTGAAATGATTATTTGATATGGTATTAAAGTAGTGTTGATGATTATTTTTATTTTTTAATTAAAAAATAATTAATAGTTTAAGGTAATTATTTGAGAAGTTATATTAAAAAAAAATTATAACAACTGGTTAATTATGATAGTTCTAGAAAGCAATCAATTGATTGACTTACCCAATTTGAATTATTCAGCGACTTTATCTGTAAGAAAGGTTATAACAAATATAACCAACCATTTCCATTTAGAAACATATAGATAACTCTTATTCTTGAAAACAAAAGGATTTCAAACATATATTATATATTCACTATTTCATAAGAAAAACTAGATAGAAATCATCATTTCTGATAAATACTAAGGTTTTGCTAAATTGAACCTTCATATTCTTACACAAATGTATAAATTCTTTTTTTTTTTAATAGAGTTATCATGATCTTTATGGTCTAACTTGTATGTTTGACGGGTTAACCCGAATGGACTCGCTCTTTTTTTTATAATTTTGATTACTATTTTTTTAAAATCCTACACAATGATTTTTTTTAATTTGATGGTTAAAATCAAATGGCTTAGGACAAGAGTTAACATTAGGGTTTTGTTTTTGGATTTTTTTTTTCATCTCATGATTTGACATTGTTTTTTTTTTTAAAAAAAAAAATAATTTTCATGATTTTTTTGCTTTTCATCCAAGTCATTTCATATTTTTCCCATTTTGTTTTCTTTTTTAAATGTGATTGTGTCATTTGGACATTATTTTTAACTTAAAGTTTTTTATTTGACTGTCATGGAGAAAGTTCATATAGCTAGCAAGAGTCTATTTCATATTGTAGTGGTGGTTATTTTTTAAAATATTTTTTGATTAAAAATATTTTTAAATAGTTTTTATTATTTTAAAATTTTAATTTTGATATCAACATACCAAAATAATATAAAATTAAAAAATATTAATTTAAAAAAAGTTT